>JAJPUD010000599.1:533835-608083 GCA_023553655.1 Myrmecobius fasciatus | reverse complement strand
AAAAAAAAAAAAAAACCTCGGCTGAAGACGCTTTGCCCTGGGGCACTTCAGCAAGTTGACTTAAGGTGTTGGGCTGGTGGGGGCTAGGACTAAGCCCGAATTACTCCTTAAACAAGGCAAGTCTGCCAGAACACCTGCCCCCAATCAGGGCAGAGTGTCCCGAGTGCCTCAGATAAATTCCAGGTGTTTGGAATTTGGAGTTTGGAGTTTGGAATTTCTTCCATGATGAGCTGAGCTGAGTCCCACCCTCACTTCCGGCCTGCACAGGGGTCGTCTATTTATCTCTCTGTCCGAGTCCGACTAACCTGATATGAAGTTCTCCAGAGAGCTGTGCCCAAATATTTCTGAGTTTGTTGACTTGAAGATCAGTTCAGAGGCTTATTTTATTGTTGATTTGAGAGAAGATTGGAGGAGAGGCAGAAAGTCACCTTTTCACTCCGCCATCTTGGCTCCGCCCCCTAACAATTATATCCTTAATTTCTAATTCAAAAAAAAAAGGGGGGGGGAACTCATTCACTAAGGCTGGAAAGAGGAAATTTACCTTTTGTTAATCCCCCTTTCTCCAGATACCTTTTAAAAAATCTTATAATCCAATAATTATTTCATTCCTACAAATATATGTGTCTTAGTCTAAATGCTAAAGGGAATGTCTGTATTGGCATAACTTAGCTATTAGAGCTAAGCTTTTCCTAAAAAAGGGAACTTAATTCTTCAATTAAATTAAAAATAAATCAAAGTAATTAATACAAAGTGATTTACCTTTTCAGAGAGAATGCATACCAGGCAAATAAAATATCAACTGTATATTTACAGTCTGAATTTTAACTTTATTTTATTTGCCAAATTTCTCAGGCTCTCTCAATCTAGGATATCTGGAATCTAAAGTCCAAGGCAGAGAATTTCTCCCAAGGTCTCCACAAAAGCAAAGAGCCCAATTTTTATCCTAGATAAGGTTCCTTATGTAGCAAGGCTATTCCTCACATTTAGCATGGTATTGTTTTGTGGTATAAATGTTTCATTTTGATGCAGAATAGACAACTTTAAAGTCCTTCTCTAAGGGATACTTTAATTTCCACTAGGACCAGAAACAGGCCCTAGAGGTCAGATGCTTGGCTACTCTATTTCTCAAAGAAGGGAAGTATCAGCTAGAATTATTTCTGCATCCTTAATATTATTTGTCTAGGAGTTAGGGTTTTCAGGTTCATACAAACTTTTGATCACTGTTCATTAAGGGGGAAATGAAAACCCAAACTTTATATCCAAAACTTCTTCCCTACCAAATATTAGTTTCATCGTGAGTACACATAGTAAGTAGCAAAGAAATCCACTAACCCAAGTTGATAGCAAAACAGAAGTCAGAGAAAGTATAAATGTGAGAACACATACCAGACAATACAGAGTGAAGGAGCTCTTCTATTGATAGCCAGGTAACTCAGCTCAATCACAAGAAAGTCCTAGATCTCACCCAAAAGGAAACTCCTTAAAGTCTCTAATGTAGCAATATAAGAAGAAAGTCATGATTGAAATTGTATGTCATCTTCTACCTAGTTTTTTCCTTCAGCAACCTGAAGTGGGTTTGGTATCATTCATCTTCTCCTTTGATAATAGAAGCTGGTATCATTGAATAGTAATTGCAAGACCCAAATAGACTGAAAAGTTCTCCTATATCCCAGTCTCACATATTTTCCTTGACCTTTGTGCAGTCATAAGGCATTGATCTCCATCAGTAAGGAGAGTCCCATACTAATGTGCTTTGAGACTTGGTTTATATCTTTGGCATCTATATTTTGTAGATTGCAAATGATACCAAATCAGGGGAATTTTTGAGAAGTGCAACCCTAGATCATTCTAGCAACGTCTAGGCAATTATTTGTAGCCTTCTTTTCACTCCTCAGGCAGAACAGTTAGGTTTTAATTTATTTTTTATTTTTAGTTTTTGTTAGCCAGTCTAGGACATCTTACTTTACAAGACTTGTTTTTTGTATGTTTGGCATATTTCACTTGAACAAAGTAGAGAACTGGTACTGTTCAAAGTGGATTTTAGGGAAAACATAATTGACTCCCTTTTGTTTGGATTCTCTCTCTCTTTTTTTTTTTATTTGTTTGACCCCTTCATGAATTACAGAACTAGCTGCAATAACTGGCTTCCTTCTATGTCTTCTTTTCTCTTCTAATTTGTACAGAAAGGCTTAATTGCTACAAAAAGGAGGGCTTCAAAAGCCCAAGGAATGTCTACCTCCCTTATCGTGCCTGTCAGATAGTTCCTTTTGACTTAGTGCAACTAGCCACACTAACAAAATTAACTCAATTTCATAGCTAGTGATAAACACTTTCTTTTTTTTAATTTTTTTTATTAAAAGCTTTTTATTTACAAAACATATAAGTGATTTTTCTACATTGACCTTTGCAAAAAAATTTTTTTCCCAAGCTTTTCCCCTCCTTCCCCCCACCCCCCACCCCTAGATGACAGGTAATCTAATACATGCTAAATAGGATAAATTATATGACAAATACAATACATGTATACATATCTATACAGTTATCTTACTGCACAAGAAACATCAGATCTAGAAAGAGAAGAAGAAAAAACAACCTAAGAAGGAAAACAAAATGCATGGAAATATTCACAGAAAGCATTAAAATGCTGTGTTGTGGTCCGTACTCAGTTCCCACAGGCCTCTCTCTGGGTGTATATGACTATCTTCATCGCTGAACAATAGGAACTGGTTTGAATCACATCATTGTTGAAGAGAGCCATGTCCATCAGAATTGATCATCCTATAGTCTTGTTGCTGTGTATAATGTTCTCCTGGTTTTGCTGATTTCACTCAGCATCAGTTCATGCAAGTCTCTCCAGGCCTCTCTGAAATCATCCTGCTGGCTGTTTCTTACAGAACAATAATATTCCATAACATTCATATACCATAATTTATTCAGCCATTCTCCAATTGATGGGTATCCATTCAGTTTCCAGTTTCTAGCCGCTACAAAAAGGGTGCCACAAACATTCTTGCACATGTGGGGCCCTTTCCCTCCTTTAAAATCTCTTTGGGATATAGTAAACATTTTCTTTTAATAAGAATTCTTTTTTTCTTTATTTGACAGCTATACTATAAAAGTTATTTTTATTTTTTTATCTGATATAAAACGTGATTGAATTGGGATTGGTATACATTTTTATCAGTTACTGACAAAATATGTCACACTCTGAGTGAATAAACTGCAGTAAAATCTTTTCTCTGATTTGTGTTGGCTTCTTAGCAGTGGCTGGGCAGTGACCTAAAGAAAATTCATAAAATGAATTGTGCTATGACACAAAAAAATTGATTGGAAATGTGTCATAACTAGTCCAACATTGTTGTATTTGTCTTATCTACTAGCTAACACATAATATTAGGAAACTAGGTGTGGTCAAAAGTCATTAGATGACTCAGAGAGTCGGACTTGGAATACCAATAGAACTGAGCTCAAATTCTTCCCGGGGACACTTGCTAGCCAGGAGACCCTTAACTATGGAATGTGGATAATGATAACATATATTAACAGGGTCGAGTTTTTTGTTTTGTTTTTTTTTGTTTTAAGCATCAGGTGCTTTGCTTTGATCAAGAATTTGAGTATTAATCTGATTAAGACTAAGAGCAGCAGCTTTTATGTGGGTGTTTTTGTTAACATACAAGCTGATTTTATCCAAATGACAAAATACTATGATGATGAATATGTTTTTGCTAGAGTGTATATTTTATTTAGAATAATTTGAAGTGTACTGCCAAAGTATACTCCAAAACAGTCAGAAGGGAAATCACTGAAAGACTTTTGTAAACATTGCTGTTAATCACAAAAATGACAGCTATAAATCAGGATACGAAGTTCCTGTCTTCCAAAGAAGTGAACTTTTGCTTCTGTAGATCCAGAAGTAAGAAAACAAGATTGACTTGACCTTTCCTCTATCTAGAGAAGATGTGTCATTCTAGAGCAAAGAAATTTTGTGATTGTTATGTCTCTCATCTCCTGAACAAAGGAACTGTACTTTAATTCCTGATGAATGGCTTTCTGGAAAGAAGGGTGAAAAGTTTAACTTGCAATGTAAGATGTGGAACACAGCTGAATTTACTGTTACTTCCTTTTTCCTTGGGTCAGAAATGTATTTTTAAAGAAGGTATTTATTAAGTGATAAAACCAGTATTCTAAATTTCTATATTCCAATTGTTACCCTTGGTAACTATACTGTTCTTTATGATGTCACAACATTTTTAATTAAAGCTTTTAATTTTCAAAACATATGCATAGATAATTTTCAACTTGCAAAACCTTGTATTCCAAATATTTTCCCTCCCTTCCCCCCACCTCCTGCCCTCGACAGCAAGTAATCCAATATGTTAAACATGTGCAGTTCTTCTATATATATTTCCATAGTTACCATGCTGCACAAGAAAAATCAGATCAAAAAGGAAAAAATGAGAAAAAAAAACGACAAAATGCAAGCAAACAGCAACAAAAAAGTGAAAAAACTATGTTGTGATTCACACTCAGTTGGCTCTCTTCATCACAAGACCATTGAAACTAGCCTAAATCACCTCTCTGTTAGAAAGAGTCAGGTTCATCAGAATTGATTGTCTTATAATCTTATTGTTGCTGTGTATGATTATCTCCTGGTTCTGCTCATTTCACTCAGCTCGTGTAAGTCTCTCCAGGCCTCTCTGAAATCGTCCTGCTGGTCGTTTCTTATAGAATAATAATATTCCATGACATTCATGTACCATAATTTAGTCAACCATTCTTCAACTTATGGGCATCTATTCAAGTTTCCAGTTTCTTGCCACTACAAAAAGGGCTGCTACAAATATTTTTGCACATGTGGGTCCTTTTTCCTTTTTTATGATATCTTCAGGATACAAGCCCAGTAGAGACACTGCTGGATCAAAGGGTAAACATAGCTTGATAATTCTTTGGGCAGAATTCCAAATTACTCTCCAGAATAGCTGAAGCACTTCACAACTCCACCAACAATGCTTTAGGATTTCAGTTTTCCTACATCTACTCTAACATTCATCATTACCTTTTCCTTCATCTTAGCCAATCTGAGAGGTATATCTCAGAATTTTTTAAGGTAATAAGATTTAACTATGATTCTTAGCACTGATCATCTGAGAATAGGACAACAGTGCTATTTTGTTACAAGGTCTAAAATTGGGAAAGAAAGTAGATGGTTGTAAATTCTATACCATGGATTTTGTGTGTGTGTGTGGGAAGATATCTGTTTTATTATTTTTTTTATTAAAGCTTTTTATTTGTATAACACATATATGGGTGGTTCCTTAGCATTGATCTTTACAAAGCTTTCCATTACAAGTTTTACCCTTAGTCCCCTCCCTTCCCCTAGATGGCAGGAAATCCACTACATGTTAATAATGTTGAAATACTTGACAAGTTGTGCAAAAAAAATCCTATCTACAAAAAAAAAAAAAAGAAAGAAAGAAAGAAAGAAAATCAGAGAAAGGAAATACAATGCAAACAAACATCAATAGAGAGCATGAAAATGTTATGTTGTGGTCCACATTTCATATCCCTCTCTCTGGGTGTATATGGCTTTCTTCAGCGAATGATTGGAACTGGTTTGAGACAATTCTTTGTTGCAGAGAGCCATGTCCATCAGAATTGATCATCATATAATATTGTTGTTGCTGTGTATAATGATCTCCTGGTTCTGCTCATTTCGTTTAGCATCAGTTCATGCAAGTCTCTCCAGGCTTCTCTGAAATCATCCTGTTGGTCAATTCTCACAACACTAATATTCCATAACATTCATATAACATAATTTATTCAGCCATTCTCTAATTGATGGGCATCCCTTCAGTTTCCAGTTTCTTGCCACTACAGAAAGGGCTGCCACATGTGGGTCTACACCAGGGATTTTTTAATGGCCCTTATAAAAACGTGGTGCTCAATTTATTGATTCTCCTATTTCTCTAAGATGTCATCTGTCTGAAATAAATGATGAGACCTCACTAGTACCTGAGTATCCTTAGAAGAGGTAACTGAGTTTTAATTGGATTCTTCTGTGCTAAAGCCAACATTGCAATTTTAGTCTGGAATGTACATAAAGTTTAGAAAACAATTCCTAGTTGGTATAATTGGGAAAACACTTATAATGGAAGCCTACTGAGATAACTCCAGATGGCTAGGGGAATGCTCTATATTATTTATGCACAGACTGAGATATTCCAATGGTACAAACCACTACTTTTGAGATCCTGAATTTCTTAAATTACTAGCTATTGACCACTCATAGTATAGCCAGTTCAGAGAATTTAAGAATGCCTTCTGACTATAGAATTGTGGCCTGGAGGTTCTTGGACAGGATTGCAATGCACTATTATTTACAATGATTCTTCTAAATTGTTGACCCCATGAAGAGAGTCTAGGCCCTGATGTGAGGACCCTGAAAGGTTGCCAGTGGAATTAAATCTGTCATGATGTACAGGATCTCGGATCCCCAGAGGAGAGTAAAATCATAGAGTAGGAAATTAGCAGACTTTCTGACCTTTACAACTATCCACTTGCAGTGTGGAGCTAAAAAATAGAGATGAGCAAATGAGTTCTGGAATGTTACTGTCTTTTAACATATTATGATTTTTGCCTTGTTTTGAGGAAGAGAGTCATGTTGGAGGCATGAGCAGTTTGGGCATCTCTCCAAGCTAGAAATCGTGTAGAAATAGGTTAATATTAAGCAAAAATTATTTCTTTTTTTTAAAATACTTTTTATTTGCAAAACATATGTATGGGTAATTCCTAAACATTAACCCTTACAAAGCTTTCTGTTACAAATTTTTCCCCCTTACTCCCCACCCCTTCCCTAGATGGCAGGATATCTACTACATGATAATTATGTTAGAATACTTAAGAAATCGAATATATGTATAGTTATTGCCACACATCATTTTTTGTGCAGGAGAAATCGTATCTACAAGCAAGAAGAATAAGAAAGAGGAAACACAATGCAAGCAAACCTCAATAGAGAGCATGAAAATGTTATGTTGTGGTCCACATTTCACATCCCTCTCTCTGAGTGTATATGGCTTTCTTCACTGAACAATTGGAATTGGTTTGAAGCATTTCATTGTTGAAGAGAGTCATGTCCCTTAGAACTGATCGTCATATAGTATTGTTGTTGCCGTGAATAATGATCTCCTGGTTCTGCTCATTTCACTCGGCATCAGTTCATGCAAGTCTCTCCAGGCCTCTCTGAAATCGTCCTGTTGGTCGTTTCTTACAGAGCAATAATATTCCATAACATTCATATACCATAATTTATTCAGCCACTCTCCAATTGATGGGCATCCATTCAGTTTCCAGTTTCTTGCCACTACAAAAAGGGCTGCCACAAACATTCTTGCACATGTGGGGCCCTTTCCTTCTTTTATGATTTCTTTGGGATATAGGCCCAGTAGAAACACTGCTGGGTCAAAGGGTATGCACAATTTGACAACTTTTTGAGCATAGTTCCAAATTGCTCTCCAGAATGGTTGGATCCGTTCCCAGCTCCACCAACAATGTATCAGAGTCCCAGTTTTCCCACATCCCCTCCAATATTCATCATTATCTTTTCCTGTCATTTTAGCCAATCTGACAGGTGTGTAGTGGTACCTCAGAGTTGTTTTAATTTGCATTTCTCTGATCAATAGTGATTTGGAGCACCTTTTCATATGATTATAAATAGTTTTAATTTCATCATCTGAAAATTGTCTGGCAAAAATTATTTCTGGCAGTATTAAACCTAATGCACCAAGTAACAATGAATAAACCAATGTTTCCATCACCTCAGTGTTCCTTGCTTCACCCAGAATTTAGGCATCTAGATAGTGCAGTCTAGCCTCAGACACATTCTGGTTGCTCTACCCTGGGTAGATCATTTAACCTCTGTCACAGTTTCCTCATCTAGAAATAGGAATAATAAAGCACCTACTTTCCAGAGCGATTGTGAGGATAAAAGAAGATGATACTTGTAAAGCATTTTATCAATTTTAAAGTGCATTATTATGATTACTATTATATCATCATAGTATTATATTACCTATAATTATGTTATTGGTGCGTGGAGTATTCAGGAGGACTAGCACCTCTGGTGTGAGAGCTTGCCGATCCTGAGCTGTTCATTCACTTTGGGTGTCCACCTGATTAACCCAACCTTCACCTGTGCCTTCAAGAAGCTGTAGAATTCACAGTGGCCACACTCCAGTAAACTGTCTCACTAGACTCACTAAACCAGGTTGAAGGTAACCAAGGCTTCAAGCATGTTGATGAGTTAGAGCCCAAGTGTGTGAAGACCTTCCCACCCCCTCCCACCCTCCCTCCTCCCCACTCCCCCAGGAATGGGAGGATGAGAACAATTTGTTCCAGTGGCCACAAAAGCCACTGAAGCAGGTGCTGTGGAGTACTTAGAGTTGGGTTAGACATTTAAGATGACAAGATCATCCATGAATCCTAGCCCATCACTAGGCCTCCTGACTTTTGTCCTTCCACTTCCATGACTCAGGAAGAGAGAGTGAGGCTGATGAATTTGTGCAACATGCTTCGTTTAAATATGAACCAGGGCAAGTCACTTTTCCCTTGAGCCTCAGTTCTCTCAACTGTAACAGACTCATTATCCAAAAAGTGTATTAAAAACCTAAAGGTCTCTATAGTGGATACATGGCTCAGTTGCCTGTGTAAGATCATAAGATGTATAAAGTGCCTTATAAAATGTTATTTTCTAGATGAACACTGTGAAGTGATTTGCACAGCTATCTTGTCCACAGAGGACAATGAGAAAAAAAAAAAAACTCAAAACACAAAAAGCCCATCTCACATAAAATCCTAGTCTGAGATTAGATACAGACAGAGGAGAGTCCTGGGATCAGGGTTCCAGGTTTATCAGCACCAGAGATGCACTGGGCCTTAATTTGACTTATATTCTCCATGCTTGAAGCCTATGATACCTGACATTACATGTTAGTGACCTGTCATGGCCCTGGGCCTCCTCCTGCAGACTAAAGAAAGCCCCACCCTTAAAGGTGACAATTAGAACTTGGAATCCATCACCTAGGCAACAGGTGGGTCAGCCTTCTACCAGGAATAGAGCCAGCTGCCCCAAGTAAGTGGTCCCTTCTGTGCACATCTCCTGCCCAGGTTCTTCTATGTGGGCTCTGCTGTTTGTTCTGCCCAGGTATTGGCCTTGGGCTGGATCTCTGCTCTGTTTCCTCAGCCTAAAAGTAGAGCTGTTTTCTTCAGGGTGCTGCCCTCCATTTCCTGCCCTCTCTATTCCTATTGAGGGACTTGGAAGTCATGAGTGCCAACCCACAATGGGACGTCAGCAAGGCTTTGGCAGTGGCCCGATTCTTCTACCTTCTGTGTGGAGCCAGAGATGCTTGTGTGGCCCCTTTCCTGACACTCTACCTGAGGCAGCTGGGTCTTGCTGCCCCCTGGGTGGGTGTCTTAATGGGCACTAAGCACTTGATTGCCTCCACCTGGGCTCCAGTGTGCTCCTTCCTGGCCAAAAACTATCAGAAGAGGCAGCTACTTCTGACAGGATCCCTGCTGGGTTCTGCAGTTGCCGGGCTACTTCTGACCCTTGTGAGTCCCCTGGACAAGGATCTGGTATATCGGTATTGTAATGGCAACAAGAGCCTGGCTGGTACAGGGGTGGCACTCCAAATGATGCTCCCTGTCAATACAACCCTGGAAGGGGAATTGTCCCCAAACCATTCAGCTAGAGTAATGAGCTTTACAAGACTTAAGCAAGAGCTGTCCTCTGGTTTCCCAAGTAAACCTCTCAGGAAAGCCAGAGAAACCATCCTTCAAAAAGAACATTTTACACCCCTGCCTGCCCTTCCAGGAGTCTACTTCGAGAAAGCTAGGGAAACTGTCCAAGAAACAGTCCCTCCTCCAAAGGATGAAGTGCTTGAAGTGGAAACCTCTCCCATGAAGACACAAAGGAGTCTAGTTAGCCCTTCTAACTCAGGAATGATGATGGAGAAAGGTGATTCCTGGAATAGCATGTTTGAAACAACAGGTCCTTCTTTACCTCTGCTTCATGTGGACTCTGAACTAGAAACTCCAGGTATTGAGGGGAATTTGTCACTAGCTGAGAAGACAGGAGCCCAGGACCGAAGTTACTGGATCTTTCTTCTTTCTATGATGGTGGTGCTGTTCTGGGAGCTTCTGTCTGCCCCTCTGGGGCCGGCCACTGCTGATAGCCTCTATGAATACCTGGATTTTGTGGATGCCACAGACTGCTACAAAAAACTCTGGGTTTGGAGATTGCTTGGCGCATCTATAGCAGTGTCCACTGTCCCAGTCTTGGTGGGTCAGCTAGACTGTTTCCTGATAGGGGACACCCCTCGGGCCGTAGTGCACTTCTATGTCTACACATTGCTCAGCATATTGGCCTTGCCAGTTAGTTTTGCTATTCCCATTCCTAACTCCAAGAGGAGGGAACCTAACCACAAAGCCATCAAAACACTGAGCCTCATTGGAAGTGACTGCTTCCTTGTCCTGCTGGCTGTCACAGTTTTCCTGACTGGGGCTGCAGTGGCTAATGTAGAGAATTTCCTCTTCTGGCAGATGCAAGACCAAGGCAGCAATGAATTGAGCATGGGGCTCTCTGTCACCCTCAGTTTGATGGGTGAGATTCTACTGCATCCATTCAAAGCTAAGATGCTCAAGAATCTGTCTAGTTTGGGTACAGTGGGGCTGGGGCTAGGCTGCCTCTCTGGGCAGCTTCTCTATTACTCTTTACTTTGGAACTGGTGGGCAATATTTCCTGCTCAGGTCTTTGGTGCCATCAGTAATGGTGCTCTGTGGTGGGCAGTAGATGCTTCAGTGGAAGACCTGGTAATTCCTTGCACAGAAAGATCTCTGAGTGTGATGCTAAGAGGCCTCTTTTATGGGAATGGGGCAAGTTTGGGGAGCTTTGTAGGGAGCTTTGTGGTACTTCATTACAGTGTGGCTGTGCTATATAAGACTTTCTGTGTGGTTCTGTCCCTTTGGTTAGTTTTGTTCATGGCCATCCAGTCAAAGCTTCCCCAACAGAGAAAAATCAATTACTCAAAGCTATTGGCCATAGATACTGCTGATATCAGTGATTCTGAGGAAGGGGTTGAAGGGGACTGGCTTATAAAAGCCATGAGAGATGAATATTTGACAGGAAGGGCTGAAAACAAATATTAAATCTAACTGAAATACCTTACCCAGGAAATGAACTAGTGTGCTGCTGCTCAAAATTAACTGTTGGAAGGCAAAATGAAAGACTTGTCTTGGGTTGCAGGAAGTTCTAGGAGCATAATGATTTTGTGCCAGTAGATTAATATGATCATCTCATTTTCTATTGTATAATTTCATTAAAACACAAATATATAGCAAATAAATGAGATTTAAGTTTTTTATTGTTTTTAGAAGAATCAGAAGAATTGGACAAAAATCCTGACAGATCCAAATTTGACTTGAATGGGCAAATTACTAACCTCCCTGAGCTGCTTCTCAAGATCTTTTAGTCTGGAAAAGACTGCCAGGATTAGGAGTAGAAACGGAATCATGGGAATATCTTTCTCAAAGAGCAGTGAATAAATCAATCAATAATAAATAAATAGACAGACAGACACACACAGACAGACAGATAGATAGATAGATAGATAGATAGATAGATAGATAGATAGATAGATAGATAGAAAGAAAGATAGAACATGCCAGGCATTTATTTGGTACCAAGAGAACTGAGAAGGAGAAATGGGATGAAAATGCAAAAGCAAGGCAGTTCCTGGCCTCAAGGAGCTTAAATTCTAGTAAGATAATAGAAGCAAGAGATTAAAAATAGGAAAGGATATTTTGCTTTTATGTCATGGGGATAATGAGTAGGGAGCAATAAGGGAGACAGTTGATACATCCTTTCCAGATGTATTGGTAGCATCTGTTTGATTATTATTCCTAGAATAAAATGATTAAGTCATACCAACCAGACTTAGGAGGTCAAGGAGGCTGTGACAGGACATAAAAGTATAATCTAGGACTGGCTAGATACAATGAGTCCTGCACATTTGCACTGACTGACTTAAAATGAAGATAGCAGTGAGAGAGACCTTTCCTATTGTGCTTGACAAACTGCTTTTCAGCTCCTAAATTGGTTCTCAGATATTTTTCAAGAATATCCAAAAAGAAATTAGCTGTGCAGGACTAGAGTTCAGGAGCAAAAATGAAGCTGAATCTGGAGATCTATAGATCTCTGTAAGAAGATAATCATTAAATCCATATGAGCTGATGAGGCCATCAAAAGAGACTGTACAGACTCTATGTAGCTTGGAAGTCCTTCCTATTTGTACCACTGCTGCTAGCTACAGAGAAAAATCTATAGAATTCCATGCCATGTAGCTAAAAAGTAGTGGGGTAGTGGACTCCACAAAATAGAGGAGTTTCCAAGTTTTGTAACTAAACAAAAAGTTATTTTAGAAATGCATTAGGAGGAAGTGGTATCAAGATAGTGGAGAAAAAGCAGGAAGTTACCTGAGTTCTCCTTAATTTCCCTCCAAAAAAACTACTTAAACCACAAAAGGACAGTGAAATAATTTTCTAGACCAAGACAACTTAGAAGGTCCACAGGACTAGTGCAGGTGTTTTTTGGGAAAGCTAGGAGAATGCCCATAGACCCAGCACAGATCTCCAACTGAGGCCCCATGGTTCCAGTTTAGCAGGCCAGTGGCTCAGCATGCCAGCTGGGAGGCTGACAATTTTGGTGCAGTAGGCTAATAGTTAGGTTTGGTAGGCCCAGTGGCCATGTTGCAGCAGGATAGACTAGACAGGGCACTCCAGTTCAGCAGGTGAGTCTCCATTCCCAGAGGCTTTGGCAGAGCAAACCAGACCCCTGGCCCCAATACAAGAAGCTTGGGATGGTGCCTTTGGTACCCCAGGAGCAGGGTTCAACTTGAAAAGTCATGAAATAGGCTAGAAAATGAGCAAAAAAAAATTCCTAATTATAAAAAAGTGCCATCATAGGAAAGATCAAAACAAACTCAAAAGGGGACAACAATGTCAAAATACCTACATGCAAAGTCTCAAAGAAGACTTGCGGAGTGAGGTGTGCAGAACTAGGAGAACCATTTATAAAATAACAAAATTGTAAATTAAAAACAATTTTGAAAAACTTAGGAACTCAGTTCAACACAATGACCAACAAGAACTCCAGAGAACTGATGAAATGTGTCACCCACCTCCAAAAAAAAAATGAAATGAAATATATTTTGGACATGGTGTGAGAATTTGTTTTGCTTAACTATGCAGATTTGCTAGATGAAACTCATCTTATTTTTTGATGATGGGGATAGTGAGAAGGGGAGAAAAATGAAAAAGTTGCCCCCCACACACAAACAAGACCAAAAAAAGAGCTCTGCAAAACAATTTTTAAAATGAAATGAGTCAAAAAAAAATCAAATGAGTCCTTCATTTCTTAGGCACTGGAGGAAGTCATATGTCTTCAGGAAAAAATGTCAGCATGTCTGTTTCCATTTTGGCAAAACCACAACTGCAAGGCCTTTTTGCTAAGCACTTATATTATTACAGCATTTGTTCTGTCATTTGGATGTGCCACCATGTATAAGTTTGGAGTACCTGAACCTAGGAAAAAGGCATATCTAAATTTATATAGAAGATATATAGAAGATAAATTTATGTAGAAGATTTTGAAGAGATGAATCAAACTGGTATCTTTCAGTATGGAAAACAGAAATGAAATACATAGGCTTAAGTGGTTTAAGGTCTCTGGATACTTATTACTGACCTGTTTTTCTTGTGCTGTACATGAAATTCATGCACACTGACATGAACTAGTTTAACTTGATAATAAACAGTTGATGACCTAAAAAAAAATTAAGTGAGGGAAGTAGAAGAAAAATTGAGAAAAGAAAGGAAATTTATGCAAGAAAATCATGAAAAAAAAAAGAGTCAACAGTTTGGTCAAGGAAGCATAAAAAAATGGAAAAAGATGTACAAAAATTCACAGAAGAAAACACCTCCTTAAAAAGTAGAATTTACCAAATGGAAAAGGAAGCACAAAAGCTAACTGAAGAAAACAATTCCTTAAAAACCGGAATTGGGTAATTCTATGAGCCATCAAGAATCAATCAAACAAAATCAAAAGAATAAAAAAAAAATAGAAGAAATGGCAAAATTTGGAAAAACAACTGACTGGAAAATATGTCCAGGAGAGATAATCTAAATTATTGGACCACCATGAGCAAAAAAAAAAAAAAAAAAACAACCTGGACAATGACTTTCAAGAAATTATCAAGTAAAACTGCCCTGCTATCTCAGAACCAGAAGTTAAAATAGTAATTGAAAGAGTCTATCGATCATCTCTTAAAAGAGATTTCAAGATTAAAAACTCCCAGGAATATTATAGTCAAATTCCAGAATTATCAGAGTCGGAAGAAAATATTGCAAGCAGCCAGAAAGAAACAATTCAAATGTTGAGAAGGATTACATAGGATTTGGTAGTTCGAGGGCTTGGAATATGATATTCCAGAAAGCAAGGGAGCTTGAATTGCAACTAAGAATCAACTGTCCAGCAAAACTAATTATAATCTTTCAGGGAGAGAAATGGATAATCAACAAAAGAGGGAACTTTCCAACATTCTTCATGAAAAAACCAGAGCTAGACAGAAAGTTTGATTATCAAATACAAGGCTCAAGAGAAGCATAAAACAGTAAACAAAACTTGTTTGTGTGGATTGTTTCTGGTTTGGCCTTGTGTGGATAGTTTGGGGTGTCTCTAGAGAATAGCTAGTTTTCAAGAAAATGTATCCCTAGCTTCTTGTGAGTTGGTTAGTTGTTTCTGAGGCAGTCAGGGCTAAGTGACTTGCCCAGAATCACACAAATATTAAGTGTTTGAGTTTGAATTCTTTTTGACTAGTCTAGATGCCTTTAGTTTTCCTATTAGAAAAACTTTGAATACATGTGTGATTCAAAAGATGCCCAGTAATTTTCCCTTTTGCCTACAAAATTAAGTTCAAATTCCTTGGCTTGACATAAAATTCCTCTTGTTCATTTATTCAGTTGTACCCTATTCCTTATGAGCTCAAAGACCATGGAACACCAGATTCTTTTATCCTCCACTGTCTCCTACAGTCTGTCCAAACCCACACTTACACTTAAGTTAATTCCTTGGTTTTATCTTTCTCCCTTCCTCTCTGCTTATTAGCTGACCCTTTTTCAGAGTCCAACTTGAGTCCCAGTTTCTCTGAAAAGTTCTTCTTTAATTAAGCCCATGATGTTGTCTCCCTGCTCTGTATATCTATAGTATCTCTCATTTGTATTATTCATTTCCCACTTAATATAGATAAATCTGAATATAGAAAATAGGCTGAATTTCTAAAATTAAAATATTTTTTATTTTTACAAAAATTTTTATTCTAAATTCAAATACCAAAAAAAGTGAGCACATGCATATAAAAAAGTAGAACAAAAAAGAAGATTGTGCATGAATTTGCAATTTTTTACTATACACGTTTTTTTGTTTTGTTTTTGCCTTTTAAGTATATAATAAATTTAGCATGTAATGGACAAAACTTGTCTATTTTCCTCTGATCTTCATTCTGTTCTCTTCTCTGCATTTAAAAAAAAAAACTTTAATGAACCTTTTTGTGTGTTTGTGGAGGGGGGCAACTTTTTCATTTTTCTCCCCTTCTCACTATCCCCATCATCAAAAAATAAGATGAGTTTCATCTAGCAAATCTGCATAGTTAAGCAAAACAAATTCTCATACCATGTCCAAAATATATTTCATTTATGAGGTGGGTGACACGTTTCATCAGTTCTCTGTTGGTCATTGTGTTGAACTGAGTTCCTAAATTTTTCAAAATTGTTTTTAATTTACAGTTTTGTTATTTTATAAATGGTTCTCCTAGTTCTGCACACCTCACTCCGCAAAAGTTCATATAAGTCTTCCCTTGTTTCTTTGAAACCATCTGTTACTTCTTATGGAACACTAACCCATTATACTTAAGTACCATGCTTTGCTTAGCAATTTCCTAATTGATGGCCAGTCCTTAGTTTCTAAGTCTTCGTCATCACAAAAAGAATTGTCATAAATATTTTTGCATATATAAGTCCTTTTCTTTCTTTGATATCTTTGGGCCATATGACTAGTTGTGGTATCATTAGATCAAAAAGTATGTGTAATTTAGCAACAGTTTTTTTGGATATCGTTCCAAATTGGTTGCCAGAATTGCTAGATCAATTCCCAGTTCTGCCAATAGCACATAAAGTGCTTGTCTTCCTAAATTTCCTTCCACAAATGTTAATTTCCTTTTTTGTTATCATTGCCATTAGATATATGAGAAATGAGATCATAGTGTTTTAATTTGCATTTCTCTTACTATCAGTGATTTGGAACATTTTAAAAAATATATATATATTTTAGTTTGGATTTCTTCCCTTGAGAACTGTTTGTTTATATCCTTTTAACATTCTATCTATTTGGAATGGCTTTTTGATGATACAGCCTAAATTGATTTACTTATTCAATGCCAAAACATCATCAAACTACCAAAGAATAACTTTATAGAACTAGAAAAACAACAAAAGTCATCTGGAAGAAAAAAAAAAAAAGGAAGCCACATTTAATGGAAGGAAGACGACCTAGCATACAATAAAACTGTAATCATCAAAACAGTTTAGTACTACATAAGAAACAGAATGGTTGATCAAGGGAACAGATTGAGGTATACAATATTCAGAAGCAAATGAGCAAACTCTATATACCATATATATAGAGCAAACTCTATATACCAAATCACACAATATACCAAAATAAGCTCCAAATGAGCACATGATTTAGGCATATATAAACAAATTAGTGGAGCATGGAAAAAAATTACCTGTCAGATTTATGTATAGAGGAAGTATTCATGATGAAACAAGAGATAAAGAGGTTCAGAAGAGGCAAGATGAATAGTCAATTATATATTAGAAAGGTTTTTGCATAAACAAAATCAATGCAATCAAAGTTAAAGGAAAAGTTGGAAACTGGGGGGGAGGGGAATCTTTGCAGCAAGTTTCTTTGATAAAAGTCTCATTTCTTGAACATTTAGGGTCAAATATATAAGATTGAGAGTGATTCCACAGTTGATAAACAGTCAAAAGATTTGAATGTGGTTTTTCAAAAGACAAAATCAAAGTTAGAAATAGTCATTTGAGAGAAATATATTGTTAAAAACAACTCTTGAGTTACTACCTCAGTTACCACCCAATATACTAAGATAACAGAAAAGGAAAATGGTAAATGCTGAAGGGGATGTGGGAAAATAAGTATATTCATGCATTATTAATGAAGCTATGAATTAATACAACCATTCTGGAAAACAATTTGAAACTGTCCCAAAGCTATAAAACTGTGAATATACTTTGACCAATCAATACAACTACTAAGTCTATACTCCAAAAAGATGCAAGAAAAAGTAAAATGACACATATATGCAAAAATATAGCAGCTTTTTTTTGTGATGACAAAGAATTAGAAACTAAGGGAATTTCTATTTGAAAGTGATGGAACACTACTGGGCTATGAGAAATGATGGAGATGATTTCAGAAAAACTTGGGAAATTTTATATGAACAGATGCAAACTAAATAGAACCAAGAGAACAATTTACACAGTTAATAGCAAGATTGTTGATATAATAAATTGTGAAAACTTAGTAAATGATCAATACAATGATCCACCACAATTCTAGAGGATTCATGATGAAAAATGCTGTACACCTCCAGATAGAAAACTAATGGATTCAGAATGCAGATTGAAACATTTTTTCTCTTTTAACCTGGCTAATGCAAAAATATGTTTTGCATGACTACATTTTTATAATGGCTATTATATTTCTTGCCTTCTCAAAGGAGAGGAAGGGAGAAAATGTGGAACTGAAAAAAATTGAATAAATAAAAAAACTTTCTATTTCTCTGTGAAATTCAATTAATCTATTATTCAGTGCATATATATTATATACTGTATATTACATATTTGTTATTTCATTTTTCATATCTTCAAACAATGTAGTTTCTTTGTTCATTTATTTTTAATCATGTCTGTTTCTATTGTTGTTTTGCTTAAGATCATGATTGCTACCTTTACTTTTTAAAAAAACTTTCTAAAGCATAATAAATTCTGCTTCAACTCCTTGTTTTAATTTTCTGTGAATTTTTCTGTATTAAGTAAATAACATTTTTGGATTCTACTTTCTGCTTCTTTCTGTTTTATGGGTAAGTTAATTGACACTCTTAGTGTATGATTTAGCAGTTACAAGTAAGATAAAGTAAAAAGTTCCAAGCATGATTAATTTATTAGTAAAGTATAAATTTACCAGTAAATAAGATTTCACTTTCCTCAGCTGAGCTAAGACCCCAAATGAGGCTAACAACTCTCTTTTATAGCTTTGAAGAGTACAGATCAAAGAACAGGACTTTGTAGGTGAGTGAGATGAGAAACTGAGGTCTTCTCAGAATAATGACTGTGAGAGATTGGTGTGGTTTTTCATTGAGAATCATTACTGCAGGAAGAGATTAAATGTGGCTTTTTAGAATATCAAAGGCAGACCAGATTGACTGGGAACCTATTTGCAAAGGTCTGCTGGATATCTGTGTGTCTTGAGTGGGTGGGAAATGCTTTGTTTTGGAGATTGGCAGGTCCTGGAAGCCGGGGCCTCCCTCTCTGTATAAATCATGTGCTCAAATGAGAGAATTGAGCCTCCTTCTTCTCCCTGGTGTGTCCTGGAGGAGAATGACCTCCAGAATTTCGTGAGATTCTAATAAACTTGTAATCTTCCCTTTGAGAGATCTCTGAGTAATGATTTTGAGTAGGGCGTCCTGTTTTTATTCCACACGGTTTTGGGGGCTTGTCTCCAGGATAAATGCCTGGTAAGGGAACGATTGTTTCTCGGTTTCAGAGACATAATGGCGCCAAAAGGGACCTTTTGTCCCTGTCTCCAAAACAGACACCAATCTCTTCTCTACTAGGCAAAAGCACCCAATAATAGATTCTCAGTGAAGATAGAAGCAGAAGTAAGCCTGGTGTGTATAAGTTGAATTGAGCTCGTGGTCAGGAAATCTTGTCTGTGCAACCTAAGGTAAGCCTTAGTTTGGGAATCATTGACAGCCTAGGAGGCCTGAGAGAATAGCTCTCCTAAATTAAGGTGGGTTATTAGACTGCAGGATTCTGGAGAGGAATTTTCCAAATAAGCTCTTAAGTGACCATTTTTAAAGGGGCAACTCTTTATGGAGGGATTAAAGTGCAGTCTAGTGTTCAAAAACAGGATCCAAGTCTGGGAATACCAGTTCATTAGGAAATTGGCTGAGGATTTGAGATAAGTTCCCTTCAAAGGGGAAGAGGTAAGGAGAATGAGAGAGGATTGCTGCTACTAGATCAGGGTGGAGTTAATTAGACCTGAATGACAAAAATCCCTTCAATCTGGAGGAATTGGAGTTTGCAAATCTCTGGCTTCAGGGGATAAAGGCCTGGCAGTTCCAAGCCAAAGAGGCAGAGAGAAAAGGTGGTTGTACTTCCACCTCCTAGCACCACAGGCAACTCTAGTGAAGAGGCCAAATTAGCCAAAGAAAGCCAAGGTACTTGAGGAAACTTTGAGGGAATTTAGAATCAATCAGTAAAGGAGAACTATGGGGCTGACACCAAACAATTCGATTTCTGGGACCCAATGTCTATAATAGAGGGAATTAATTTGAAAAAGAGAGAGAGAGACTTTCCCATAGGTTCAACTCCGGCCAAGTTTGGAACTTCAGGAAAGTCCATTAGAATAATAGTTGGGGAATTTGACAATTGCTCACTAGAGAGTGAAGATAGAGCAAAGATGGTTTCTCTCTCCCCCTTCCCGTTCCCTGACTGCAGCAGGAACTCGGAGCCTGGGAGAGAGAAAGAAACTATGCCCAGTTTAGTGAAAAGTAGTTTTTATATTGGAATTGTTTCCGTGTTGGTGCTTGGCATAAAAATGCTTGTGGTTTTTCAACTTGTGCTTAATTGTAACCTGTTTGTGCTAATTTGAAAGAAAAAGGAAGAGAAAAAGTTTTGAAGCAAGTGGAAATGGAGAAGAGTCAAGTTTAAAAAAAGGAAAAAATATAAATATATAGAAGAAGGCAATCTAAAGAAATGGGATAAGAAAGATTGATTTGTAGACACAATTGACCAGTTTGGATGATTTCCTGGGGGAGGGAGAGACAGGAAGGAACCTTTTGGTGAAGGTTTAACTCACCTTCCTTCCCCCACACTGCTTGCTTCTTTAAGAGATGAAAGGAGCAATTAGCATCTGGGGTTGAGAGATATGGAAAAGCAAGGGAGACATGGAAGGGAGAAATCCTTATGAGGTTGGGATCTGCCTTTGGCTGACAGATAAGACTTGGGGGGAGATGGCACCCTAGGAAGTTAGCTGTGAAAAGTGGGATTCTGGAAGCATGGTGTGGTTGAGAAAAATGTCATGTGGAGTGGGGGGAGGAAGGGCGGCCAAGTGCAAAGGAAAGTCTTTCCAGGTGACAATCTAATTCCCTTCCCCCCATTAAATCTGGTATAACCACCTTTTAGCAAACTGCAGCTGTTGGCTGATTGAAATATCAACTGATTATATTGTTTAAAGGAACAACCTACATTTACATGCAATCTAATCTGATAGGTTTGGGGCTGCTTCCAAAAAGGTTTGTAGGGATTCCTCAATTGGAGGAAGTTGATTTATTAATTTCTCCATTCTTAAAAAGAAATTATTAATGTTAAATCTGAAAGATCCTTTTATGTGGAATAGGATATTCTGTATGAGTTTTAATTAATTGTATTGACCATCTTGAAATTGTATTCATTGTCTAGGGGGACTCTGAGAATAATAGTTTCTGCTTTTCCTCTTTTTGAATGTTCTGTTACAGATAATATGCAATTTGGAATTTTTCTATATATTGGGTATTTAAAAGTAAAATGATCTGTAATGTTGAATTTAAAACCATCTACTTAGATATGAAAGATAAGCTGTATAAGCTGTGAACTTTTAGGTTGAATCTTTTAGTAAAAGATTCACTGGGATACTTGAATTAGATTCATCTGAGGCTTTGATTAATGAGAATTGCTGTAGGAGATAAAATCTCTTGGGACTGAAGTTGGTATTTGTTTGGAGTTTTAAATTCAGGTATGACTGTCTGAAAGATCATCAAGCCAGTGATCCACCATCTGAAAGGAATATGCCATGGTACTTAGAAGGAATCGTTGCAGGTGGAAGTTAGTGTCTGGGAACGAACTAGAACAACAATCTTTGTCTCTGCTGAAGGTGGGATTCTTCTGATTCAGTTTCCCCAGTAGTGAGAACCCACCTGATTGTTCCTGAGTGTGTCTTAAGTGGAGTTATTCAAAATTAAGACAGCTACCTAAGTAAACTGCTTTAAGGATGCTCTATCCTGTATGCGTTTTCAGGTTAAGACCTGACGGACCAATTATGATACTATTTAAGAATCATGCCCCTGATTTTTCCTCTTATAGCAAATTTCTGTAATCAGAGCAAGTGGTCAGTGGAAGATATATATATATTTTAATTGGCAGTCCAGCTCTGTAGGATTCTCTGGTCGCTGCTATAACATCTTTAACTCTTGTTGTCTGGGGCTAGAATTTCTTTATCAGTAGATAAAAACTTCCCTTTTGTTTGAGAGGAGCAGACAATCTTAGCAGGCCCTGATTAGGCTAAGGTCTTTTTTAGGACTTTGAAAGATAAACTAATCTGCCTAGAGCCTTTTACATTGTATGTTAATGGAAGGCAGGGGCAGGTTGTTGAGGTCTCTGGAACCCCAATCCTAAACCCCTTTGCTTACTTATCAAAGATTTATATTAACTTCAAATGTGTTTTTCATGTTTCACATGATCATGGGGGCTGTATGGAAAGAAAGGGGATTTTTGATAGCCAAGCAATTCAATGCAGAGAAAATGATTATTGCCAGCTGTCCATGAACCTAGAGAGGTTTCTGTTATTTCTTTTAAATGAAGGGGATTCACTTTAGGTGAGGTCCACTAAATGGTGGAGGGTGGTTCATAGTTAGCACTGGGGAGAGATCAGCCTGAAAGCCTGGGTCATAGATGCCCTAGTGGAGGATGTGTGTTGGGGTAAGAAATCTTCAAGCCTGTGAAAAGAAGGGGAACTGAGGGTGGTTGATAACTGACTGTTAAACTATTACTGTGTGTTACTGTACAATCCTGATTGGATCCCCTATTGCTGTGTTTTGGATTTAAGAATGGAAATTGTTGGGTTAAGATTTTGGGTGATCTGCATTATGGTGATGAAACCTTTCAGGTATCTGGGGAAGGTGATTCAATGGTTTGAATATTCAGGAGAGAAAATGTGGAATGTTGTGCCACAGTTCCATATCTCAAGTTTCCCTTAATTGTTCTGCCTCAATAGCAACCCCCTCCCCCACTTCCTGACCATCAGGAATAATTGGGCTAGCATTCCAAAGAGTCATAATAGATGTCCTTGAGGTAAGAATAGAACGATGATTAAAGAACTAGATTTCTAAACTTGACTCATTACAGGACACCTAAATTTCTGAACCAAGTTTTGAGTTGAAGAATCATGAATTAGGCAGTTACAAGACAAAATCAATTAAGTATAAATAGAATCAACTTAAAAAGACCCAATCAATCTAATCCTTTCAAAGGAAAAGGAATGTTATGTGAAGATCAGCAAGAAGGTCAATTTGACTGGACCATAGTATATGAAATCCTGGAATGTTAAACTGGAACCAGTTTATGGAGGATTTTCTTTTTTTTCTTTTTTTTTTTTATAAAGCTTTTTATTTACAAAACATATGAGTGATTTTTCTACATTGACCTTTGCAAAAACTTTTTTTTTCCCAAACTTTTCCCTTCCTTCCCCCCACCCCCCACTCCCAGATGACAGGTAATCCAATACATGCTAAATAGGATAAATTATATGACAAATACAATACATGTATACATATCTATACAGTTATCTTACTGCACAAGAAACATCAGATCTAGAAAGAGAAGAAGAAAAAACAACCTAAGAAGGAAAACAAAATGTAGGGAAATATTCACAGAAAGCATTAAAATGCTGTGTTGTGGTTCACATTCAGTTCCCACAGGCCTCTTTCTGGATGTATATGACTATCTTCATCGATGAACAACTGGTTTGAATCACATCATTGTTGAAGAGAACCATGTCCATCAAAATTGATCATCGTATAGTCTTGTTGCTGTGTATAATGTTCTCCTGGTTCTGCTGATTTCACTCAGCATCAGTTCATGCAAGTCTCTCCAGGCCTCTCTGAAATACTCCTGTTGGTCCTTTCTTATAGAACAATAATATTCCATAACATTCATATACCATAATTTATTCAGCCATTCTCCAATTGATGGGCATCCTTTCAATTTCCAGTTTCTTGCCACTACAAAAAGGGCTGCCACAAACATTTTTGCACATGTGGGTCCCTTTCCCTTTATGGAGGATTTTCAATGTCAAACAGAAATATTTGTAATGATATTGATCAGAATGATGATATGGTCAGACATGTACATTTAGGATATCTTACCTTTTTTTTTTTTTAAATTTTTATTTTATTTGCATAACATATGTGTGGGTAATTCTTCAACAATAACCCTTACATAGCTTTCCGTTACAAATTTTTCCCCCAACTCCCCACCCCTCCCCTAGATGGCAGGAGGATATCTTACCTTTTGACAGCTCTGTGTAGGGTAGATTGGAGAAAGGAAAGGTGGGAGGAAGGGATACTAATTAGGAAGCTATTAGAATAGGAAAGAAGTACTTGTGGGCACAGAATAGGTGTTTGTGATATAAACAGAAAGGCTAAAAATCTAAAAGATGTTGTTGGGGTAGAATTGAAAAGACTTAGCAAAGTGATTGGCTTAATGAGGTGAAAAAGAGTGATCCGAAGTTGGGAATGTAGGTGAGCAGAAGTATGGCAGCAGTATTCTGAGGAGAAATAGAAGGGGGATAAATTTTTTCCTAGGGGAGGGATTTTTGGTTTTAGACATTATTGAGTTTGAAATACCTGTGGAACATACAGTTCAAAATATTCAATAGGCAATTAGTGACAAAGAACTGGAGCTTAGGCAAGAGACTTAGGACTGGATATATAGATCTTGGAATCATCTGCTTGGAAATAATATTTAAATCCATGGGACCTGATGAATTCAATAAGGAAAAGAGTATAATGAGAGAAAAGAAGGGTTTCTAGGACAGGGATTTTTGTTCTATCCACAATTTGGAAGATCCAGCAAATTGGATGTTATACAGGTGTTACAGTAATATAGGTGAGAAAACCAAGAGAGAACTGTATTTGGAAAACATCAGAGAAGAGAGGGTATCCTAGAAGGAGAGTGGTCAGCAGTATCGCATGCTGCAGAGGGGTACAAAAGAACAAGGGTTGAGAAAAGACCCTTGGATTTATCAACGAAGAGATCAGCTATGAGTTCTCTGGCTACTTTGTTCAAGTGATCTCTGACAAATCAGTTCCCATCACTGGGCCTCTCAGCTCTTTTTACTGGTAAAATAAAGATACTGAATTAGACAACCTTTAAGTTTTCTTTCATTTCTAGATCCTCCTGTGCTGTGAAGCTGTCTGTGGTGTAATGCTCAGGGAGAAACTGAGGCAGTATCACACAGTGGAAATTAGGTAATGCTTTATTGATGTTAATTGAGAGTTCAGAATCCATAGCTATAGATTGGGACTGCTGGGACTCATGTCTCAAAGCACGCAGTCTGTTGTGAGTTTAGACTGACAGATATGACAGCCGACTGAATGGGGCTAATGTCACAAATCATTCAGTACCCCACTGAGGGGCATCAAGGATTTTATAGTCTCCATAGCCTAGGGAGACAAAGAACTCATGGGAACAGCTGAGAACCATCTGGGATCCAAGGAAACTATAAATTCAGTTCTGGCAGGTAGGGAGTAAAGGAACCTTGAGACAGAAACTGGGAAAAAGACAGCAAGTCTGAAGCCAAAAGATAAGGGGTATGTCGAGGCTGGCCATCTGGAGGTTTTATGACTCCTTTGGAATGTGAGTCCAATTATTTCAGGTCAGGTCAGGTCAGGAAGTAGGGGTTGCTATTTTGGGGCAGAACAATTAAGGGAAACTGAAACAGCAACTGAGGGAAACTGAGACAGGGGAACTGTGGCACAACATTGGGAGCTTAAAGTAGAGGCCAAGGGCTATGGACCTTGTACTGAAGATGTATGTTAGAATGGGTAGGTAGGAAGAAGAACATAGGTCTAGAAGATTTGAGTGAAAGCACCATTATCAGGGTCTAAAATTCTAGTTTCCTTCAGCTATTCCTTAGCTGTGGACATTGATAATCTTTTTATTCATTACAAAAAGTGTTGGGACTCAGTCTCACTTTTCTTTAGGATTAGGGGTTGTTCTTCTCAGGACTAACAAAAACATCTGCAACCTTTCAACATTAAAACCAGGAAATTGATTGCTGCTCCCTCACTTGGAAAAAGGAGACTATAAAAGATTGAGGGACAGTAATGGCATAATCATTTTTTTTCTTTTTTAAATTAAAACTTTTTATTTTCAAAATATATACATGGATAATTTTCTTTTTTATTAAAGCTTTTTTTTTTATTTGTAAAACATATGCATGGGTAATTTTTCAACACTGACCCTTGCAAAGCTTTCTGTTCCAAATTTTTCTCTCCTTCCCATCCCCTCCCCCAGATGGCAGGTAGTCTAATGCATGTTAATTATGTTAAAATATATGACGAATCAAATATATGTATACATATTTATAGTTATCTTGCTCTACAAGAAAAATGGGATTTCCAAGAAAAACAACCTGAGAAGGAAAACATAATGCAAGCAAACATCAATAGAGAGTATGCAAATGCTGTGTTATGGTCCACACTCAGATCCCGCATGCCTCTCTCTGGATGTATATGTCTTTCTTCATCACTAAACAACTGGAACTGGTTTGAGACAATTCTTTGTTGCAGAGAGCCATGTCCATCAGAATTGATCATCATATAGTATTGTTGTTGCTGTGTATATTGATCTCCTGGTTCTGCTCGTTTCACTCAGCATCAGTTCATGCAAGTCTCTCCAGGCCTCTCTGAAATCCTGCTGGTCATTTCTCACAGAGCAATAATATTCCATAACATTCATATACCATAATTTATTCAGCCATTCTCCAATTGATGGGCATCCATTCAGTTTCCAGTTTCTAGCCACTACAAAAAGGGCTGCCACAAACATTCTTGCACATGTGGGTCCCTTTCCTTCCTTTAAGATCTCTTTGGGATATAGGTCCAGTAGAAACACTACTAGGTCAAAGGGTATGCACAGTTTGATAATTTTTGAGCATAGTGACAGTAATGGCATAATCATACTACTTCCAGCAGAGGGCACCAAAGTCAATGGAAATTTGATCATCAGAACTTTGTGCTGATCCAAGTGCAGCTTTGGAAAGCATTTTATCTTCATGTGAACTTGCCAAGGAGACAGCAATTCCAGTCAGAAGATCACCCATTCCTGATATCCATTTATTTAAAAAATCATTGGAATTGCACCTGAAAATATGAATAGGGGCTTTCCCATTCCCACTTAGAGTACAGGGACCATTACCTTTTCTTGACTATCTTGACTATCTTAACTCTGGGGTAATTCAATTGAAGAAATAAACAGAAGCTACTGAGAATGTTGTCATGAAGGAGATGGTATGGTGCAGAAAGACAGGATACTGGCCCAGTAATAGGCCCCATCGCCTATCAAGTGGCCAGCAGTTAACTCAGACAAAGGTAAGTATCTGCATTATGTTATAAAATTAGTTTTGTTATTATATATTTCAACTTATGGATTGGATGTATCGAGTATGTAACTGCCTTGGATATTCTAAATAGAGAGCTAAGGGAGGTAGAAGATATGCTGTTATTATTGTGCTAATTTATAACTGGGATAGGGGAGTTCCTCTCATATAAATCCTTAACCACATATAAGGTGAGGTAACTATAGTTGTTCCCACATTCGGGGACATTATTGGTAATAATATTAGGAAATCATAAATGGAAGATATTATGTGTTCACATAATTCTATGTGTATTAGGATAATTAATAATGTGTATTAATGTAAAGGCCTAGAAAGGGAACCCATGTGGTTTATGTGATAATGAATCTTTCCTCCTTTTCAAGGATCTTTAGTTCACTTTTGCCTTAAGGGGATTATTTTTCATGCTTATGGGATTTTGATTCATTTTATATTATTAATTTCCCTACACTTAAAATTCTGTTCATCAAGTTGAACTGGAAATTCTTAACCATATACTAGTCTCTTCTCAAATCAATCAAAATGCTTTGTCTCCTAGTTAGTACAAGTCACTGCATTTCTCTAACAAAATAATGAAGGCACAACTAGTGCAAGCAGATTTAAACCCATTCAACTACTGGGCTGGAAAATACTTTGGTTGGTTCTTCAGAAGGATTTCTTTTTTCTAAATCAATACTGGTCTCAACAGTTTGGATAATTTTCGCAGCTGCAGTCTAATAGCTACATGACAAAAGACTTCACAAGAACCAAACTATGTAGCAATGGACATGCATTAAGGGATTCACTGCATTCTACATATCCAGCAGAAATTATACTATTAAAATACTAGGTAGAATGAACCTATAGAGTTTGAACTGGTTCTTAAACGTCCATTTTTTCTTTTTTTCCTTTTATTATAGATTGCCTAGAAAGTATTTGTGACTTCCACTAGGAATTCACTACCTTCCTCACTTTTCTATGCCCCACACTAAAGTGAGATATGTCTCTTTTACTCTTTACCAAGATTCAAGTCCCCTCCCCCAAACTTCTTTTGCTGTTGTTCAGTTGACTTTTCATGACCCCATAGACTATATGGCATATCAGGTCCTGCTGTTTTCCATTTTCTCTCAAAGTCTGTCCAGATTCATGTTCATTGTTCCCAGGACATTATGCTTTCCCCTTCTCCTTTTTCTCTCAAACTTTTCCCAACATCAGGGTCTTTTCCAATCTGTCCTACTTCTCATTTTATGGTCCAGATATTTAAGCTTCACTTTCAGCATTTGACCTTCTAGTGAATAGCTCTTCTTGCTGTCCAACAGATTCTCAAAAGTGTTCAACTTTTGACAACATTACAATTTGAAACTGTTGATATCAGTACCCAGCTTTCCTTACAGTGCAACTCTCACCACCATACATTGCTATTGAAAAAAAACATAGCTTTAAGTATATGGACCTTTGTTTTTGCAAGGTGATACTTCTGCTTTTTAGTATGCTGTCCAGATTTGCCATAACTTTCCTTCCAAGGAGCAAACATCTTTTATTTTTATGGCTTGCAGTTACCATTCAGGTGATAGTTGAGCCCCAAAATATAAAATCTGACACTGCTTCCATTTCTTTTCCCTTTTTTTGGCCAGATAATAATGGGACTAACTTCAAGACCTTGATTTGAGGGTTTTTTTTAATGTTAAGCTTCAAGCCAGCTTTTAAACTCTTCTTTCATTTTTCTTTTTCTTTCTTTTTTTTTTGGATAGTCATTTTTTTTAATTAAAGCTTTTTATTTGTATAACATATGTATGGGTAGTTCCCCAGCATTGATCTTTACAAAGCTTTCCATTACAAATTTTACCCCCAGTCCCCTCCCCTCCCCTAAATGGCAGGAAGTCCACTACATGTTAATAATGTTCAAATACTTGACAAGTTGTGCAAGAAAAATCCTATCTGCAAGAAAAAAAAAGAAAATCAGAGAAAGGCAACACAATGCAAGCAAATATTAATAGAGAGCATGAAAATGTTACGTTGTGGTCCATATTTCATATCCCTCTCTCAGGGTGTATATAGTTTTCTTCAGTGAACAATTGGAACTGGTTTGAGACAATTCTTTGTTTCAGAGAGCCATGTCCATCAGAATGGATCATCATGTAATACTGTTGTTGCTGTGTATGATGATCTCCTGGTTCTGCTCGTTTCACTCAGTATCAGTTCATGCAAGTCTCTCCAGGCCTCTCTGAAATCATCCTGCTGGTCGTTTCTTACAGAACAATAATATTCCATAACATTCATGTACCATAATTTATTCAGCCACTCTCCAATTGATGGGCATCCCTTCAGTTTCCAGTTTCTAGCCACTACGAAAAGGGCTGCCACAAACATTCTTGCACACGTGGGTCCCTTTCCCTCCTCTAAGATCTCTTTGGGATATAGGCCCAGTAGAAACACTGCTGGGTCAAAGGGTATGCACAATTTGACAACTTTTTGAGCATAATTCCAAATTGCTCTCCAGAATGGTTGGATCCGTTCACAGTTCCACCAACAATGTATGTCCCAGGTTTCCCACATCCCCTCCAACATTCATCATTATCTTTTCCTGTCATTTTAGCCAATCTGACAGGTGTGTAGTGGTACCTCAGAGTTGTCTTAATTTGCATTTCTCTGATCAACAGTGATTTGGAGCAATTTTTCATATGACTAGAGATGGTTTTAATTTTATCATCTGAAAATTGTCTGTTCATATCCCTTGACCACTTATCTATTGAAGAGTGGCTTGAATTCTTATCTATATGAGACAATTCTCTATATATGTTAGAAATGAGGCCTTTATCAGAACCATTAAATGTAAAGATGGTTTCCCAATTTGATGCTTCCCTCCTAATCTTGCCTGCATTTGTTTTATTTGTACAGAAACTTTTTAATTTAATATAATCAAAATTATCCATCTGGTGTTCAATTAGGAGTTCCAGATCTTCTTTGGACATAAATTTATTCCATCTCCACAGGTCTGAGAGATAAACTATATTACGTTCCTCTAACTTGCTTACAAAGTCCCTCTTTATATCTAGATCCTGAACCCATTTACATCTTATCTTGGTATGTGGTGTTAGGTATGGGTCAAGCCCTAATTTCTTCCACACTAGTTTCCAATTTTCCCAGCAGTTTTTGCCGAATAGTGAGTATTTATCCCAAAAGCTGGGGTCTTTGGGTTTATCGAACACTAGATTGTTAAGGTTATTGCCTAGGTTGTCCTGATAACCTATTCTGTGCCACTGATCAACTGCTCTATTTCTTAGCCAGTACCAAACAGTTTTGATGACCGCTGCTTTGTAATATAGTTTTAGATCTGGTACAGCGAGGCCACCTTCATCTGTCTTTTTTTTTCATTAATCCCCTTGAAATCCTTGACCTTTTGTTCTTCCAAATGAATGCTTCTACTATTTTTTCTAGGTCTGTAAAATAATTTCTTGGGAGTTTGATTGGTATGGCACTAAATAAGTAGATTAGTATGGGTAGTATTGTCATTTTTATTATGTTCGCTCTGCCTACCCATGAGCACTTAATATTTTTCCAATTGATTAGGTCTGATTTTATTTGTGTGGAAAGTGTTTTGTAGTTTAGTTCATATAGTTTCTGATTTTTCCTTCGCAGATAGATTCCCAAATATTTTATCCTATCATCTGCTATTTGGAATGGAATTTCTTTTTGCATTTCTTGCTGCTGAACTTTGTTGGTAATATATAAAAATGCTGATGATTTATGTGGATTAATTTTGAATCCTGCCACTTTGCTAAAGTTGTGAATTGTTTCTAGTAGTTTTTTAGTTGAGTCTCTAGGGTTCTCTAAGTATACCATCATGTCATCTGCAAAGAGTGATAATTTGGTTTCTTCATTACCTATTCTGATTCCTTTTATTTCTTTTTCTTCTCTTATTGGTAAAGCTAACATTTCTAATACAATATTAAATAGTAATGGTGACAGTGGGCAGCCTTGTTTCACTCCTGATCTTATGGGGAATGGTTTTAGTTTGTCTCCATTACATATGATGCTTGCTGATGGTTTTAAATGGATGCTACTGATCATTTTAAGGAAAAGCCCATTTATTCCTATACTCACTAGTGTTTTTAATAGGAAAGGGTGTTGGATTTTGTCAAAGGCTTTTTCTGCATCTATTGAGATAATCATATGGTTTTTGTTAATTTGGTTATTAATATAATTAATTATGCTGATAGTTTTCCTAATATTGAACCAGCCCTGCATCCCTGGTATAAATCCTACTTGGTCATAGTGTACTATCCTGGGGGTGACTTTCTGTAATCTCATTGCTAATATCTTATTTAAAAGTTTTACATCAATATTCATTAGGGAAATTGGTCTATAGTTTTCTTTCTCTGTTTTCACCCTACCTGGTTTAGCTATCAGCACCATATCGGTCTCATAGAAGGATTTTGGCAGTATACCTTCTGTCCCTATTTTCTCAAATAGTTTGTGTAGTATTGGAATTAATTGTTCTTTGAATATTTTGTAGAATTCACATGTAAATCCATCTGGCCCTGGAGATTTTTTCTTAGGGAGTTGGTTAATAGCTTTTTCTATTTCTTTTTCTAATATGGGGCTACTTAAATAATTTATATCCTCTTCTGTTAACCTGGGCAATCTATATTTTTGTAGATATTCCTCCATTTCATTTAGATTATCAAACTTACTGGCATAAAGTTGGGCAAAGTAATTCCTAATTATTGCTCTAATTTCCTTTCATTGGAAGAAAGTTCTCCCTTATCATTCTTGAGACTAACAATTTGATTTTCCTCTTTCCTTTTTCTTATCAAATTAACTAAAGGCTTATCTATTTTGTTGGTTTTTTCATAGAACCAACTCTTAGTTTTATTTATTAATTCAATAGTTTTCTTATTTTCAATTTTATTAATTTCCCCTTTTATTTTTAGAATTTCCAATTTGGTATTTAATTGAGGGTTTTTAATTTGTTCTTTTTCTAGTTTTTTTATAATAAGCCCAATTCGTTGATGTTTTCTTTCTCTATTTTATGCAAATAAGCATCTAGAGATATAAAATTGCCCCTTAAAACCGCTTTGGCCATATTCCACAAATTTTGGTATGTTGTCTCCTTATTGTCATTCTCCTGGATGAAATTATTGATTGTGTCTATGATTTGCTCTTTCACCCATTCATTCTTCAGGATTAGATTATTTAATTTCCAATTAACTTTTGGTTTATTTTCTCCTGGCCTTATATTGCATGTGATTTTTATTGCATCATGATCTGAAAAAGATGCATTTACTATTTCTGCCTTTCTGCATTTGATTTTGAGGTTTTTATGCCCTAATATATGGTCAATTTTTGTATAGGTTCCATGGACTGCTGAGAAAAAAGTAAACTCCCTACTGTCTCCATTCAACTTTCTCCATAGATCTATCATACCTAGCTTTTCTAACAATTGGTTTATCTCCATAGTTTCTTTCTTGTTAATTTTGTGGTTTGATTTATCTAGTTCTGAGAGAGCAAGGTTGAGATCCCCCACTAGTATCATTTGCCTGTCTATTTCTTCTTGCATCTCTTTTAATTTCTCCCCTAGGAATTTTTGTGCTATTGCACTTGGTGCATATATATTTAGTATAGATATTGCTACATTATCTATGGTACCCTATAATAAAATATAGTTTCCTTCCTTATCTCTTTTGATTAGATCTATCTTGCCTTTTACTTGATCTGAGATAAGGATTGCTACCCCTGCTTTTTTTTGTTCACCTGAAGCATAATAGGTTCTGCTCCAGCCTTTTACCTTCATCCTATATGTGTCACTATGTTTTAGATGTGTTTCTTGTAGACAATATATTGTGGGATTCTGGTTTTTAATCCAGTGTGCTATCCGCTTCTGCTTTATGGGAGAGTTCATCCCATTCACATTCACAGTTAGAATAACTAATTCTTTATTTCCTGCCATCTTATTTACCCAAGTTATGTTTTCCCCTTTCCTTTCCCCTTTCTCCCTTCCCCCCTCCTCAGTACTTTGCTTTTGATGACCCCCTCCCCCAAATTATACTCTACCCTTTAGATCCCCTCCCCCTGTTTTTACTCCTTTCCCCTGCTTCTTCTATTTTCCCTTCTATTAGTTTGTCCCTTACTTTTCCTCCTTTCCCTCCCACTTCCCTCTTGCAACAGACAAGTTTCTATGTGAAATCAAATGTCTGATATACACTTTTAGAGCCCAACCTGATGAGAGTAAGATTTACACAATGCTCATCTCCCTCCCCTCTTTCTCTCATTTATATTAGGTTTTCTTTGCCTCTTCAAATGATTTTTACCTTGTTTTTACCTCCTTATTTTTTTAGATCTTATTTTACCACTTTTTCCCTCTTTTCCCCAGTATGACAATCTTTCCCCCTCTAGTTCTCTTTTTCATATTATCAAAGTAATATCTAGTTAATTATACCCCCAAACTTTAAGTATCCCCCTAGTAAAAATAGAGTTCTCAAGAGTCCTTTCCTTTTTACCTTTTTATGCATCTCTTGAGTTCTGTGTTTGGGTGTCGAATTTTTTGTTCAGATCCGGTCTTTTCATTAGAAATAGGTGAAATTCACCTATATCATTGAATGACCATCTCCTTCCCTGGAGGATAATGCTCATTCTAGCTGGATAAGTTATTCTTGGCTGTAATCCAAGTTCCTTTGCCCTTTGGAATATCTGGTTCCAGGCCCTTTGACCCTTCAATGTGGAGGCTGACAGATTGTGTATGATTCTAATTATTGATCCTCGGTATTTGAATTGTTTCTTTCTAGCTGCTAGCAGTATCTGTTCCTTGGTGCTATAGTCCTGAAATTTAGCCACGATATTCCTTGGGGTTTTAATTTTCGGGTCTCTTTCAGAAGGTGATCGGTGAATTCTTTCAATGGTGATTTTGCCCTTTGATTCTACAATCTCAGGGCAGTTTTCTTTCATGATTTCCTGTAAGATAGTGTTTAGATTCTTTTTTTCATCATGGCTTTCAGGAAGTCCAATAATCCTTAGATTGTCTCTCCTAGATCTATTTTCCAAGTCAGTTGTTTTTCCTAGGAGATATTTCATATTTTCTTCTAATTTTTCATTTTTTTGTTTTTGTTTGACTGATTCTTCAAGTCTTAGTGAGTCATTCACTTGCATTTGTTCAATTCTTATTTTTAAAGTGTTGTTTTCTTCAGTTACCTTTTTAAGTTCCTTTTGTAACTGGCCAATTTGTTCACTGCACTCTTTTTCCACTTCACTAATTTTATTTTTTAATAAATTGGTGTCTTTTTCATATCTCTTTTGCAGAGCATCATATCCTTCTTGCAAGATACTGTATCCTTCTTGCACTGATTTCAGTTTATTTTCCCATTTATCCTCCAGCTCTCTTTTGAGGTTCTTTATGCAGTCTTCCAGAAAGGCCTTTTGAAAAAGTGACCAGTGATGGTCTTTGATACCTTCTTCTGGTATTTTGTCTAAAGGAACCTCAAGATCTGGGGTCATCGCTTATTTGCCTTGATAAAAGCTGTCTATGGTGAGAGCTCTCTTTTGCTTTTTTATTTTTTTAGACAGCGTGTATATTTCTTTAAGGTTTGGAAAAGCCGAGACTTAAAGCTCTTTTGCCCTGGGGCACTTCGTCGAATTAACTTAAGGTGCTGGGCCGGTGGGGGCTAGGACTAAATCAGAATTACTCCTTAAACAAGGCAAGTCTGCCAGAACACCTGCCCCCAATCAGGGCAGAGTGTCCCAAGTGCCTCAGATAAATTCCAGGTGTTTGGAATTTGGAGTTTGGAATTTCTGCCAAGATGAGCTGAGCTGAGCTGAGTCCCACCCTCACTTCTGGCCTACATAGGGGTCGTCTATTTATCTCTCTGTCGGAGTTAGACAAACCTGATATGAAGTTCTTCAAAAAGCAGTGCCCAAATATTTCTGAGTTCGTTGACTTGAAGATCAGTTCAGAGGCTTATTTTATTGTTGATTTGAGAGAAGATCGGAGGAGAGGTAGAGAGTCACCTTTTCACTCTGCCATCTTGGCTCCGCCCCCGGAAGTCACTTCTTTCATTTTTCATCAAAAGGCTTCTTAGTCTTTCATTTTTTGACAATCAGTGATATCATAGGCATATTTGAGATCATTGATATTTCCTAGCAACCTAAATTTTGGGTTTTGATTCATCCAACTTTGCATTTTGGATGTTATACTCTGCATACAAGTTAAATAAACAAATAAACAAGGTAACAATATCTAACTTTATGAAACTCCTTGTCCAATCTTAAACTATTTAGTTGTAAGTCAAAGTTCTACCCATACCTGTATTAATCTCACAGTTAGGATGAACAGCCATTACATTAGGTTTTCTTTATTTATTGCAGAAGAATAAATAAATACTAGCAATGAGAGAATAGAGTAGAAAAGGACCAGAGACCATGGCCATGCTAAGCATTTCTAGCTACAAGTCAGTTGGAAAGATCCATGGTCCTTAAGGTACCATAGCAAACTAGATGGTTAATACCTCTTCTTTAATACAATTTCCACTGGTAAAATTATATATTAATTACTGATGTTGAACCATTTGAAAATAACTTTGGACTTTGGTGACAAAAACTTTCTATTTTAAGTCTTCGAAAGATCTAACAGAACATCAGCAGGAAGAATAGCCAGGCTGTAACTCTATATGGATTGCTTCCCATTATGATGGCTATGGACACTTGTCTGGAAGAAGTTATTCCCATCATTCTTGGATACAAGGTCCTGGTCTGTCTACATTGTGGTATGGGGGGGGTGGTCAAAGTGATAGTAGTGATAGTTTGAATTTGGGCCTTCCAGCTTTTACATCCAGTAGCTTAACTGTCATTTGAGTAAGTTTGTTACCCAGAAGTTGTTAGAGTTCTATTAAGTGGGGTGTAGCTGAACAGAAATTAGTAAAAGAAGAGAAGAAAAAAATTGAGAAAAGATGATTAAAGAAAATGGGGATGACAAATCCTTTCTGTTTACCAAATATTTGACCATTGATTTTCTCAGCCTCATTTAAAAGTTCAGAATTCATTCAAAAAGTTTTTATTAGAACAATACTATGTGCCAGTCACTCTGTTAAATCCTGGGATTGAAAATTTTAAAGTGAGTCTCTTGCTCAAAAAGCTGACATTCTATTGGAGGCAGGATTATCTTATGACCACTTAGGTCACTGACTGTGATAGCTTGTACCATTTCCTCGTGCCTAACCTAAGGAAAAGTCTGTTTATCTCCAACTTTTGACCCTGGTGACATATTGCTTATTTTAGCTTATGCATCATGTGTCAATCTGTCTTTGGTATAGGTGTTCCAGAATGACTGGACATCTAGTCCTATAAAAATAGGGCCCTGGAAGGAGGAGATAACTCGGATTGTGAGGACAGTCTGAGATCTTCTTCATTAGAGGGCATCATGGACCCTTTAATAAAGTCCCGTTGGATCAGAATTCTGCCTTGGTCTCTTTTAATATAGGTGGGATAATTTTAATCACCACAGTCCCATATAGCTGCCTCTCTCCCTCTCAGCTGGTCTATTGTAGTATCCTTCTAATTAGTTATCTTGACTCTAGAATCTCTTCACTCCTGTCCAAATGAATTTTCTCAAAGCATAGTTCTATGCTCCATGCACTTCCTCTTATCTCTAGGATCAAACATAAAGTCCTTTGTTTGCTATTTAAGATTCTTCACAATCCAGTCTCTTCCCATCTTTACTCCTACCTTCTCCGCTTGTTTCTGACTATGCTGGCTTAACTTCTATTCCATACACATGATATTCCATATTTCTGCATTTCTGATAAAAATTTAGCTGAGATCTATTATCTAACTTTTACAAAATTCTATTCAAGCCCCTTAGCTTCTTTCCTATTTATCTTTTTTGTTAGATTTGTCTGTGTCTAAATCTTTATTTCTTCTTGCAGTTTGGTTAATTTTTCTTTCAAGAACTTGGATATTATGTCATTTATGCACATGTAATATTGAGTATTGATATTATTCCATTATCTGTGATACCTAGTTTCTCTCCTTATCTTTTTTTAAACCATTTCTAATTTCACCTAAAGCACAATAAATTCTGTTTCACTGTATGTGCATGTATGTGCATATACACAGATAATGTGTATGTATATATGTATGTGTGCATATATATACATATGTGTGTTGAAGAATTCATGTTCCAAATATGTTTCTGATAAAGGATATATTATTATTTTGCTTTCTGAACTATTCTGCTCCTTTTCTTTGTTTTATAAATGAGTTAATTCCATTCATGTTTATGGTCATATTTCTCAATAGTGCATTTCCCTCCATCCTATCCTCATATATTTTCTTCTTTTCCTCCTAATTCCCCCTTCATAAAGAAAAAGAGAATGAAAATAGAGAAAGAATATAATTAGCACTAGTAATCCAAAAGTGAAATGATCTAATCTCACTCATCTAATCTTTTCTTTACCAGGCCAGGCTTTGATTCCTGTTTCTTAAATTTTCTCTCTCTCTTTTTGATCCCCTTTTTTTCTGTTCAAACCTCTCAATATGGTAAAATTCTTTTTTCAATACTATTCTACTTCTTATGTTCCCCTTTTCCTTTTTTGTTAATGACTGTGCTTTTTTTGTTGTTGAGTTTAATGTCTTTCCATACAGCACTCTGTGTGTTCAATCCTTCTTGTTCTGGTTTGGATAAGACAACTACACCCTTTCCTTTATGTTTTCATACTCTTATTTTAATGTACTCCATTTATGCAAATTTGCAAATTCCTCCCGTCATCCTCATTTCTTCCCTAGTGTATCCCTTTTCTTTTACCTCCATTTTCTGTCCTTTAAAAAATAATTAAATTAAACAAACCCACACCTAGGTCCTATATTTATTTTATTTACCTCCTTATGTGTGAACCTCTAAGACATTAAGATCATGAAGGGCCACTTATATTTGCTTCCTCTATTTGAATGCAAATATCTCATTATTATTTAGCCCATCCCAACTACTAAACTATATTTACCTAATTTTCTTTTAATTCCTCTTTCTACTTCCAAGTTTCTTCTCAGTTCTAATATTCTCATCAGGAATACTTTAAAACCTTCCACTAAGATTCCATTCTTCTTTCTAGAGGATTATATTCACTTTTTTTAAAATTTTATTTTATTTGCATAACATATGTGTGGGTAATTCTTCAACAATAACCCTTACATAGCTTTTCGTTACAAATTTTCCCCCCAACTTCCCCACCCCTCCCCTAGATGGCAGGATATCCACTACATGTTAATTATGTTAAAATATTGGCAAATCGAATATATGTATACATATTTCCAAACTAATCATTGTTGTGCAAGGAAAATCTTATCTACACAAATGATATATCAGATAAAGGAAACACAATGTAAGCAAACATCAATCAAGGAGTATGAGAATGTTATGTTGTGGTCCACATTTCACATCCCTCTCTCTGGGTGTATATGACTTTCTTCAGTGAACAATTGGACGTGGTTTGAAACATATCATTGTTGAAGAGAGCCATGTCCATCAGAATTAATCGTCATATAGTACTGTTGTTGCCGTGTATAATGATCTCCTGGTTCTGCTCATTTCACTCAGCATCAGTTCATGTAAGTCTCTCCAGGCCTCTCTGAAATCATCTTGCTGGTTATTTCTCACAGAACAATCATATTCCATAACATTCATATACCACAATTTATTCAGCCATTCTCCAATTGAAGGGCATCTATTCAATTTCCAGTTTCTAGCCACCACAAAAAGAGCTGCCACAAACATTCTTGCACATGTGGGGCCCTTTCCTTTCTTTATGATTTCTTTGGGATATAAGCCCAATAGAAATGCTGCTGGGTCAAAGGGTATGCACAGTTTGATAACTTTTTGAGCATAGCTCCAAATTGTTCTCCAGAATGGCTGTATCTGTTCACAGCTCCACCAACAATGCATCAGTGTCCCAGCCCTCCCACAACCCCTCCAACATTCATCATTAACTTTTCCTGTCATTTTAGCCAATCTGACAGGTGTGAAGTGGTACCTCAGGGTTGTCTTCATTTGCATTTCTCTGATCAATAGTGATTTGGAGCACCTTTTCATATGACTATAAATAGTTTTAATTTCATCCTCTGAAAATTGTCTGTTCATATCCTTTGACCATTTATTGATTGGAGAATGGCTTGAATTTTTATAAATATGAGACAATTCTCTATATATTTTTGAGATGAGACCTTTATCAGAACCCTTGAATGTAAAGATGATTTCCCAATTTATTACTTCCCTCCTAATCTTGTCTGCATTGATTTTGTTTGTACAAAAACTTTTTAACTTAATATAGTCAAAGTTATCTATATGGTTTTCAATTAAGAGTTCCAGTTCTTCTTTGGACATAAATTTATTCCATCTCCAAAGGTCTGAGAGGTGAACTATATTACATTCCTCTAATTTACTTATAGTATCACTCTTTATATCCAGATCATGAACCCATTTAGATCTTATCTTGGTATGTGGTGTTAGATGTGGGTCAAGCCCTAATTTTTTCCACACTAGTTTCCAGTTTTCCCAGCAGTTTTTGTCAAATAGTGAATACTTATCCCAAAAGCTGGGGTCTTTGGGTTTAGGATAATTTATTCTTGATGGTAAGCCTTTATCAATTACTTTTTTGAATCAATTTCTAAGATTTTTTTTCTCCTTTACAATAGGTTTTGCTAAGTCTCATGTGATCCTGACAGTGTGTGTGTGTGTGTGTATATGTGTGTATGTGTGTGTGTGTGTTTAAGATTTGAATGCTGTCTTCCTGGTGACCTTCAGAATTTTTTATTTAACTTAGAAGCCTGTGGATCTTGGATAGAACATTCCTGGGATTTTTCCTGTTAAGAGTTTGTTTCAGAAAGTGATTAATAGGAACAATGGATAGAGCCCTCAGGAGGACCTGAGTTCAAATTTGTTCTCAGACACTTAAGATTTATTAGCTGGGTGACCTTGGGCAAAACACTTAACCTCAATTGTCTAGCAGTCATCTTTCATGCTTTCTTGAAAAATGATATCCAGCATCTTTTTTTTTTTTTGCTGAGGCAGTTGGGGCTAAGTGACTTGCCCAGGGTCACACAACTAGGAAGTGTTAAGTGTCTGAGACCAGATTTGAACTCAGATCTTCCTGACTTCAGGGCTGGTGCTCTATCCACTGAGCCACCCAGCTGCCCCTAATTCACTTATTCTTAAAATATCTTTTCTTGGTCTGTTTTCCAGGTCATCCAAAAATATCTATTTACATTTTCTGTTATTGAGTTCACATCAGTTTTCTTAGCATGACTCTTTTTCTGACCTCTGCCCTCTTCTACATTTTCCTGAGCTATTGCTGACTTCCCTGATTTGACTCTTTACCAGTTTTGAGTGTAATATCCCAAAGTTTCACATCATGTAGATTAGGCTAGTTTTTCTTTAAAATATAATGAAACTATTCTACAGATTTAATTGGTTCAGAGCCCTAATGCTTGGAACATTTATGTAATTTCCTGCCTCATTACCAGGACATGACCAGCACAGTAATGCTGTGTTTTGCTCAGTCATGGCTACAACCCCAATGAATATCCCTTCTAAAGTTGCATGTATTTTTCCTGATAGGGATAAGTTGTGCCACAGTTCCCATGTCTCAGTTTCCCTTAATTGTTCTGCCCAAAAGTAGCAACCCTCACTTCCTGACCGTCAGAAATAATTGGACTCACATTCCAAAGGAGTCATAAAACCTCCAGATGGCCAGCCTGGACATACCCCTCATCTGTGTGACCCAGACTAGTAGTCTACCTGGCCCAGTTTCTGTCTCAGCTTCCTTCCCTCCCTACCTACCAGAACTGAATTTATGGTTTCCTTGGACACCAGATGTGCTCAGCTGTTCCCATGAGTTCTTTGTCTCCCTGAGCTATGCAGATTATAAAATCCATGATGCCCACCAATGAGGTGCTGAATACTTTGTGACCTTAGTCCTATTCAGTCAGCTGGCATGTCTGTCAGAATTAACTCACAACAGACTGTGTGCTTTGAGACATGAGTCCCAGTAGTCCCGATCCATAGCTATGGATTCTGAACTCTCAATTAACATCAATAAAGTATTACCTAATTTCCATGTGTGATACTGCCTCAGTTTCTCCCTGAGCATTACATTTGGAGGCTCCCCAGCGAGATCTGAGATCTGGGACCAGTATTGCACATGGAAAATAGCAGGTCTCCTCCTGGAGCCTTGGGGCAGCTGGATTTGGGCTCTTTGTTTAGGGAAGGCCAGCCCTCTGGCTTGTTCCAGAGTCCCACAAGGAGAGCAGCTTCAGCCAAAGCAAGAGCTCAGGGAGGACACCTCCATTTGGCCATAAGAGTCTTTTTGAAATCCCGGCAGGGTAAGTTCGGTCTGTCTGTCTGTCTGGGGTGTCGACACATCTGTCTGACCTCGGAACGTAACAGCTATTCTAGTCGGTCTTCTAGACACAGCTCATTCTCAGGCAGCAGATCCAGGTCTCGGTCTTTTTCATCTTCCCCTTCTCCATCGCCAACACCATCCCCACACAAACCTTCTATAAAAACTAAAGGAGAGCCTGCCCTACCTGCTGGAAAAGGAGAGAAGCCTCTGAAAAAGCCAGTTCCCCCTCCGGTCCCCCCACAGTCCACCAAAACCATTACACCTGCAGCAGAGCCAACCCAACCAGGAGATCACAGAGAAGCCAGAAGGAAGGACCGCCCAAGCAGAACCCCACCCAGGAGGCTGACCATCAGCGGCAGCATCAGCGGCAGCGCCAGTAGCTATAGCGGATCTAGTTCCCGATCCAGGTCCCTGAGTGTGAGCAGCGTCTCCTCCATCTCCAGTGCCACGTCAAGTAGCAGTTCTGTTCGCAGTGCCAATTCAGAGGACACGTATGCTGATCTGGCCAGTCCTGTTTCCTCAGCCAGTTCCCGGTCTCCCACGCCTGCCCAGCCGAAGAAGGAGAAAGGAAAGTCTAAAAAAGAAGACAGTGTTAAAGAAGAGAAGTGGAAAAGGGAGGCACCCACACAGCCCCCCAAATCCACAAAACCTACAGCCAGTAGTACATCATCCCAGCAGCCACCACCTCCCCAACAAGTGCTCCCGCCAGTCTCAGCAAGGTTTCAGTGCTCACAAGGAGAACAAACTGACATTAAATAAGGCAGCTGATAAAGGAACTAGGAAGAGATATGAACCATCAGACAAGGACAGACAAACTTCTCCTCCAGCAAAACGAGCTAACCTATCTCCTGAAAGAGGTTCTCGTGATAGGAAGCCAGGCGGGAGAATCTCTTCTCCCAAACAGGAACGCCAGAGAGGACCAAACCCCAAACCACCTCTGACAACCAGATAGGAAACGCCAGCTGTCCCCGCAGTTCAAGAGTTCAAGCAAAGTCACCAGTGTGGCCGGTAAAGCCTCGGACAGGGCCCGGCCACAACTGGTGCCAAGTCCGGCAAGTCAAGCACGCTATCAAGACGTGAGGAGCTTTTGAAGCAGCTGAATGAAGGCCGTGGATACCATCGCTCGAAAGCGGGCCAAAATCCCTGGGAAAGTATAGCTCCCGGCTGGGCCCGCAGAGACACTTATGTTTTTATAAATAGTGTAAGCGCAGCCATTTTGGATTGTGCAGTTAATGTCTTATTTTGGCTGCGGTTCTTTTTTAAAATTAAAAAAAAAAAATTTCTCAGCTGGAGAAGAAGCCGCCCACGTAATGAAGATGACTGATTCCCAGCCACTGAGCCCGAGGATCAGCACCTTCTCCCCAGAGCAGGACACCCAGAGGCAGAGCCGGCCGGCACCAAGGCGGAGGCACACGAGGCAGCATTCTCAATGGAAATTATAAATCCTGGACTCCTCCTTGCCGCCCCATTGGTTACCCCTCTTCCCCCCACACACTCTTTTCTTTTTTCCTCCCCAATTCCTCCACCCGCCCCCTACTAGCCACGAGTTGTATTCTAGTTAGCCTTGCTGTGTGTTGTGTCTTCAGCAATGCTGTTCTCTTTCCTGTGTAACCAGAAACCGAATACTTCTGTGAACTACTGGCGACATCTTCCCCTCTATGCCCTTTAACGGGGCATAGGGGTTAGGGTTGATGAACTTTTAACTAATTCCACCCTCAACGAGCAGGAGTTTGCTTTTCCCTTCTCAGTGTCTGTGAGAGTAATTGTTTGAAACTCCCCTCTCCTCTCACTGCATTCCTGAGAAGAGCAGGAGTTTGCTTTCTCTGTGTTTGTCTGGCTGGTTGATCTAAGTTCTCCTCCCCTCTTATGGCATCCCCTTGAAGAGCAGGAGTTTGCCTTGCTTCTCTCTGTTTGTGTTGCCTGTCTGTTTGGGTTGCTCTAAGCTTCTCTCCCCCTCTCATGGCATTCCCATGAAGAGCAGGTGTTTGCCTTGCTTTTCTGTGTCTGTGTGAATCAGTGTTTTGTGTGAGTCAGAGATTGGTCCGTCTGTCTGATTCATCTAAACTCCCCTCTCCTCTCATTCCTGAGAGGAGCCTCTCTTTAGTGTCTCAGTAATCAATGTTTGAGGGATCTTTGTGTGTTTTGTTGATTAGGGAGCTCTGATGGTTGGTTGTGTGTGTTGGGTGATTAGGGAGCTCCAATAAGCTTTAAGAACAATGATTGGAAAATTTGGCAATTGGTCATTTCAACGTTAAAAATGCTTGGGTTTTTAAATTTCTTATTGGAGTTAAGTGTTTGCATTAATTTGAAACTAGCAGGAACAGAAAAGTTTGGCTATTTTAAAATGCTTGCGGAGTTTTTTGTTTGTTTGTTTTTGTTTTTTGTTTGTTTGTTTTTTCCCCCAAAAGCCTTCTAGAAGAGAAAATGGGAAAAGAGCCATAAAACACCAGCAATAAATTATTCCTTACCGAGATAACAGCTCTGCCTGGGGAGAGGCAGAGAGAGAACAAAGAAAGAGGATGTTAATTAGTGTTGGAGAAAAAAAAACTTGGGAGAAAAAAGTTTTGGAAAACCCAGTTTAAAATCATATGTGTATGTGTGTGTATATATATACATGTGTGTGTGTATTGTGTGTGTATATACATACAACCAAATGGTAAATTGGTTTGCTTGAAAGTCAATTGGAATTTAGGAAATTTATTTGAGTGAAAAAAAAAAGCCATATCTTTTTGGACTTATGATGGGAATTTGGTTTTTATAATTACTGTTGCCTTGTGCATGCTAGATTGTTTTTTTGGGGTATAAGATCTTAGAAATTTGTCTAAATGTTGAACCATCAATACTGTAAAAAAATTTTTAAAAGCTGTATTTAATTTGATTTCAGATTGATAATAGCTTGTTGAAAAAAAGTCCTGATAATTTCTGTTACCTTCTGAAACACTCTGGGTAATTGGTAAGTGTTATGAATCATGCTTTAAATTTTGTCAACTTTAATTTTGAACAAGTGTGTGAGTTTTGTGGATATTGTGAATCTTGAAAGTTTTGAAGGAAAGAGAAAAGACAGGAGAAAAGAGATGGGTTTATATGAATGGGATAAGAAATTGAGGGACAAAGAAAGGAGAGATTTGGGAAGAGGGAAAAGGCATGTAGAAGAAAGTGAAGAGGACGTAGAGAAGAAAAAAAGGTCAAAAAAGTATTTGTGAAAGGAGAGAGAGAGAAGGACTTGGCATTCTAAAGGTTAATTAAAGAAAATAAAAGTTGAATGGGGGAGGGAGAAACGGAAAGGTTCTTTCTAAAAGGGTGAAGATTTCCCCCCACACTTTCAGTTGCTTCTTTAGAAATGGAAATAAACTTGGTTATTTGTTTGCTTAGGGCTTAAGGAATATGATAACAAATGTGATCTATAATTTGGTAGGGTAAATTCCGAAAGTTTAATTGATATTTTTAATTGATTCTTTTATGTGAAAATAGAATATTCTGTATGAGTTTTAATTGATTGTATTGAGTCATCTTAAAAGTGTATTCACTGTCTGAAGGGATTCTGAGAAAATTAGTTTTGTTTTTTTGGTTTTTTTTTTTTGTTTGTTTGTTTGTTTTTTTTTTTTTGCTTTTTGTGTCTCTGCCTATGTTTTTTCTGGACAATATGTAATTTGGACTTTTTATGTCTTAAGTATTTGAAGCAAAATGATCTGTAATATTCATCTTATGAAACATGTATTTGATATGAAAGTTAAGTTCCAGAAAGTTCTCTTACTGTTATCAATTATAAGGTCATGGTAAATGCCTGTTTAGGATTTATCTGAAACTTTGGTTAATGGAGTTTGTTATTGGAGGTAAAATTTCTTGGGCTTGTAGCTGATATTATTTCTGATTCCTGGCAGTCTCTGATCCACTTCCCAGTCCTGTAACCCCAGTCACTTAGCATCTCAGCATCCTGTGTTGCAGTTTGCTAATTATGCCTCTGGGTTCGTGGGTGCTGCCTCGGTGGTCTGACACAGTGCACACTGACACTCCGATACTCTGATCTGTAGCAGTGTTCCCCAGCCTGTCTGTTCTTCTGGGCGGGGACAGGTGGAGCAACTTTGGGCCTCACCCTTCCCCCTGGGAGTCTCAGATGGCCTGTGCAGCCCTGGAGGGGCTAACACAGGCTGCCTTGGGCGCTGCTGCTTCCTTTGTAAGCAGAGAATTAAGTGCACAAACCACTGCAGACCTAACATTGCACTGCCCATCTCAGGCTGGGTCCCCTGGCTGAGATGGAGCTCCAGAACTGCAGAGGATCTGACAAGCTTGCAACAGGGAGGATTATGGAAGGTTATTAACAGCTCTGGGGCTATCAGGGAGAGACGCCATCACCATAGGTCCCTGCACTTTTTCTAGTTTTATTATCTGCTCCTGGTAGGGTCAGTTACAATTGTGGTGCTGAGACCTTCCAGGTATCTAAGGGCAGGTGATGCAATGATTTGAATATTCAGGAAAAAGAGTGTGGAATATTGTGCCACAGTTGCTGTTCCAGTCTCCCTTAACTGCTGTGCCCCAGAATAGCAATCCCCACTTCCTGACCTTCAGAAATAATTGGACTCACGTTCCAAAGGAGTTAGGAAATCTCCAGATGGCCAGCCTCGACATCCCCCTTATCTGTATGACCCAGACTTGCTGTCTTTTTCCCAGTTTCTGTCTCAGCATCCTTCACTCCTTACCTGCCAGAACGAATTTATGGTTTCCTTGGACACCAGATGTGCTCAGCTGTTCCCATGAGTTCTTTGTCTCCCTGGGCTATAGGAACCTATATAATGCATGATGTCCCTCAGTGGGGCACTGAATACTTTGCATTATTTAGTCAGCTGACATGGCTGTCAGTCTAAGTCTCTGGCCTGGACTATGTGCTTTGAGACATGAGTCCCACCAGTCCTGATCCATCACTATGGATTCTGAACTCTGAATTAACATCAATAAAGTATTACCTAATTTCCAATGTGTGATACTGCCTCAGTTTCTCCCTGAGCATTACAAAGTAAACTGCCCTTTGTTAACTTTAGATGGACTGGGAATGTCTCATTTCATTCTAATCATGGACATGAAGTGCCAGGTCCAAACTCCTACATCCACCCTCTTTTTTTATTATTAAAAGCTTTTTATTTACAAAACATATGAGTGATTTTTCTACATTGACCTTTGCAAAACTTTTTTTTTGTTCCAAGCTTTTCCCCTCCTTCCCCCCACCTCCCACCCCTAGATAACAGGTAGTCTAATGCATGCTAAATATGTTAAATTATATGACAAATCCAATATATGTATACATATCTATACAGTTATCTTACTGCACAAGAAACATCAGATTGAGAAAGAGAAAAAAAAAAACAACAACAACAACCTAAGAAGGAAAACAAAATGCAAGGAAATATTCACAGAAAGCTTAAAAATGCTGTGTTGTGGTTCACACTCAGTTCCCACAGGCCTCTCTCTGGATGTGTATGACTTTCTTCATCGCTGAACAATAGGAACTGGTTTGAATCATTTCATTGTTGAAGAGAACCACCATGTCCATCAGAATTGATCATGTTATAGTATTTTGTTGCCGTAAATAATGATCTCCTGGTTCTGCTCATTTCACTCAGCATCAGTTCATGCAAGTCTCTCCAGGCCTCTCTGAAATCATCCTGCTGGTCGTTTCTTATAAAACAAAAATATTCTATAACATTCATATACCATAATTTATTCAGCCATTCTGCAATTGAGGGACATCCATTCAGTTTCCAGTTTCTAGCCACTACAAAAAGGGCTGCCACAAACATTCTTGCACATGTGGGGCCCTTTCTCTCCTCTAAGATCTCTTTGGGATATAGGCCCAATAGAAATACTGCTGGGTCAAAGGGTATGCACAGTTTGATAACTTTTTGAGCATAGCTCCAAATTGCTCTCCAGAATGGTTGGATCCGTTCACAGTTCCACCAACAATGTATTAGTGTTCCAGTTTTCCCACATCCCCTCCAACATTCATTATTATCTTTTCCTGTCATCTTAGCCAATCTGACAGGTGTGTAATGATATCTCAGAGTTGTCTTAATTTGCATTTCTCTGATCAATAGTGATTTGGAGCACCTTTAAATGTGACTAGAAATAGTTTCAATTTCTTCACCTGAAAATTGTCTGTTCATATCTTTTGACCATTTATCAATTGGAGAATGGCTTGAATTCTTATATATTTGAGTCAATTCTCTATTTTAGAAATGAGGCCTTTATCAGAACCTTTGAATGTAAAAATATTTTCCCAGTTTATTGCTACCCTTCTAATCTTGTCTGCATTCATTTTGTTTGTACAAAAACTTTTTAACTTGATATAGTCAAATTAATCTATTTTGTGATTAATGATGATCTCTAGTTCTTCTTTGGTCACAAATTCTTTCCCCCTCCACAGGTCTGAGAGGTAAACCATCCTAGATTGTTCTAATTTGTTTATAATATCATTCTTTATGTCTAGATCATGAATCCATTTCGATCTTATCTTGGTACATGGTGTTAGGTGTGGGTCAATGCCTAGTTTCTTCCATACTAGTTTCTAATTTTCCCAGCAGTTTTTGTAAAATAGTGAGTTTTTATCCCCCAAACTGGGGTCTTCAGGTTTATCAAACACTAGATTACTATTGTCATTGAGTATTTTGTCCCGTGAACCTAACCTATTCCACTGATCCACTACTCTATTTCTTAGCCAGTACCAAATGGTTTTGGTGACCACTGCTTTATAATATAGTTTTAGATCTGGTATAGCTAGGCCACCCTCATTTGCATTTTTTTCCATTAATTCCCTTGAAATTCTTGACTTTTTTTTTCAGATGATTTTTGTTGTTATTTTTTCTAGGTCAGTTAAATAATTTTTTGGGAGTTTGGTATAGCACTAAATAAATAGATTAGTTTAGGTAGTATTGCCATCTTTATTATATTCGCTCGATCTATCCAAGATCACTTGATATTTTTCCAATTATTTAGATCTGACTTTATTTGTGTGGAGAGTGTTTTGTAGCTTTGCTCATATAGATCCTGACTTTCCCTTGGCAGATATATTCCCAAATAATTTATACTATCGAAAGTTATTTTAAATGGAATTTCTCTTTGTATCTCTTGCTGATCCACCCTCTTTTGGCTACCTGTTTGTGCAGTTTTGGACTGGAATAAGGAGCTTACTTTTGAGTCTTTTCACGTTTATTTGTCACTGGTCTTTAGGTAACTATTTTCAGATCTTTGTTGAAGTTTCTCTGGGAGAGCTATGATCCTTCATGAAACTATTTTTAACCAGAATTCCCCACTATGTTTGTTCTACATGAACTTTCTCTGCCCCCTTGAAGCCTATTTGATTGTTTGAAATAATTTCTTAGTCTGTTATCCTTGCTTCTGCACCTGAAATACAAGGAAGAAAAAGAAGAAAAAAACCAGCCAATTGAGGTTTTTTTTAATGGATTTATATCAAGGCTGTCAGTATTCTCCTCCCATCTCCCACCTCCTACACAACATCAGAAAAGTTACTTTGGTGACCAAGTTACTAAAGCATTCAACTAACTTCTTCTCCTTTTCCAGCAACCAATTAACACAGAATTGCTTTTAATCATTTCCCAAAATAAAACTACATTTCTTGCCTTTTCCCTAATATTATAACCAATGGGTCAAACATTTATGAAAGTAATTGTACAGTGATTTCCTCACATCTTTCCCTATAGCAAGTTACTGACAGTAATCCACTATCAAGCCAGCTTCATTGTAAACAAACAAAATTATCTCAATAGTATGAGTGTGAGTGGTTAAGGTGAACCTTTGTTTTATTGATCTAGGGTTTTCCTCATGCAGGACAAGTCTAGCTAGATATGTTAAATTATATTTGTCCCAAGTACACTTTACCAAGCAAAGGCACTTGTGCTTGCTAGGATGATACAGCAACCCTTGGTTGGTTCCCTGGTCCCCAAAAACAACCCAACAAGTACATGTGTCTTGGGAAGGAGATAATAAATGTCTGATTCCATGGGAGGGCCCCCAGAGACCAGAAAAATCAGTGACTCCCCACATTACCTGCTGTACCACAGGCAAAAGGATGTATCAAAGTTCAAACTTTATAAAAATATAAGAAACTGACCTTTTTGTATGTGAACAACTTGGTTACTAAAAGTGGCAGAAAAAGAATATGTGTGATTTTTAAAGATTTATTGATTTTAAAAAATATTACATATTTCTGATTATCCCTATTCCATGAGAGCTCTCTTGTAAAAATTAGCAAGACTAATAATTCAGTGATCTCACTTGAAAGTGTATGCAACATTTCACATCTGCAGCATCCCCCAAACCTCTCTACTTTAACGAATTTTTAAAAAATTAACAGAAATCTATTTTTCTCCCTCATACTTCACAGTCCAAAGGAGAAAAAAGAGAAAAGAAAAATAAATTTCTTATAAAAATATACATAATTGAGCAAAATAAATTCCCTCATTGGCTGTATAGAAATATAGATAGCTGAAGAGAGACAGAGACAAAGAGACAAAGAAAGATCACATTCTGTACCCTAAATCCATCTCGTCTCTTTTAGGGAATGGATAGTATATTTCATCATAATTTTTCTGTAATTATGAATGATCACTGTATAGATCATATTTCTTATGGTTTTCAAAATTGTCTTCATAATGTACTTATTGTATGAAATTATTTTTCTAATTCTGTGCATTTCATTTTTTATCAGTTTGTAAAAAACAAATTTCTTTTGTTTTTATATTGGTGATATAGTATAAGTTGTTTTGCTTACTTTACTTTGTATCAGTTCATATACATCTTTTCATAGCTTTTTGAAATGATATTTTTCACAGCACAGTAGTATTCCATCACATTCACATTCACATGATGTAATTGATTCAACCGTTCCTCAATTAATAGGTATTCTTTTAGTTTCCTTTTTTCCCATGCTACCACAAAGAAAGCTGATATAAATAATTTTGTACATATAGGATGCTTTCCTATTTCATTTTGATCCTCTGAACTGTCTCTTCCCAACATTTTATCAAAAATACTGCAGTTTTTCACAGGTGAATTTTTTTTAATTAATCTTACAAAAATATCCTATTCCTGCCCCTTTCAGAAAAAGAATATTTATATGAGAAAAACTAATACAAATCAGTTTGTGAAGAAATAAAGTCTCAGATGAAACACTGAAAAAAAAAATAGATTGCTCAGAGGACCAACTAGAGTACTGCCTCTTAGAGTAATGGACTGAGAGGACCTGTTTGAAGACAGATCAGCAATTGAGATAATGATGATGGCAAGACAATGCAATCATTTTCATGCAACTGCTTTTGGAGTTTTACAACTGACAAAATGACAAATTGTATAACTGTTTTGGGGACCGGGGGGGGGGGGGGAAGATTACATGGGAATTGTTGGGCTCCTGCCTGATAAAGGGTGCATCCCTTAAGAGGTAAGTCACTGATCCTGAAGTGGCTCTGATTTGAGGGACTGGATAATAGAGTAAGCCAGAGAGAAAACATAATTAAGAAACTCCACAATGACCTCTTTTACAGCCTCTTGAAAAATCCTGATTGTCTTATATTCCAACAGATCTTTTACAAGAGATGGGCTCCAGTACACTGGTGCTGCTGTGGTCTCCGACTATGACTATTTGGGTGACTTTTCTGCCCTCTAAGTCAGTGCCCAAGCTATTAAGCTTATGGCCCTTACTAAGAAGTGACAGCTTGTCAATGAAAAAGCACCATAATCTATAACATGTGGTATGCATTCAGTGTCTGTTGTGTGGTTGGAATACTTTAGCCGCAAAGGAAGTGTTTGGTTTTTTAGCTTTTTGTTATTTTTTTTAACCTCTGATGCTAAGGTCATTGTGATTGCAAAATTCATTAGAGTTCTCTTATCTGCCTTGAGGCTTTCCATTGCCCTAGTAACATTGTTCTACCGACATCAATGTTCCATGAGGGGACAGTAACTGATGTGTCCCTAAACTTGCTGCCCCAGAGGGACATGTTCATGTTTTTCCTCTCTCCCCTTCTGATGAAAAGGACCTCTCTATAGTGACTCTGAAAGTACAAAATGGAAATATTTTACTTTCAGGCTAAACAGATTGCTGAAATCTGGGTAACTATGGAAGTTAAATCATTTTCCCCCCAGAATTTCTATCATGTTATGCTAATTAAAAGAATCATTTTAGTGCATAAAGAATTGTAGCTTTGTTAGGAGGGGTTGACTTGTCCCAGGCTTCAGCTGTCTGCCTCAAGTTTCCTCAACTATAAAATGAACTAGAGAAGGAAGTGGCAAATCACTCCAGTGACTCTGCCAAAAAAATCCCAAAGAGGATCACAAAGAACCAGACACAACTGGGAAATGACTAGACAACTACAAAAGGGTGGCCCCAAAATTTCACACAAGCATGGGTCATAAGCATAAGAACAAGGAGGTTAAAACCATGATTGGCAAGTTATGTACTGAAACACATAAAATGGTCTGACAGCCTCCTCTAGCTTTATATGTACTTCAGACATAGGGGGAAATATATATAATTTCTCCTTTAGAAGTGCTTTTCACCTTAGCCCACCCAGGCAAGCAAGACCTTTTTCTCCCAGGACACAAATCTCTGATATTTTTTTTCTGCTGAGGAGGCAATTGGGGTTAAGTGACTTGCCCAGGGTCACACAGCTAGGAAGTGTTAAGTGTCTGAGAGACCACATTTGAACTCAGATCCTCCTGACTTCAGGGCTGGTGCTCTAACTACTGCACTGCCCCAATACACATCTCTATTAACAGAGGAGATACCTCTGTTGCTTCTTATATGCAATAATTACAAACTAACCTGTGAGAAATCTACAACATGGGTGTGACAGTAGACTGGACCACAATTTTGATTCTGGAGGTCAAGAATTTCCAACATACCAACAGGACCCAGCCAGCATGGAAAGGCCCATTCCAGGCCATTTCAACAGCAATCAAAATTGGGGAAAAGGATTTCTGTATACATTGTTCCTACATGAAACCTATCCTCCATACCAAGAACTGACTATTGGCTATGATGCAATATCACCTTTGCTTTGTTCCCTGGCCTTCTCCTAACTGCATTTACTCATTATTGCTTTATATAGTCTATCCTAAAAAAAAGATTAGACAGGATTAGCAATATCCACAGAAAAGTGGTACATGTTCTGTATTAGCTTAAAGTTGTTGGGCTTCATTGGTACAAGGAGACCCAGATTCATGGATTGTTCAACCCATTAATAAGAAAGCCAAAAAAGAGGAAAGTTCCTTTCCACTGGGAATGTTTTATTTAGAACCCTATAAACCAACACGGGAATGGAATCAAATTCCTTTGTTCCCTTATTCTATATTTAGGGCTCACTATATTAGAACAGACAACAAGAAATGTCTGGAGATTGAAAGATTGGCTTAGACTACAGGTTACCAATTCCTTTCAAATTAGGATAGATTCATTAGTCCAGGTGGTCCTACAAAGTCACGTTTCTAATCTCCACACTACCTCATAGAGAGTAACCAGTCACATTGTTTTTATATCAATTGATCAAGAAAATTAAAAACCAGCCTTTGTAAAATTCAATAAGCTTTAGATCCTTCTTACTGTTATTTTCTGAATTAAGTCTGGGAATTTAACCTCAGGCTCTTTTCCCCTCCTCCAAGCTACATTTGGGACCCCCAGACATGCTGACCCCAAAATGGTCTTGCTCCCTGTGGTATTGTATTCACCAGGCATGTGTTTACACTTCCTTACGCACAGTCACAACCCAGGTTCCCATATAATAAGCACCAGATTGGTGTCCATTGATAGCAAGGAGTTCAAATGGAATACATAATCTAGAAATAAAGAAATGTAAGAAAATTGAAGAATATGAAACATTAATTATAGATAAGTGAACAATAAGATAGTGAACAGAATGAGATATAAATGAATTATTTTGATTGCATTAAATTAAAAAGGTTTTCTACAAATAAAACATAGTGATATAAAATGTTGGTTTCTGATCTTGGTTAGATCAGAAGAAAAGCAGAAAAGTGGGGACAGTTTAGACAGTTTCTTATATATTAAGTGTATAAAGAATTTTGTCAAATATATAAGAATACAAGTCATTCCCAAATTGTTAATGATCAAAGGATATTAAAAAGCAGGTTTCAGATGAAGAAATCAAAATAATTTATAATCATATGAAAAATGCTCTAAAACATTATTGATTAGAAAAATGCAAATTAAAACAAAGTTGAGATATCATTTAATATCTACCAGATTGGCTAAAATGATTGAAGGGAAAAGTAACAGATGTTGGAGAGTATGTGGAAAAATTGGGACATATTCTTTCTTGGTGGAATTGTGAAATGATCCAATCATTTTGGAGAGCAATCTGGAATTATTCCCAAAGAATTATACCCTTTGACCCAGGAATACCACTACTAGGTCTGTTTCCAAAGATAATAGGAAAAAAGTAGTAGAACCTCTATATTCTAAAATATTTATAGCAGTTCTCTTTGTGGTGGCAAAGAAATGGAAATTTCAGGGATGCCTGTCAATTAGAAAATAGCTGAACAAGTTGTAGTATATGATTGAGAGGGAATACTGTGTATAAGAAATGATGAATTCAGTTGATCTTAGAAATGAAATAATGAAGAAAAAAATGAGTAGAACCAAGAGAATATCGCAAATAGTAATAGCAATATTGCTGTTACTATTTGCGATATTCTCTTGATTCTTGTTTTATTTGTTTTATTCTCTTGTTTTAAGAATACCTTTGAGGAACTAAACTATTTGAGTGATTATTATAAATACTCAAATAAATTGTGGACGACATATGAAAAGGGGAGAAGGAAATAATAAATAAAAGTATGTATAGAATGATTTTACATATATGCGTATGTATTATATATACACATTTGTGTCTGATGGTAGCCAATTTTGGGGCAAGGGGAAGCAAAGGAAAGAAAAAAAATAAATGTATATAATTGTTTTATTACATATTTAAAAGGAATAGCAAATTGTACATGGATTTGCAGTTTTATATGCAAGCACGCAAGCATCTTTGTTGTTGCTGTCATACTGTGTTATAGAAATGCTTGTTTTACTCCATAAATTCAAAATGAAATAATTTTTTAAAAAATTCAACAAGTTATAATAAAAACACAACTACTCAACTCAGGTGGCCTCCGTGGAATCCCTCATTTTGGTTAACTTGGCTGTAGGGAAAATGTAGCCACCCTTGAAAAATGGGCCCTTCTTGTACTCTGTCTCATAATTCTTTTTATAATTATAATTATAGTTATAATTTTTTGCTTTTTTAAAACTGCTTTTTGCTGCTTTAACACCTGTTCCAGGCTAGTTCCAGAAAGGCTCATGTTTTTACATTTGACTGATCATGAGCATGTTAAAAATTTTATATAATTAACTTACAAGTAGTGATCCTATGGATCAAAAGGGGTAATGAGAGAACTAATCGATTGCATTTTGTATCTTCACTGATATTATGTGCAGCTCCTAGAGATGTCTCATTTTCTTGTATTTAGTATTCCTGTAAGTTATTACTGTACCACTAATTGTTTTGCAGAATAAAGGTGCATGAACTCTGAGTGCCTGAATTCTGGAAAATCCCTAAATCTTAAAATAGTAACTGCTAAAAACAGTAATTTTACAATAAAATTTCTTACAAATCTTTCTTAAGGGTCCTTGTGCCTACTGTGGGTGCCCTGGACCCGATTGGTTCTGCAAATGCATGCCTTGCTAATAAATCACATGGTTCAAACTTAGTTTCCTCAGTTATTAAAAAATTATCCTTGACATCCTATTGCTCCTTTCTGGTGGTAAACTCCTTATTCCTCACCACAGTAACCAAACATTTTCTTTTTTTGCATAAGGTCTTCCACAATCATCACCTACTCTCTACACTGAGCAGGTCTACTTATTGAAACTATTCACCAAGTGCTCCCTCTTTTTCCTCCCTTTTTTTAATCTTACACCTCTCTGCAACCTTCCCTCCACTATTTCTGCCTTCATTTCAATCTCTGTTGATGAGGCAATTCTTTTGCTTGCCATGTCCAATTTCTCTCCATGTACCCTTGATTTTATCTTAAGATTTCCTTGGGGGCAGCTAGGTGGTGCAGTGGATAGAGCACCAGCCCTGAAGTCAGGAAGACCTGAGTTCAAATCTGGTCTCAGACACCTAACAGCTGTGTGTTACTTGGGCAAGTCACTTAACCCCAATTGCCTCAGCAAAAAAAAAAAAAAATAGTGATTTTATTATTATTATTTATTTTTTGAAGCTTTTTATTTTCAAAACATATGCATAGACTGTTTTCAACATTCACCCTTGCAAAGACTTTTGTTCCACATTTTTTTTCTCCCATCTTTCCAAACCTCCCAGACGGCAAGTAATCCAATATATGTTAAACATGTGTAATTCTTCTATACATATTTCCACAATTATCTTGTTGCACAAGAAAAATCAGATCAAAAAGGAAAAAAATGAGAAAGAAAACAAAATGCAAGCAAATAGCAATAAAAAAGGTGAAAATACTATGTTGTTATCCACACTCAGTTCCCACAGTTCTCTATCTGGATGTATATTGCTCTCTCCAGCACAATTCTATTGGAACTGGCCTGAATCATCTCGCTGGTGAAAATTCCATTAGAATTGATCATCACATAATCTTGCTGTTGCCACGTACAATGGTCTCCTGGTTCAACTTACTTCACTTAGTACTAGTTCGTGTAAGTCTCTCCAAGCCTTTCTGAAATCATCCTGCTGATCATTTCTTACAAAACAATAATATTCCATTACATTTGTATACCATAACTTATTCAGCCACTCACCAACTGATCCACTCAGTTTCCAGTTTCTTGCCACCACAAAAAGGGCTGCTACAAACATTTCTGCATGTATGGGTTCTTTTCCCTTTTTTTATGATCTCTTTGGGATACAGGCCCAATAGAAACACTGCTGGATCAAAGGGTATGCACAGTTTGGTAGCCCTTTGGACCTAGTGATTTCTTAACTGCCAAATCTAATGGCTAATCCTTATCATTCTTGATATCTCTGCAACATTTGACAATAATGATCACTTTCTCCTAATAAATATACTCTTTTCTCTAGATTTTCATGATAATATTCTTTCCTGGTCATTTATCTGTCCAACACTCTTTCATAATCTTCTTTTCCGGTTCCTCATCCAATGTCGTGACCACAACTCATCAGGATCCTCCAAATCTCTATCCTTTTCTTCTTTTCTTATACTATCTTACTTGGTGATCTGCTGTATTCCAATGGGTTCAATTAGCTTAATGCCTATAATCTAGATATCTATCCCTACTCTTTCTTCTGAGGTAAAGTCCTGCCACACTACCTGCCTAAAATTTAATATATCCAAAATGAAACTCATTATCTTTTACCCAAAACTTTCCCCTTTTCTGAACTTCTCTATTATACCCTTGACATATATATATATGTTTCTATATAGATCCTTGACAGGGTATCCTAGTTACTCAGGATTCTAATCTCCATATTATCCTTGACTTCTTATCTCATATATCCAATTAGTCGCCATCAGTTGTTATTTCTAATTTCACAGAATCTCTTCTTTATATCATTTTTTCTTCACTACCCTAGTTCAGGCCATTGCCAACCACTGTCCAAATTATTACAATAAATTTCTATCTTGACTCTGTGCTTCAAATCTCTTCCCTATTCTAGTCCATCCTCCATTTAGCTGCCACATAGCCCCATTTTCAAATCCTCAAATACAACACTCTGTCTCTTGTCTCTGTCTTTCTCCATGCTAGAAACATTATTCCCCTTACCTTTACTTCTTAGTTTCCTTGGCTTTCTTTAAGATTCAGCTCAAATCCTACCCTATGCAGAAGGCACTCTGACTGCTAGTGTTGTCCCCTATGAGATTATTTTTCAACTACTCTGCATATATATTACAGTCTGATATATATATGTGTATATATATATGTATATATATACCCACACATATGCAGAGAGAGAGAGAGAGAGAGAGAGAGAGAGAGAGAGAGAGAGAGAGAATTATTTATATGTGTTATCCTCCATTATTTGAGCTCCTTGAGGTCATGGACTAGATTTTGCTTTCCTATGTATTCCCAGAACTTGGCTCACAGGCTAACACATAGTAAGTGCTTAATAAATATTGCTGACTGACTGACATGTTGGGTAGCTATTCGAGTAGCTATTCCATATTCATTATAGTCTGTAGGTCAACATTCTTCTTTCAAAATAACACCCACCACCACCAATGTATTTACTTTTATTTAGTTAAAAATGAAGATATTTAAAAAGATATCATAATAAAAAGATTTGCAATGTGTCATTGTCCCTATATATGCCATTAACTGGGAAAATGAGCATGCATAGGGATTTCATGTAGAAGGATAAATCCTACTTCTAATGTTATAATACTTCAATGTCCTTGTTGATATTGCCAAGTTATTCTCACTAGGCTTGCTCCCTTCTAAGCATAACATCTCTAAAGGTGGAGTTTTCCAAAGGTCTTGCTAATCTTCTTGCTTAATTTCTGTTGCTCTGCAGGTTTCAGGGTTTCTCTGCCAGAATTTGCTTCCTCTTACTATTCTGAGATCATCTCTTCAGGGCCAGACTAGCTTCAGTTTCTTAGAGTCTATTAGCTACGGTCTATTCCTGAGACAGGAAGCACTGCATCCAGTTAATAAAAATCCAGGCAGTGTTTCTGTCTGAGCAGAGAGATCAAAACCTTTTGTTAGATGACCAGCCAAGATGGTGGATTAGGAAGAAGCAGTATAGCAGTACAGATAACTGAATATTACAGAGGTATCCCAGATCAAGAAGTGATCAGAACTATGCTCAAAAAGTTATCAAACTGTGCATACCCTTTGACCCAGAAGGGTTTCTCTTGGGCCTATATCCCAAAGAGATCTTAAAGGAAGGAAAAGGACCCACATGTGCAAGAATGTTTGTGGCAGCCCTTTTTGTAGTGGCTAGAAACTGGAAACTGAATGGATGCCCATCAATTGGAGAATGGCTGAATAAATTATGGTCTATGAATGTTATGGAATATTATTGCTCTGTAAGAAATGACCAGCAGGATGATTTCAGAGAGGCCTGGAGAGACTTGCATGAACTGATGCTGAGTGAAATGAGCAGAACCAGGAGATCATTATACACGGCAACAACAAGACTATATGATGATCAATTCTGATGGACATGGCTCTCTTCAACAATGAGATATTTCAAACCAGTTTCAGTTGTTCAGTGAAGAAAGCCATATACACCTGGGGAGAGGCCTGTGGGATCTGAATGTGGACCACAACATAACATTTTCACATTCTCTATCGATGTTTGCTTACATTATGTTTTTCTTCTCAGGTTTTTTATTTTTATTTTTATTTTTTTCTCTTCCCTGTACAGCAAGATAACTGTATAAATATATATACACATAATCAATCTGTCAAATATTTTAACATAATTAACATGTATTAGACTTCCTGCCATTTAGGGAAGGGGGGTGAGGGGTAGGAAGGAAAAATTTGTAAAGGAAAGCTTTGTAAGGGTCAATGTTGAAAAATTATTTATGCATATTTTTTGCAAATAAAAAGATTTAATAAAAAAAGTGATCAGAATTCTAAGGAGAAACTACAATAGGTCATCTTTCCAACACAAGATTACATATTTGATTCATAAGCAAATGACCAAAACAAGGAACTCAGGCACAGGACTGAGCCAGAATTATGTAGTCAAATACCTAAAGCAGAATCAGGTCTTAGCATTGCCACTCTAACCCCAGAAAATGTAATGCAACCTTGAGCTCAGCTTCTAGCAGCAAAGGGTCCATCACTATCACTCCAGTCCATAAAAAGGGATCTCAGAACAGGATTCCAGAAGCAAAGTAGAGCTGCCATGCAGTTGCTCTGACTTCAAAATCAGGACATCAGCTAAAGTGAGCTGAGGATATGCAACCTAACACAAAGTCCCAATTTGAGAAATAAGGCTAGAAGAATAAACAGAAACAAACAACTATCAAAGTTTCAGGGATGATTAAGACATAAACTGAAAAGAGAACAACTCTAGTACACCTAATAAGCAAAGTCTTAAAAAAAAACAGATTAGTCACAAGATCAGTTAGAATTACTATAATAAATAAAACAAGAGTTAAAGAAAAAGGTTAAAATGATAATATAAATGAAATGAAAGTGCTAAAGGAAAGAATGGGGGGGGAATGAGAGTATAGAGGAAAGATTCAAAGAGTTTAACAGCTTAACAAAAATACACAACTTGATTCAAATTATAATTTGAACTGAAAATTAAAATGGGCTGTGAGAAAGCAAGATAGCAGCCTGACAGAAATTAGATTTAAGCTCCAAATAAATATAAGATTTAGACATAAAACATCATCATAAATAACTTACATACCTTCCAGATCTATGGGTATAGGAAATGTCATGACTAAACAAATATATCATGCAAATTTAGAGTGTAATTCCAGTAAGCAGCATACAGTAACACTAAGATGGGTCAAGATAGTTTATTTGTATTCATAGCCAAGTGCATCATAGCTAAGTATTGATAGATGAATTCAATTGGGGATGGAGTTACATTCCACTTCCCTTATCAAGGGGGTAGCATGCTAACAAGTTAGTAATGAGAGAGGCCTTTTGGTCAAAGCCTTTGAGATACTAGGAACCCAGAATATGACAGCTTAAAGCTAAGCTTTAAGAGTACCAGTATCATGTAACAGGAACCAAGGTTGGAACAATAGGACTATAGATTACTCATAAGTAATAGAGAAGGAAAAAAATGACAGGGAAGATAACACAAGATAAAATGGAAATTTATTATTCTATAAAATTAAAGGTTTTGTACAAATAATTTTAATATAGTAAAAATTAGAAAAGAAACAGGTAACTAGGAGAGAAATCTTTCCAACATTCATTGTCAGATAAAGGTCATTTCCAAAATATGTAAAGAATGATTCATATTTGTGAGACTATGAACCATTCCTCCAGAATAAATGGTCATAGAAAATGAAAAAAGTTTCTAACAGGAAAAAAAGCCTAAGCTATCAACGAAGATATCTTAAAGTGTTCTAAAACACTAAATTAAAGAACTGCAAATAAGGGCAATTGAGTTTCTGCCTCATATTTATCAAACTGGCAAAGATGACAAAAGAGGAAAATGACAAATATTGGAGGAGCTGTAGGAAAATAGGTAATGTAACAATTTGAAATGATACTCAGAAAATTATCCAACTGTCTATATACTTTGAGCCATCAATGCCATAGATAGGCTACACCCCAAAAAGATCAGAAAAAAGAGGAAAAGAACTCACTTGTACAAACATATTTATATTAACTCTTTAATGGGAACCAAAAATTGGAAACTAAGGGAATGTCCATCCAGTGGGGAAAGCTAAAGCAATTATGGCATTTGAATATAATGTAATATTATTGTGCCAAAAGAAATGATTACTGTTGTTGGAGTTGTGGATTGGTACAACCATTTTGGAAAGTCTTTTGGGACTATTCCACCCAAATTACTCTTGTTGCATAGAAATAATATGCTCTTTAACTTCGAGATATTGGTATGGCTCTATGCCCCAAAGAGATCAAAGGAAAAGGAAAAGATCTTATATGTACAAAAATATTTACAGCAACTCTATTTGTAATGGTAAAGAACTGTAAACTAAAGGGGTGACCATTAATTGGAGAGTGGCTGAACAAATTATGGTATATGATTGTAATGGAATACTATTGTATTCCAGTAATATGCAGTAAGAAATTAAGAAAGTATGCTTTTGGAAAACCTTGGGAATACTTCTATGAACTGATACAAAGTGAAGTGAACAGAACCATGAAAACAATTTATACTAGAACATCAAAATTATAAAAATGAACTATTTTGAAAAACTTAAGAATTCTGATCAACTACAATTTCAGAACATCAATGATGACTGAATTCTACTCCACCTTTTGATAGATAGTTGGTGGACTAATATGCAGAAAAAAATGATTTTTTTCTTGACTAAGCTTTTTTGTTACAAAGTATTTTTTCCTCTTTTTTCCCCCTGAGAGACAGAAAATAGGAGAAAAAATAAATGCATGATAATTTAAATTTTTATTTAGAGATCTTTTAGAGATAACTATTTAACTATCTTATCTAACTTAGAATCCCAATAACCATACATACTCCTCAAGTCCTCTCTGGCATAGCTACAAATGAAATGAGTCAGAACCGAAGGAAACATAGTGTTTTCTACCCACTTAGCACAAATTCTTGTTTTTATCATGCATAACTGTCAAGAGCAAAACCTGAATACTTTGTGCCTGTATTTTGGCCAGAAAAACCTTCTGTCCTCCTATGCATTTATAAATATATTCACAATGTATATAAAGTAGATATTTACATGGTAATTTTAGTAGAAAAGAGACTAGTAGCTGGAGGGGGGTGGGAAATCAAGAAATATTTTATATAGGAGGAAACTGAATTTTGAAGGAAAGTAGGGACTCCAAGAGGGTGAAGATAAGGACTAAGAACTGCTCCACTCTAGAAAAGAGATTTTACAAATTTTATTCCCCTTTCCCACCAGCAAGCACTTCTAGATTTCAAGTCACTTGATGATTATTCTGATTTGGTTGTGGGCATATAGGGCTAAAACCAGTTACCAAGGATAAGAGCATTCTCTCATTGCCTTTTCCACAACCCTGGTTATTATCATTCCAACTTCCTAACAGTTCAGGGAAGGATCAGGAGAGGAAAGGGGAAGCCAGGGAAGGACAGAAAAAAGCTAAAGAGAGAAAGTAGAATCTGAATTGGCCAAGGGCAGGAGTAAAGGGTCAAAGAATAAGGGAGATAGATTCCATCTACCACCACACAGAACCATGGCTGTTGGTTGTTACTAAGCAACCTCTTCCTTCTTGAGCTACCTCCCCATCCCCAGTATATTCTGACTGAGGATCAGTGATCTAGAGCCTACCAGAGTAGGCTGTCAACTGTTTTGGGGCCCCTTTAACTGATTTTCTAAAAAAGTCACTTATTGCACACTTTTATAAACTGAATTGGGAGGGTCTAGAAACAAAAGTCCAGTAGCTAAGCAGAAAATTTTCATTTTCTGCTTTTGGATTTATCCCATAGATTATAACTGAGGATTGCTCTAGCCCCTGAGCAGGAGCAATCATGAGTCTGGGAATCATGGAAGAGGAAGACCTGGCGGAGTACTTCCGCTTGCAGTATGGGGAACGGCTGCTGGAATTACTAATGTAAGTCACAGACAAATCTCCCAAACCTCAGTATTCCTGGTTCTTGACATACTTCATCACCTCCAAGAAGATAGTGTCCCAGGCATCCCCAGCAAATGGTCTGTTAGTAGAATGAACCCGAGAGTACAAGTCAAGAAAAATTCTAGTCTTGTCTTCACTGATTGTTATCTGTATAGAAACTTCTTGTATATCAGTTTTCTCATCTCTAAAATAAAAATAAAATCTGCCCATGTTGGCACTTTTTCTTCCCTCTTGCATTTTTTTAAAATTATATTTTGATGTTAACAGTTATTGAAAAAAACAAATATTTTATAAGCAAATAAGAAAATTATGAAGTTATGAACTTATGTCATATACAATTTGTTTTTCAAAAACATCTCTTGCATTTAACTAGGCAGTGATGAAATTGTCCTGTTTGTGTTCCCTTGTGAATGTCTTTTTATTTTCTTTTGTGTATTTTAAATGTTTTATTAATATTATTTTTTCTTTCTTTTTGGTTTTCTACCCCTCTTACTATCTACTAACCCCTTTCTTTCCAAATAAAAGCCCTCTCATAAAGTCCAGAAAGAGGAATAAACATATGGTCCATGCCTGGAACTATGTCTTATCCTTCCTTCCTTTCTTTGCCAAGGAGGGAAGTCTCATCTCCAGATTTCTGAAGTCAAGAGACTAGTTACTGGATTCATTAGTGTTCTGAAGTCTTTCAAGATTGTTTTTCTTTACATCATTGTACTCAGAATGTGAATGATTCCCTTGGTTCTGTTCATCATGCAGTAATTCATACAAGTCTTTCCTGATGCATAGAAAGCATTTTGTGATGGTGAAAAAAAAAATCAAAACTCCCTACAGCAGTATAAATGTTATTATAATTCCTTGCCCCTTCCCCACATACAATTCTAATCTCTTCTTTCTCTGTTTCTGTCTTTCTGTCTCTCTCTCCTTTCTCTCTTTCTGTGTCTATCTGTCTTTAATACACACACACACACACACACACACACACACACATCACTTTTTGCTCTTTCTTCATGAACTTCTGAAGTCATTCCAAAGCCTTCCCTGCCCCATTTCTTGGGCTGATCTAGTGGGAAGGATAAGGATGACTGACCCTTCCCAGAAGAGTGAGGGTAGCTGACTTTCAGAATTATTATCCCATTAGGACTTTTCAGCTTTCCTATAGGGTGTGCAACTTAGTGGCCATCAGGCTCATCAGATGCAGTCATACTTTATTTCTGGTACCTTTGCCACAGGAAGTTCCCATCAACAGAGGAGCAGTCACCATCTCCATCCATCAGGCTCCTAGAGAAAAAAAAGGAGGCAAAAGTGATGCATCAAGCCATGGAGGAAAAAAAGGAGGTAAAAGGCTGCCAAGAGAGGGAACAGTGAGGAGTCAAGAGAAGGAGGCAAAAAGAGCACCTCTGACTGAGGAGGCAAAAGGGCAATGCATAGGGAAGAATAAAGTTCTACAATCTAACTCAGAGTGGGGGGGGGAGGTAGAATGTGATATGGAAAGAAAAAGGGAAAACTTTCTTGAAATGGGTCCAGATTCCACTGGGTGGAAGACAGAAGCCCTCAACTATTCATCTATTCACCTCCATGAAAGAAAAGAAGGAAATCTTTTGCTTCTGCTCTTCCCCTGTCCTTCACCCAGAATACTGACAAATCCTTATAGCTTCAGATTGATCCTGGTTTAGGGGTTCAGTGCTCAAGGGTGGGAAATTGGTAGTTTAAGACTATACAAAGAAACAACTACTGAATCTGCAAGAATTGTGTGAGACATAGAGCCCTAAAGAGCACACAGCCACAGAGTCCTAAGCAGTAAGTTCTGCTGACTTTTTTCACATGGTCCTGTAGACATTTAAAAGGAGAATGGAGGCCCTGAATCTACGTTGGGAGGAACTTGGAGTAAAGGAGGCAGAACTAAAGACTCATATAAAGAAGTTTGAACAGTTTATACAGGTATGGAAAAGAATCCAAACAGCTACAATACCCCCCTATTCCATATACCTCGACCCTCTGCTCAAAAACTTTGCATGGCTACTACCTTGTGCCTCTAGAATAAAGCATATACTAACTGACACTGGCATTCAAAGCCATACACTCACCTGACTGCAGCTTACTTTTCTAGATTTATTTCACAATACAGACTTTAAATAAATTCTATTCCAAACAGATACTCATGAATTTCTGACATCATTCCAAAGCCTCCTTTGCCCCATTTCTTTGGCTAATCTGGTGAGAAGGATAAGGATGACTGACCCTTCCCATAGGAGTAAGGGTATCTGATTTTCAAAATTATTACCCCATGTCTCTACTACCAATTCTCATATTAGCCTTTTAAACCTGAGTTCCTTTGCTCACATGGTCCCTTGTGTCTAGAATGGACTCCCTCCCACAGATTATCTATTGAAGTCCTGCTTTGGTCAAATCTCAGCTCAGGTGCTACCTTCCATAAAACCTTCCCTGATCACACTCCAGATAAAAGACAACTTTTCAAATTTTGCCTAATGCTATGGTTAATATATAGTATAATAGTATAGTTATACCTTTCCCAAATACTCATTAACTTTGTGATGTAATTATTTCTGTACATATTTCTTTCCCTATACTAAAATGTATATTCCTTTAAGGCAAAGCTTGTGTCTTTTTTTCTCTCTCTTTCCTTTTTTTTTTTCCTGAGGCAATTGAGATTAGGTGACTTGCCTAGGGTTGTCCAGCTAGGAAATGCTATGTATCTGAGGCTGGATTTGAACTCAGGTCTTCCTGACTGCAGGGCCAATGCTCTATCCAATGCGCCATCTAGCTGCTTCTTTTTTTCTCTCTTTAAAAATTTTTTAATATTTTTTTATACATACATGCAAAGATCCTTTCTAACATTCATCCCTGCAAAGCCTTGTGTTTCAAATTTTTCTCTCTCTCCCGCCTCCCTGCCCAAGACAGCAAACAATCTGACATAAGCTAAACGTGCAGTTCCTCCAAACATACTTCCATATTTTCCATGCTGGGTAAAAAAAATCAGATAAAAAAGGAAAAAATACAAGAAAGAAAACTAGGCAAACAAACAACAGCAACAAAAGTGAAAATACTATTCTTTGATCCATGGTCTCCATGATTCTCTCTTGATGCAGATGGCACACTCCATTCCAGAATTGCCCTGAAACAGGTGTGTCTTTTTTCATTTTTTTATTCCTAGGGTCTAATATTTTATCTTTTATATAGTAGGCCCTTAACAAACATTTCAACAAATAATTTCTGAGTACCTGAGTATAGGAAGGGGTCTTGTGCTAGGTGGGCATTTTAAGGGTTACAGCAAAGAATAGGGCATTCTTCTTCCTCTTGAAGTTTATACTTTAATTGGGAAAGGAGGACATAAACAGCTATAATAAATAGAGACAGAGTGATATGGAATAAGCATAAAGGACACAAAGTATTATAGGAAGGTGTTAACAAGAAGGAAAAGATCTGTGTTGTTCTTGCCATCTGACAACACATTTACAATCTGTAGCCCCAGCTGCTTCATCTGACTCAGTCCCCACAGAGTCTGCCCATCTCTATGACTCTGGTCTACTTCTCTTTCCTTCCATGACCTGCACTCTGTTCCTTACAACCTTCTGTTTTTAGCACCTTTCCTAAAATAATCCTTTGGACTTTGCTGTGCTCACATTATTGTCCCTAATGCAGAGGAGAAAACTGAACCTGAAAGACACTAAGTGACTTAAGAACAAATTATTTCAAATCTCTTTCTCCTCTTAAATTGGAGGTTTGGACTAGATGGTATACTTATCAAGTCTGCAGAGATACACCAGATGACAATAAAAGGAATTAGTATCTAAAATGAGGTTGACAAACCAGAAAACCATATGGTGTGTTAGAAAGAGGGAGATAAGAATAGGAGTCAGAAGGCCTTTGTTCCAATCCTGATGCTTATTCCTTGTAAGACTGTAGGAGAGGCTCCTAGCCCATTTGAAGGATTCAGTTTCTCATCTTTAAAATGAGGAGGTTGGACTAGAGGGCTTCTAACATCCCTTTCAGCTCTAAGTCTTTGATCTGAATGTAATCCTCCTTTCAAATCAATGAAGTTTGGAAATCTGTCAGCTGGACAGAGCATTCATCTGGTTTCTTCTGGTTTCAGGATAGTTGATAGAATTTTCTCCAGTTGAGGGAGACAGAAATTTTGACTTTGAAAATAGATATTGGTGGTGGTAGAAAATTCCTGGAGGGCCAAGTGAGTCCTCTGGTCAGATCTAAAGAAAGCTAGAGGGCCAGAGGCATTGAAAAGGAACAACAAATAAAAGTGATTCTTGGTACTATCAGAGAGGAAGGACTATTGCTGCTTACTGAGATTCCTTTGGAATTTTCCTAGTGTGATCCCTGGACCAGAGATTTACTTCTTCTTATATGCTTTCCTATGTTCCTTGTTATTCCTTGTCCCAGCAAAATACAGGGTAAGGAGGGAAAAAAAGGAAGCCTTTTATATCTGCAGCCTGAGTGGCAAACATTTAGTTCTTGAAGCAGGACTTTTGGTTTTCATTTTGATATGCTTGAAACCATATTGAAACCAAATAGCTATTGAATTTGTGTCAGATCTATTTGAATGTATACAGAAAAATTGGAAATGAGACGGGACAAAGAGAAAGAAACTTAGTTATGTAAACTCAATTTGCAGGTATAAATTTGTACAGATGTACATGTTATAGATGTAAATTAGCTGGAGTTTTGGAGCCACACAATTAATAGAAATGAAGGTTTATTTGAAATAGGGAAGAGAGAAAATAATCCCTTGAAAAATACTCCTAGTAGGGGCAGCTAGATGGTGCAGTAGATAGAACACCAGCCCTGAAGTCAGGAGGATCTGAGTTCAAATGTGACCTCAGGTCAAGTGAATATAATAAAGATGGCAATACTACCTAAACTAAATCTATTTATTTAGTGCTATACCAATCAAACTCCCAAGAAATTATTTAACTGACCTAGAAAAAATAACAACAAAATTCATCTGGAAAACAAAAGGTCAAGAATTTCAAGGGAATTAATGAAAAAAAAAAAAAAAACAAATGAAGGTGGCCCAGCTGTACCAGATTTAAAACTATATTATAAAGCAGTGGTCATCAAAATCATTTGGTACTGGCTAAGAAATAGAGTAGTCGATCAGTGGAATAGGTTAGGTTCACAGGACAAAATACTCAATGACAATAGTAATCTAGTGTTTGATAAACCGAAGACCCCAGTTTTGGGGATAAAAACTCACTATTTGACAAAAACTGCTGGGAAAATTAGAAACTAGTATGGAAGAAACTAGGCATTGACCCACACCTAGCACCATGTACCAAGATAAGGTCGAAATGGATTCATGATCTAGACATAAAGAATGATATTATAAACAAATTAGAACAATCTAGGATGGTTTACCTCTCAGACCTGTGGAGGGAGAAGGAATTTGTGACCAAAGAAGAACTAGAGATCATCATTAATCACAAAGTAGATAAGTTTGACTATATCAAGTTAAAAAGTTTTTTGTACAAACAAAATGAATGCAGACAAGATTAGAAGGGAAGCAATAAACTGGGAAAAGATTTTTACATTCAAAGGTTCTGATAAAGGCCTCATTTCTAAAATAGAGAATTGACTCAAATATATAAGAATTCAAGCTATTCTCCAATTGATAAGTGGTCAAAAGATATGAACAGACAATTTTCAGATGAAGAAATTAAAACCATTTCTAGTCATATGAAAAGGTGCTCCAAATCACTATTGATTAGAGAAGTGCAAATTAAGACAACTCTGAGATACCACTACACACCTGTCAGATTGGCTAAGATGACAGGAAAAGATAATGATGAATGTTGGAGGGCATGTGGGAAAACTGGGACACTGATACATTGTTGGTGGAACTGTGAATAGATCCAACCATTCTGGAGAGCAATTTGAAGCTATGCTCAAAAAGTTATCAAACTGTGCATTCCATTTGACCCAGCAGTGTTTCTATTGGGTTTATATCCCAAAGAAATCATAAAGGAAGGAAAGGGCCCCACATGTGCAAGAATGTTTGTGGCCGCCTTTTTTGTAGTGGCTAGAAACTGGAAATTGAATGGATGCCCATCAATGGGAGAGTGGCTGAATAAATTATGGTATATGAATGTTATGGAATATTATTGTTCTGTAAGAAACGACCAGCAGGACGATTTCAGAGAGGCCTGGAGAGACTTGCATGAACTGATGCTGAGTGAAACGAGCAGAACCAGGAGATCATTATACATGGCAACCACAATACTATATGATGATCAATTCTGATGGGCATGGCTCTCTTCAACAATGATGTGATTCAAACCAGTTCCTATTGTTCAGAGATGAAGATAGTCATATACATCCAGAGAGAGGCCTGAGGGAACTGAATGTGAACCACAACACAGCATTTTAATGCTTTCCGTGAATATTTCCATGCATTTTGTTTTCCTTCTTAGGTTGTTTTTTTTTTTCTCTCTTTCTAGATCTGATGTTTCTTGTGCAGTAAGATAACTGTATAGATATGTATACATATATTGGATTTGTCGTATAATTTAACATATTTAGCATGTATTAGATTACCTGTCATTTAGAGGTGGGGGGTGGGGGGAAGGAGGGGAAAAGCTTGGAACAAAAAAAAAAGTTTTGCAAAGGTCAATGTAGAAAAAAATCACTCATATGTTTTGTAAATAAAAAGCTTTAAAAAACAAAACAAAACAAAACAAATGTGACCTCAGACACTTAACACTTCCTAGCTGTGTGACCCTGGGCAAGTCACTTAACCTCAATTGCCTCAGGAAAAAAAAATACTCCTGGTACATGCAAGGCAGTATTAACTACAGGAAGTGAGTGAGCAACTTGGGGTGAATATCTGGTTTTTTTGGGTTGTTGTTATTTAGTTTTGTTTTAATATGCTTCTCTGGAATTGAGTATATTGTATCTAAAAGCCACACTCCAGAAGGAGAATGAATTGCTAGGGAAACTCATCTTATACACACACACACAAAGGTGGGAATGAGTTCCTCAAGCTTAGGCAGATAAAATTCTAGGCTCAGAATTCTTGGATAGTTTGGCCTACCTGGTTCATTAATGACACTTTATGGTCTTACATGACTGTGTTCATGCATTCCTCTTAGAACAATGTCAAAGGTGATGTATAGGGTGATCTAGACTCTGATGTATCTTTGTGCTCATGGGTAGTTCATCTGTTTTGTCTTTCTGTCTAACAGTGAATGGCACATAGTAGGCAGCTAAAAAATCCTTGTTGAATGATGGAAAAGGATATTAATGATTGCAGTTTTTAGACCATTTAGAAATAGTGATTTACTCTAATTATACTCTAAATTTGAGATTTTTATCTAGTAACCAATGATGACCTTATTGAGAGGAAGTTAATCATAACAATCTTTCTAGTTTTTCTATAAATGAAAACAGATGATATTAACAGGAGTTAGTAGAACTGGTTTTTAACACATATCCAAAGTACTCATTATGAACAAGAAGCAAAAAAATCTACCATATAAATAATTGCAGTTTATATTGTAGAGAAGAGAGAGAAAAATTTTATGTAAAACTCATTAAATCCTCCAGTGAAAATATCTTCAATGAAAAGATAATATAGGGAAGTATGACAAAAATATGACTTAAGATTGAGCCATAAGAGAAGTTAAAGATATATAAGAAAAGTTAAAGGTTTATAGATATTGAAGCTTAACACCAATATGTTATAAAGAATTTCTTCAAGAAAAGAATTAGCACTAAATAGACATAACAAATACCTAATAAAACCATAATAATATTTTATCAGACAGGAAATTTGTGATTTCCAACATGGGGGTCTTTTCTGACTGTGTACAAGAAGGTCATTATTTGTTAGAACAAAGATCAAAATGATAATAAATTATAAAAATGAGATTTGATATGAAATGTTGATAGTTTCAAAACTGGCTTATCTAAACAATTTATTGATATAAAAATGGGGGGAACAAAAGAACATTGACACAAGACTACTGTGATTTCTTAACAAAATTTAATAAATTTAAATCTGTCACCATAAGACCATAATAATCTAGAAACTGCCTCAGATAGTAAACACTTTTAATTTCTTTGCCAGGATGAAAAATAAAGCAACTATAGGCAACATTTGTTTAGAATTAAAATTTATTTGTGAAATCTTATAGGAAGGTAGAGGATGATGAGATCCATTGGATATACTCAAGGGCATTGGACAGACCCACAGAAGAGCCTTTATAGAAAGACACAAACAATGGTTACACAGAACAATCAGCTTGATTATTATTTGCATCATTATTTGTTGAAGTATAACAGATTGATTTATCTTAAAGAAACAATTGTAGTCACTTATTGGACCTCTTAGAATCCAGTCTTAATGTTGAATTATGTCCTGTTTTTGATGAAAATAAACCGGCCTTCCTTCTGCTTGTACTTGATTAGAAAGAAAAGATGGAGGTAGGAACAAGGTAGGTTGGGTGGAGATACAACCACTGGATACAGTGGAAAGACTTTGGAGTCAGAAGATCTGGATTCAGATCCTAGCTATTCTTCTTATGATCTATGTGACCTTTTTGCAACTCATTTAGCTTCTTTGGGACTCATTTATAAAATAAGAGACTAGATGCAATAGCCTCTAAGAGTTATTTCCAGTTCTCAGTCTATGATCCACAAACCAACACTACAGGAATAGCGAGTTGGCAAAGCGAGTGTCTACACAATGCACATCCCATCTTCCCCCAAAAGTGTGGGCCCCAAAGCCATGGTTCTTCTGATATAGGGGAGGAAGGAGGAAAGAGAATCCATTATGTGATAAGTGCTCCTGGCCTGAGCAATAGGGTGTTTTCTTCCCATATCTATTTCCAGTTAAGCATCCTTACCCTGAAAAAATACTCTGTTGCCTTTGAGGTTCCTGTTCTCTTTTTCACCTCATCTCCTCAAAGTCTGAGCAATGTTTCCAAAATGGGAAGGGAGAAAGCAGCTTATTTCTAAATCAAAAAACTTTACAACATCAGAGCTGGAAAAGACCTCAGAGATCTTAGAGTTATCTTGCTTGACAAGGAGGAAATGGAGGCCAAGAGACAGAAAGTTACTAGCCTGAGGTCACGTAATCAGTAAATAGCAACAAGAATATCAAACCAGTACTTCAATTCGGGTCTGTCAATTATTTCCTGTACTTTTTCCATGATCACAAATTCTACCTTGTCTATCCCCAATGAAACGGGTGTTCTACCCACAGAAATTTCCCAAACTACTTTTTAACATAATTAACTCTCACACACACACACATTTACATTTTCCATGATCACATCTAATTAACCAATTTGGGGCCCCTCACTCCACGGTGATTTGGAGCAAGATGATCTTAGGCTAATCATTGCCCTTCTTTGCACCTCTCTTTTGTGAAAGGAAGGGTTTGGATTAAATGATCTCTAAATAGATCTAAGCTTCCCAGTTCTAAAATCTTAAAGTCTAAGGAAGTTGATAGAACTTCTCAAACTTACTGTGCCTCAAATGATGGATGGCAGTATTGTAACATCTGTCCCCAGGGAGTCCTCTTCTATAGAGAAGTGGTCCCCCTCCAGCCCTGGCTGGGCAAACAAGCAAGTCTCATGGAAGAATTTTAGTACCAGGGATCCATACACAATGGAGATCATAGAAATCCTTTTAGCATTCAGATTTAATGTCATGGATTCTCCATCCCTGAACATATTCAAGGAAAGGCTGGAGTGCCACCTAGTCAGGAGTAAGCTATAAAAAACAGGGTGAGGACCACCTATATCAAGCAGAAAATTGGACTAGCTAAACCAAAGGGGTGCCGTCTAGTTTTAGTATTCTAATAACCCCCACACTATGCCCCTTGCTAGGCCAGCCATAGGAGCAAGACAAGGCTGCTTGACTGATGCCCTCTTTGCTCCCCACATGTCCTTCTGGGGCCTTCCTCCAGGAAAATGACCAGAAAAGAATTCGAGCTCTGAAGAAAGCCAGCAAAGAAAGAGAATTGAAGAGAATGAGGGTGAAAGAACTGGCGAGGGCTAAGCATGAGATGGCTGCCCTGAGACAGGAACATCAAAGAGTCAATGCCAAATTGCAGGATTACTCAATATTCCAAAAGTACTTGGAGAAGGTGGTGGAGAACTCGGAGGTAAGTGAGCTAATTTAGGTATTCCTCAGGTTGTAGGGGAGAAGGGACAGAGGGAGAAAAGAAATAGAAAATTGGAGCTCATCTTTCCTTCTATCTGATCAGCCCCTCACACTGGGAATTGGGCCCAGTTCTGAGGTCAGATGTCCCCAAGATTGTAAGTACTTTTGGCTTCTTACTATCTCAAGTAGAAATTTTTGGCTCTCTCCCCACTTTTATTCTATAGCTTAGGTTGCTCCTTAAGACTTACAATGAAACTTTGAGAAGCAGAGGAAATTAAGGCCACAGATGGAGATGAGGACAGGATTGGACAGGAGCATACACTCCCAATATATGCATTTATTTAAATGTATAAATATTTATCATTGTTCTAATATATTAAGTACATCATAGAACATATTCCAAAATATACATTTTTAAAAGATGCATAAGAAACTAGAATTCTCACATCAGAGAACATCAAATTATAATATAGGCATTCCTTCTCCCTCAAAAAAAAAATCTGGGGTTTTTAAAAAATTATAATCCCTGCTCTTACTTTATAAAAATTAGATTTTGAGTAACTATTTTTACTCAGTTATGACGCCAAATACTAAAGCCTCTACCTTACTCTCTCATTCTTTTTCCTAAATGAAAAGTATTTTCTCTTTTAAAATTTCTTCCTAATGCCCAAAATTCTAACATAAGCATTATATTCAAAGAATGTTCATTCTGAATAGGTACTTAAAGACTATCTATTTCAATCAGATGTCCAGACTGTGTTGTGGACTTGTCCAAAATATTAAAGCTAATAAGTGGCAGAGCTAGGACTGAGCATTCAGTCTCTTGACTCTGGAACCTATAAATACCTTATATTATTTATAAGATCATTGGGGAAGGAGAAAGAATATAGACTGTGACTCTATTTCTAAACTCTTGTGACAGAGACAGAGCAAAAGTATTTCCTAAGCATTTATTATATGCCAAGCCCCATGCTAAGAATTAGAAGTACAAATACAAGTTCATCTCCTCGAGTAGCTTACATTCTAATAGGAGAAAGAGATTACACTATAAAAAGGAAAGCTGGACTAGAGAGAAACAGGGAAGCGTACTCTTATAGAGTCATGGTTTGGATTAGGTGACTCAGAAATAATATTGGGGTCTGGTTCCTGGCAAGATAAAGTGAGAAATGGACTTGGGATTAGTAATCCCTCAGACTGGGGTTCCACTCAAAGATGAGGGTGGGAGAGGGGAAGAGATGAAGATGATGGCCAGAGTCTAAACTGGTATACCCTTATGCATTGAAGGTACCCGCCTGGAGCCTTTTGGCTGAGAGGACTGGGGATTCTCTTTTTTCCCCTCAAACTAATCATGGCCTTGCCTGGGTAGTGAGTTGGACCTACCTCAGAAGGCTCCAATCAACACAAAAGAGCACAGGTTAGGTTATCATATACTTTTAGTGTATGTACAAGTTCAGATTCTCCCCCTTATCCTCCTCTCTCCTCTACCTCATTCACATTCTCTCCTGCTAATTTAACAGTACTTTATTATCTTCATATTGCAGAGCAAGAAATGAGACTGAATGAAACGACTTCACAAGGTCATAGAGCTAGTAGCCATCCATGCCAAATTTGGGTTTT
>JAJPUD010000599.1:508516-533825 GCA_023553655.1 Myrmecobius fasciatus | reverse complement strand
AGTATATGATAACCTGATCTGTAGCCTTTTTGTGTTGATCAGAGCCTTCTAAGATTGAGCCCAATTCACTACCTAGGCAGAGTCATGATTAACTGGAGTGAAAAAAATGGAGAACCCTCAGTCTATCAACTTAGAGGCTTCAGGATGAGCCCAGCTCACTACCCAGGCAGAGACATAATTAACCTGATGGAGAAAAAACCTTAGTCTTCTCAGCTTAGAGGCTGTGGGCCAGGTGTCCTCAGTGATCCAAATATGGGAATAGATGGAATGAAAAAGGTAAATTAGAATCCCCTTCTCACTCCCCATCTTTTCAAGGTGAGATGGTATCACTTCCACTGTTGTTCTTAATCCAAGTGGGTTGGATCTGCCTACTGTGGAGAAGTATGTTGTTATTTGTTCTCAAGACCAATAGATGGATCTGTTTCCTTCCAACCTAATATAGTTTGAGGAGATCCATGAAGTTATTGGACGTTACAAGACACTGGTGAGCATGCACCATGACCTGATGCAGTCAGCCCAAGAGGGGCAGGAGAAAATTGACAAAGCCAAAGCCCGGCTTACCCGTTATGTGGAAGAAAAGGATGATGAGGTCCTACAGCACAACAATGAGCTTGCCAGGTTGCAGATGCGCTATGACCGTGCCCGGAGCGATGTCATCATTTGGGTAAGAAATCTTTCAAATCAGAGAACATCTCATTTTATAAATGAAGAAACTTAGGTCCATAGGAGAGAAATGACAACCAATATCACCTAGTTAATAAGTTAGGAGAGCTGGAATTTGAACCCAGGGCTCCTAGTTCTAAGACCATTGTTCTTTCCATTACACCACATTACTTGGGAAAGGCGTATTTCCCACCTCTTTGTGCTGATGTCATGGTGACCCCAATATCAAGAACCTTGTACTCTTGAATTTGGCCTACCCCGGTTGGAACATAATCATTCCAACTTCCAAGCAGAAGGAAGATACAGATCTCATTCTACTCCCAGTAAAATCTGGTAATGATGGCAGTTGTTGTCCACCTTCTGCCCTTGATCTCCACCCTGACAAATAGGGTGACAGGGAAGTGAATGAGGGAAATGAAGTCATTCATCTCCTTGCTTTTGGCTTAGACATCCCAAACAGAATGAAGTCTTTCCTTTCCCAAAGAATATAAAGTAGCCCAAAAAGAAGGTTTACTGAGCCCTGCCTGGTGAGATAGCAGGAAATTATCTGAGAATTAATCAAGTCCTGCTACTCCATAGGTCTTCAGCATTCATTGATCACCTTCCTCACTATCTCTCCTCTTCTCTATTTACAGGAATCTCGATGGGCACATATACAGAACACAGCTGCCCAAAAAACCCTCCTTTTAGGCACCATCAAAATGGCAACCCTGAACCTCTTCCAAATTGTGAGCAAGCAGCTGAAGGAGACCACCACAGAAGTGCCTGTGGATGATACCCACAAGCAACTAGACATGGTAGGAAGACCAGGACAGTCTTTTACATGGTATCAAGGGGTTTCTGATGGTAAGATCATGGGATTTCCTTATGCTGCAAGAAACAGCCCTTGTAATGAACATTAGGGATAATCCAGAATTCCTATTCTAGTAGTCCTGGAGGAGACAAGGAAAGGGTAGGTATTTGCAGCACCATGATAAACACACTTTTTTACTATTTCCTACCTTCTTATAAAACACCTTAGCTCAGGATGATGTTAATTGTCTCTAGACACCCATAAACCCCAACATATAGAGCCTCCACAGCTTGAGATTTCTGGTCACATGTTTCTAGAAACAATTTCTATTGTACCCATCAGAGCTAAATACAAATCTATATATTTATGATCTGTTCCAGGGAAAAGCAATCATCAACTTCCTTCCCTTCTTTGTTGGGCTGGGACATTGCATATATAGTCAGATTTGGTTATACTTTTAAAATAAAGACTAATTATTCTCACAAAATCATAATCCCCAAATCAGAGCTGATAGAGACCCAAAAAACAAAGTTTTGTTTTGAATATAGATCTTTGGCCTTGATCAGAAGTGTAAGCAAATGCAAGAAATCAAGTGAGACTACCCTTCTAGCATAGAAAATTAATCCTTAAAAAATCCTGCCTCAGTCTCTCAAAGCTTCAGTCTCTTTGATCAACAATTATTCTAATGAATAAAATTAGGAGGATTTTTGTGCATTTGCTTTGTGACAACTATTATAGCTGCTCAGAGACTTTTTAAAAATCATCTTTATGTAGTTAGCTGTGTTCTGAACAACTGACTCTAATAATTGTAACCAGTTAAATAACTATTATTGTATTGTCATTGTAATTTCATCCTTTCATTAATCCTTTCCAAATTGCTCCATTCAACTAAAGAGTTAGGATGTTTTGAAGCAGTAGGACCTACATCTCTCCTCTCACAGATGGCTTTAATTACAATCTGAGAACCTGACTTTAATTAATTAGTTAGAACCAGACAACTTGACTAATTGATTAGAAGCTAAAGAAACTTGATTTCTTCCAAGCCATAGGAAGATGATCCATATGGAAGTGGGGCAGCTTTGTATAGGTAAGTGTTTCACAACAGAGAAACCTGCCAAAAGCCAAAAAAAAAACTTACTCTTTCTGTCCCTTGTTTTCTCAGATCCAGGAGTTCATCCAAGACCTATCAGATATCTGGGCAGAGGTTAAGAAGAAGGACCCAACACTAACCCAAACAACCTTCCCATATAAGTAACAGAAAAGGAAGCGATAGTTCCCAGCTGTTCTGGGTCAGTACACTAAAGTGCTCTCAGCATTTCAGTGGTCACTCATTCCTCACCTTTCTACTGAATGATAACCATCCCTCCCTCAGATACCATTAAATGTGATTCCAAGACACATTAAATTCTAAAAAGACACAATTTCCAATTTTTCTTTTGTAGTTTCTTCATTGTAGGAAGGTGGATGGGAGGGATCAAGAAGATAGCATCCAAGGATGAGAAGGTTGTACTTAGATTTTAGGGAGGGAAAGATTTCAAAAAGATCAAAAGCAATATAGACAAGGCCCCATGGTCTGAGGTATTAAAAGGGAAAAATGACTCAAGATAAATGGGAAGCTTCCCAACATGAAATACTTAGAATACAATTGCATATGATTTCTGGGGGGGGGGGGGGGGGAAAAGGGGGGAAACCAAAGAAACCAATGTACCTGCACAGGGAGCCGCTACCTTAACTTCAAACTCAAAAGGATCAGGATAAGAGATAGAAGACAAGAGCAAATAGCTTTTCCTTTTCCTTTTCCTTTGTTTTCCTTTTCAAGGCAAAAAAAATGGAATGTCTATTATTTGCATGAGAGGGGGTATGGAGTGTGTTATTTCCTTTCCCCCTACCCAGCTCAATTAACGCAGTCACAGAATATGTCTTTTATGAAGTATAAACACTGCTCTGGTCTAAAAGGGAACAGGGCAACTTGTGGGACTTGAGGAGAAACCAATCTTTGCCTCAGTTGCTACCCAATCAATCACTGAATGGCTGTGACTTTAGTCACACAAACAGACCTATTGAAGACTTTAGCTTAAAAGGCTAAGGTCTCCCAGTACATCCAGGACTATCTCCAGTAGTCCTGATCTATATTTGGCCATTGGACCCAGATGGCTCTGGAGGGGAAAGTGAGACAGGTGACCTTGCACAGCCCTCCCTGACTTAAATCCAATTCAGTTGCATATCAGGTGATCCCCTCCCTGTTGTCATGACTTTCTTTTAAAATGAAGGATAAACAACAATCACTTAAGTCAGAAGTTGGGTGGAAATAGTGGTGGCAGCTAGTGAGATATTGGGAGAGATAACAAATTTCAATAAGACACAATGCTTGCTCCCAGGGAACTTAAACTCTAATTCAAAGTCATCCGTAGGAATTTTTGCATCTGGGACAAGCACCATAAACTGCACCTAGGATGAGTCTGCAAAACAGCCTTTTAGGGAAAATAAAGGGAGAATAGGACACAGATGCCAAACTTAGGGACACTTAAGATGCTCCTGGTGAGGGGGCTGATTACATACTCACCCACATTCTGAGAAAACATCTTGTAGCTTTGTAAATTATTTTTGCCTATGTGCTAAATCAGAATAAGTGGTTTATAATTGGCATCCAAGAAGCTTGAGCAAGGATGTGAAGAGGTAAATAACTCAGTACTTTTAGAGAAGAGAGGTGAAAGAAATCTAGCTGCAAAAGACATTAGAAATCAAATTGAGGCCTCAGAGACAAATCCCACAGATAGACTATTAGAGCTAAAAGACACTCTGTTGTTCAATCTCCTTGTTTTACAAAGCATGAGATAGAGACCCAAAGTTAGTGTTGGATCAGGAACTAGAACCCAGTTTTCTGACTTAACCAACATTCTTTCATCCAGGTTGCTGAAATTTGTCCTCGACAGAAAAGCCCTAGAAATTGAATGACATATATTAAAACACCAATCACATACTGGTGGAACTAAACAAAACCTAACAAAATTCAAGTAAAAGAACAAAAATAAAATCATACAAGGAAACTAAGAAAAAGTAAAAAGAGAAACTATCACTTAGGAAAATAATATCTACATTAAATACTTTTAGTAAAATCTGATATCCAAGATAAAGGGAATTCACACAAATATATTAAGACCAAGTGTCCACTCCCCAATAGAAAAATAATCAAAGAATAAATAGTACTCTGAAGAAATACAAATTATTTTTAGCCAAATGAAAGATTGCTCCAAAACATTAGTAAGAGAAATGCAAATTAAAACAGTTCTGTGATTTTTAGCTCATACCCATCAAATTGGCAAACATGATGTGGCACATTCTCTGAACTTAACTCTCACAACCTCTATTTGCATTGATATGTCAGCTGCCTAATGGGATGTTACTAAATTTCTTTTTAGTCTTAGGGGTATTATAGTTCAAGGCCCCATCAGTGTGCTTTCCACCATGATTGTCAGTTGATATAAATTAGTCATCTACATTCAATGAGCTGTTTGAAAGGGATATTGGACTCATATAGTAAAAGTTGGTTAAAAGGGGGGGCAGAGCCAAGATGGTGGAGTGAAAACATGACTCTCTGCATCCTCCTCCGATCTTCTCTCAAATCAACAATAAAATAAGCCTCTGAACTGATCTTCAAGTCAACGACTCTAGAAATATTAGGACACTGTTTGCAGATATCTCTGAAAAACTTCATATCAGGTCTGTTTAACTTGGGCAGAGGGATAAATAGTTTACTTGGTACAACCCGGAAGTGAGGGTAGGACTCAGCTCACTACGGCAGAAACTCCAAACACCTGGAGTTTATCTGAGGTACTCAGGACACTCTGCCTTGATTGGGGACAGGTGTTCTGGGAGACTTGCCTTGTTTAAGGAGTAATTCCAACTTAGTCCTAGCCCCCACCGGCACAGCACCTTAAGTTAATTCGCCGAAGTGCCCCAGGGCAAACTACCACAGCCGCTGATTTTCTAGTCTTAAACAGACCTCCACGCTGTCTTAAAAAAAAGAAATGAAGAAGCAAAAGAGAGCTCTCACCATAGACAGCTTCTATCAAGAGAAAGAAGGGCAGACCCCAGATCCTGAGGTTCATTTAGACAAAACTCAAGAGCAAATCAGCAAGGACCATCACTAGTCCCCTTTTCAAAAGGCCTTTCTGGAAGATTGCATAAAGAATCTCAAAAGAGAGCTGGAGGATAAATGGGAAAATAAACTGAAATCAGTGCAAGAAGGATATAATGTCCTACAAAAGAGATATGAAAAAGACACCAATTTATTGAAAAATAAAATTAGTGAAGTGGAAAAAGAGTGCAATGAACAAAAAAATTCAATTAGCCAGTTACAAAAGGAGCTTAAAAAGGTAACTGAAGAAAACAACACTTTAAAAATAAGAACTGAACAAATGCAAGTGAATGACTCACTAAGACTTGAAGAATCAGTCAAACAAAAACAAAAAAATGAAAAAATAGAAGAAAATATGAAATATCTCCTAGGAAAAACAACTGACTTGGAAAATAGATCTAGGAGAGACAATCTAAGGATTATTGGACTTCCTGAAAGCCATGATGAAAAAAAGAATCTAAACACTATCTTACAGGAAATCATGAAAGAAAACTGCCCTGAGATTGTAGAATCAAAAGGCAAAATCATCATTGAAAGAATTCACCGATCACCTCCTGAAAGAGACCCGAAAATTAAAACCCCAAGGAATATCGTGGCTAAATTTCAGGACTATAGCACCAAGGAACAGATACTGCTAGCAGCTAGAAAGAAACAATTCAAATACCTAGGATCAATAATTAGAATCATACACGATCTGTCAGCCTCCACATTGAAGGGTCAAAGGGCCTGGAACCAGATATTCTGAAAGGCAAAGGAACTTGGATTACAGCCAAGAATAACCTATCCAGCTAAAATGAGCATTATCCTCCAGGAAGAAGATAGTCATTCAATGATATAGGTGAATTTCACCTATTTCTAATGAAAAGACCAGATCTGAACAAAAAATTTGACCTCCAAACACAGAACTCAAGAGAAGCATAAAAAGGTAAAAAGGAAAGGACTCTTGAGAACTTTATTTCTACTATGGGAATGCTTAAAGTTTGGGGGTATAATTAACTAGATATTACTTTGATAATATGAAAAAGAAAACTAGAGGGGGAAAGATTATCATACTGGGGAAAAGAGGTATAAGGTGGTAAAATAAGATTTAAAAAAAAAGGAGGTAAAAACAAGATAATATCTCATGAAGAGGCAAAGAAAACCTAATATAATTGAGAGAAAGAAGGGGAGGATATGAGCATTGTGTAAATCTTACTCTCATCAGTTTGGGCTCTAAAAGTGTATATCAGACATTTGATTTCACATAGAAACTTGTCTGTTGATAGAGGGAAGTGGGAGGGAAAGGAGGAAAAGAAAGGGATAAACTAATAGAAGGGAAAATAGAAGAATCAGGGGAAAGGAGTAAAAAAAGGGGGAGGGGATATAAAGGGTAGAGGATTGTTTGGGGGAGGGGGTCATCAAAAGCAAAATACTGAGGAGGGGAGAAGGGAGAAAGGGGAAAGGAAAGGGAAAAACATAACTTGGGTAAATAAGATGGCAGGAAATAAAGAATTAGTTATTCTAACTATGAATGTGAATGGGATGAACTCTCCCATAAAGCAGAAGCGGATATCAGACTGGATTCAAAACCAGAATCCCACAATATGTTGTCTACAAGAAACACATCTAAAACATAGTAACACATAGGATGAAGGTAAAAGGCTGGAGCAGAACCTATTATGCTTCAAGTGAACAAAAAAAAAAGTAGGGGTAGCAATCCTTATCTCAGATCAAGTAAAAGCCAAGATAGATCTAATCAAAAGAGATAAGGAAGGAAACTATATTTTATTAAAGGGTACCATAGATAATGTAGCAATATCAATATTAAATATATATGCACCAAGTGCAGTAGCATCCAAATTCCTAGGGGAGAAATTAAGAGAGATGCAAGAAGAAATAGACAGCCAAACAATACTAGTGGGGGATCTCAACCTAGCTCTCTCAGAATTAGATAAATCAAACCACAAAATAAATAAGAAAGAAACTAGGGAGGTAAACCAATTGCTAGAAAAGTTAGATATGATAGATCTATGGAGAAAATTGAATGGAGACAGTAGGGAGTTCACTTTTTTCTCAGCGGTCCATGGAACTTATACAAAAATTGACCATGTATTAGGTCATAAAAACCTCAAAATCAAATGCAGAAGAGCAGAAATAGTAAATGTATCCTTTTCAGATCATGATGCAATAAAAATCACATGCAGTATAAGGCCAGGAGAAAATAGACCAAAAGTTAATTGGAAATTAAATAATCTAATCCTGAAGAATGAATGGGTGAAAGAGCAAATCATAGACACAATCAATAATTTCATCCAGGAGAATGACAATAATGAGACAACATACCAAAATTTGTGGGATACGGCCAAAGCGGTTATAAGGGGCAATTTTATATCTCTAGATGCTTACTTGCATAAAATAGAAAAATAAAAGATCCATGAATTGGGCTTATTATTAAAAAAAAAAAAGTAGAAAAAGAACAAATTAAAAACCCTCAATTAAATACCAAATTGGAAATTCTAAAAATAAAAGGGGAAATTAATAAAATTGAAAATAAGAAAACTATTGAATTAATAAGTAAAACTAAGAGTTGGTTTTACGAAAAAACCAACAAAGTAGATAAACCTTTAGTTAATTTGATAAGAAAAAGGGAAGAGGAAAATCAAATTGTTAGTCTCAAGAATGATAAGGGAGAACTTTCCTCCAATGAAGAGGAAATTAGAGCAATAATTAGGAGTTACTTTGCCCAACTTTATGCCAGTAAGTTTGATAATCTGAATGAAATGGAGGAATATCTACAAAAATGTAGATTGCCCAGGTTAACAGAAGAGGAAATAAATTATTTAAATAGCCCCATATTAGAAACAGAAATAGAACAAGCTATTAACCAACTCCCTAAGAAAAAATCTCCAGGGTCAGATGGATTTACATGTGAATTCTACCAAACATTCAAAGAACAATTAATTCCAATACTATACAAACTATTTGAGAAAATAGGGACAGAAGGTATACTACCAAATTCCTTCTATGAGACCGATATGGTGCTGATAGCTAAACCAGGTAGGGTGAAAACAGAGAAAGAAAACTATAGACCCATTTCCCTAATAAATATTGATGCAAAAATTTTAAATAAGATATTAGCAATGAGATTACAGAAAGTCATCTCCAGGATAGTACACTATGACCAAGTAGGATTTATACCAGGAATGCAGGGCTGGTTCAATATTAGGAAAATTATCAGCATAATCAATTATATTAATAACCAAACTAACAAAAACCATATGATTATCTCAATAGATGCAGAAAAAGCATTAGATAAAATCCAACACCCATTCCTATTAAAAACACTAGAGAGTATAGGAATAAATGGGCTTTTCCTTAAAATGATTAGTAGCATCTACTTAAAACCATCAGCAAGCATCATATGTAATGGAGACAAACTAAAACCATTCCCAATAAGATCAGGAGTGAAACAAGGCTGCCCACTGTCACCATTACTATTGTATTAGAAATGTTAGCTTTGGCAATAAGAGAAGAAAAAGAGATAAAAGGAATTAGAGTAGGTAATGAAGAAACCAAATGATCACTCTTTGCAGATGACATGATGGTATACTTAGAGAACCCTAGAGATTCAACTAAAAAACTACTAGAAACAATTCACAATTTTAGCAAAGTCACAGGATACAAAATAAATCCACATAAATCATCAGCATTTTTATATCTTACCAACAAAGTTCACAAGCAAGAGATACAAAAAGAAATTCCATTCCAAATAACGGATGATAGTATAAAATATTTGGGAATCTATTGCCAAGGAAAAGTCAGAAACTATATGAACTAAACTACAAAACACTTTCCACACAAATAACATTAGACCTAGTCAGTTGGAAAAACATTAAGTGCTCATGGGTAGGCCGAGCGAATATAATAAAAATGACAATACTACCCAAATTAATTTACTTATTTAGTGCCATACTAATCAAATTCCCAAGAAATTATTTTACAGATTTAGAAAAAATAGTAGCAAAGTTCATTTGGAAGAACAAAAGGTCAAGAATTTCAAGGGAATTTATGAAAAAAAAGGCAGATGAAAGTGGCCTTGCTGTACCAGATCTAAAACTATATTATGAAGCAGCGGTCATCAAAACCATTTGGTACTGGCTGAGAAATAGAGCAGTCGATCAGTGGCATAAGATAGGATATCAGGACAATCTAGGCAATAACTTTAACAATTTAGTGTTTGATAAACCCAAAGACTCCAGGTTTTGGGATAAGTACTCACTATTTGACAAAAACTGCTGGGAAAATTGGAAACTAGTGTGGAAGAAATTAGGGCTTGACCCACACCTAACATACCAAGATAAGATCTAAATGGGTTCATGATCTAGATATAAAGAGTGATATTGTAATCAAATTAGGAGAAAGTAGTATAGTTTATCTCTCAGACCTGTGGAGATGGAATAAATTTATGTCCAAAGAAGATCTGGAACTCTTAATTGAACACCAGATAGATAATTTTGATTATATTAAGTTAAAAAGTTTCTGTACAAATAAAACTAATGCAGACAAGATTAGGAGGGAAGCATCAAATTGGGAAATTATCTTTATATTTAATGGTTCTGATAAAGGCCTCATTTCTAAAATATATAGAGAATTGTCTCATAAGAATTCAAGCCACTCTTCAATAGATAAGTGGTCAAGGGATATGAACAGACAATTTTCAGATGATGAAATTAAAACTATTTCTAGTCATATGAAAAGTTGCTCCAAATCACTATTGATCAGAGAAATTCAAATTAAGACAACTCTGAGATACCACTACACACCTGTCAGATTGGCTAAAATGACAGAAAAAGATAAAGATGAATGCTGGAGGGGATGTGGGAAAGCTGGGACACTAACACATTGTTGGTAGAACTGTGAACCATTCTGGAGAGCAATTTGGAACTATGCTCAAAAAGTTATCAAACTGTGCATACCATTTGACGCAGCAGTGTTTCTACTGGGCCTATATCCCAAAATGATCTTAAAGGAGGGAAAGGGACCCACATGTGCAAAAATGTTTGTGGCAGCCCTTCTTTTAGTGGCAAGAAACTGGAAATTGAAAGGATGCCCATCAATTGGAGAATGGCTGAATAAATTATGGTATATGAATGTTATGGAATATTATTGCTCTGTAAGAAACGACCAGCAGGACGATTTCAGAGAGTCCTGGAGAGACTTGCATGAACTGACGCTGAGTGAAAGAGCAGAACCAGGAGAAACAGCAACAATATTACATGATGATCAGTTCTGATGGTCATGGCTCTCTGCAACAAAGAATTATCTCAAACCGTTTCCAATTGTTCACTGAAGAAAACCATATACCCCCAGAGAGAGGGATATGAAATATGGACCACAACATAACATTTTCATGCTCTCTATTGAGGTTTGCTTGCATTGTGTTTCCTTTCTCTGATTTTCTTTTTTTTCTTGTAGATAGGATTTTTTTTGCACAACTTGTCAAGTATTTCAACATTATTAACATGTAGTGGACTTCCTGCCATCTAGGGGGAGGAAGGGAACTGGAGGTAAAATTTGTAATGGAAAGCTTTGTAAAGATCAATGCTGAGAACTACCCATACATATGTTATACAAATAAAAAGCTTTAATTAAAAAAAAGTTAGTTAAAAAAACTATTCCTCTCTTCCCTTTTCTGCCTCTACCCCCACAAAGTATGTGACAATCTCCCACTAGTGAACTCAAATTTAGCACATGTGGCAAATTGCCATGAAAACCACCATGTATCCTACTCAGCAAACCAGCTTTTTGATGGAAATGAGGTGAGTCACTCTACCTGAACTAGTGCTGTATCCTTGCTAAGTATCCTTTCCATTACATGGTTAATTAAATAAGCCTCCTTTTATTAATTGTTAAGTGGCTTACACATCACATTTTCTTCCAATGCAGGACCTGAAATATTAGACTATCATTAGACTCCAAGACAGACAAATTGATCCAAATTAGGAGCAGGAACTATAAATAAGCCTTGGTATCTGTGGGGACTCCATTTAGGTCTTGCTTCTAAAGTGTACTGTCTTGGTGATCTTGCCTCAAAGCACCAGGGAACTCTTTGTAAACTGAAGAACAGGTGGCAATCTGCATGGGTAGGAGTTTCATCATTGGAATTTCCCTATATTAATGGAATCGCAGTTCTACTTAAAAAAAGAGACATTGTGAAATATTCATAGAGTAATCTTGTGGAATTTGGACTTCTGTATTTTTGCTTATTTACATAATGATTAAGAGTTTGGGGAAGGTTTTTAACTTTTTTACAAAATGCCCATTCTTTTCTTCTACTAAAGTCCTTTCTTGCATTATCAGAACATGATGATCCTATGTTCTAAGAGATTATGACAGCAGAACATAAGCCCTGCCAGATCTTAATACTTGAAAAAGCTTTGAATTACAGGCTTGGCAATATCTGGTGTTCAAGGGCTGGCTTAGCTATATATAGAGAAGCTCATCACTTAGAAAGTTGTGAGGGTTTGATTTTTTTAACCAGAACCATTTAGTAAGACCACCTAGTAAGGTATGAAGAGATAACAATGTCTATCAGTGAAGAAAGCCATTTATGGATTAAAAACAAGAATCCTAGAAACATTCTTTCTACCTTCTCCTCTCTTCCCATGAATCATTCTACCTAAAAAAGAGTCAGCATAATTACAAACCATGATAATCAGTGTTTATTGGCTTTTCCAATGGGAAGATGTTCCTAAGTTTCTAGGTGGAAACTGAACATAAAAAACTGAGAATAGATGAGATTACTTCTTTTTGGGTCCTCCATACTATGGACATATTTGACATCAAGCTTATATTAATGTAACTTAAATGTAAGACTCCCATATTCCTCTAAAATGGCATCTCTCTAATGGAATGGGTTAAATCTTGGGTTTTGCTGTAATTATAATTCCTTGTATCCTGTTTTGCTCCTGGTGATACAATGGCTCATCTTTGCCTTTTGTTTCCCAGAAATCCTTCAAATTTCCTGCAAGTACTAATTCTAACAAAAACATTAACTATGAAACTCACAGAACAGATTTATTTGATAACAGATAAGAAAATAATTCTAGTTCCCCCTAACCTTCCTGTGCCTAGAGGGTTCAGTCTTGTTCCTCTCAAGCTCACAGTCCTTGTCATATGCACTGCTGTTATGGGTTCAAAGGCCAATCCATTGTCAACTGTGTTTCTCTTCCCTGAAATCTTTGAGTTCCTTGATCAAGCATCTACCTGCCTGCTATTACTTTCATACTTTCTCTCATTCTGCACTCCCCCCTCTCTCAATATAGACTTGTAGCTCTTGGTTTGGCCCTGGAACTTCTCTGCATTTACCTGGCAGCAAGGTTACTTCCTACAAACAGATCCTCACTTTTGATGATTGCTTTATCTTCTTTTTTCTAATGCCCATATCCCTACATTTCCTCCATCTTATACAGAAGAGACCACTTACATCCTTTCACAGCTGTTTTGGGTCCCTTTAGTTCATTCTATAAGTTAAGTTGCAGGTATAGGACACTAGAGAGATGAGGTGTAAAGTCAGCCTTAGAATGGAAGCTTTATAAACCCCTTTGTAAAACTCTTTAATCAGCAGTCTCACTATTGGGTCTATATCCCAAAGAGATCATAAAAGAAGGCAAAGGACCTACATATACAAAACTGTTTATAATAGCTCTTTTTGTGATAGCAAAGAATTGGAAAATGAGTGTATGTCCATAGCTGAATAAATTAAGGTATGTGAAAGTAATAGATTATTATTGATCTATAAGAAATGATGAACAGGCTGATTGTAGAAAAGCCTGGAAAGACCTATATGAACTGATGCTGAATGAAGCAAGTTGAACCAAGAAAACATTGTAAAGCAATATTGTGTGATGATCAACTGTGATAAACTTGGCTCTTCTCAGCAATTCATTGATCCAAGGCAATTCCAATAATTTTTTTTTTTTTTTTTTTTGCTTTTTGTTGAGGCAATTGGGGTTAAGTGACTTGCCCAGGGTCACACAGCTAGGAAGTGTCTGAGACCACATTTGAACTCAGATCCTCCTGACTTCAGGGCTGGTGCTCTATCCACTACGCCACCTAGCTGCCCCTCCAATAAATTTTTGAATGGAAAATCCCATCCACATCCAGAGAGGGAACTATGAAGACTGAAGGCAGATTCAAGCATACTATTTTCACTTTTTTTTTCCTTCTTGTTTTTTTTTCTTGTGGTTTTCCCCTTTTGTTCTGATTTTTCTCTTCCAGCATGACCGCTGTGGAAATATGTAAAAAAAAATGAGCATATATGTATATCTAAATTTTTTTTTAATTTGCTTTTAAAAAGAATGAGAGCCTTGTGCACTCTGACCAGAAATGGGAAAGTAAAGGTGAAAAGAAGACCTCATCCTTTCCATGATATTTTCAAGTAATGGAAGAAATTACTGAGAAATGGGGGGGGGGAAGACTGACATCCAATTTCTCCTGTGATTTTTTATTTTTCAAAATATTTTATGTATAAAAAGCACCCTGGTTGATTTAATTTGAACTAAAGAACTAAAAAGCAGCTTCTCTAGTCACTCTTATCCAATTTCTCTCCCTTTTTATCCCTCTTTTTTTTTTTGAGCACACCTCTCCCATTTTTCTAATATACATTCATGTTAGGAGACTTTTTTTTTAAATTGTACTCTAAATTTAGAGCTGACCTCAAAACTTCTGATTTAGGAGACCTCTTTGTCTCTGGCTCAGTGCCAGCACACAGGGCTGCCTCCCTATCATCATTATCATTGTTACTATTTAATTCTTTCAGTTGTCCTAGAAACAGGACCTGGAATGGCTTGTCACAGCCAAGAAAAGTGCCCAATGAGCTGCAAGGGACAGGACCCTGCCTCCAACCACTTCTCTTGTCAATGCTATTGTTGAAAAATAAAAAGTTTCCTCTTTAGTTTGGGGGAGTTCTATATGTTGTATAGATTTCAAATTCTCTCATTTCCCCTCCACATCTCCTCAAGATCCCAGGAATTCTCCACCCTAGTAGTGGCCAATTTCTTGTCTGTATCCAACACTTGTCATCTGGGATCTGTCCTCCCAGCCCCTGACCCCTCAGTTACACTCCTTCCAACCGAATCTAATGACACAAATAGTCTGGTCTGTTATTTTTTACCGGGTTGTTCTCTGAATTCCAAGCCCTAATTATGGGCTGGAATGCAATGTGTACCTTGCTCAAAATCTGTCAGTCCCAGTTCATTACAACAGGCACCAGACTAAGGAGATTTGAGCTCCAGTGTTGGCTCTGGAGGAAATACTACTACTAGCCAGCAAGTCATTTCACTGAGTACGTTTGCTCATCTGTAAAATGAGGGGTTTCATTTATTCAGTTTGCCTGGCAACTCTCCTAGGTGATGAAATAGACTCAAATAATACTTACACATAGACTTTTAAATAAGGTTAGTTTACGTCTATTTAGTAATTAATAAATGCTTGTGACGACTAACTGGGGGCAGGGAATATAAATTATTAGGAAAAACATAATTTTTTATTATTTTCTTTATATCCATAGCATCTAGCACAGAGGCTTGCACATAGTAGACACTTTAAAAATGTTCATTGAAGTGAATTAGATATTGTGGGAAAAGAACTGATTTGGAAGTCAAGAGATAGAGTTAAGTCTTGGTTATACCATTAACTACTCTGTGATTTTAATATATATATGTGTGTGTATATTAAATATATATGTGATCTTATATATATTTATATATTATAAAGTTTTATGTATATATAGTTAAATAACCTCTGTAAAACTTAATGTCATAATGATAATGGTGATGGGGGGGACAATAGATATCATTTATTTAGCACTTACTATATGCCAGACATTATGCAAAGCACTTCATTAATAAGATCTCTTGTGTATTATGTACCTGGCATTCCAGAGTAAAACGGGGCTGAATTTAGAGCAGGAAGGAAGGAGAGAAGGGAAAGGGAGAAAAGCATAAAGATCTGTATAAGAAGAGTTCCATTTCTCCTTCTGGAAGCTATTCAGCAGTTCCCCAGATGCAGACAACCAATTACCAAATTTTTAGTCGGTAACCTGAATAAGAATTTTTCTGTGAACTACAAGAAAGTAAGAAAAGTGGCGAAATGAACAAACTTCTGGCTCTTGTGGCTAAAAGTCAAAGCATTTGACTCTTCAACATGCATACAAAACAAAACTTTAACTAGCAATTTGGTACAGATAAAAGAACATAAAATTATGCCCCATATATAGGTAATGGTATGTGCGCTTGGGATAAGGGTAGGGACTGGACTTGAGATTTCATTTGATGTAGAAAACTCTCCATTGAGGAAACTTCCTTTACCAATTTAAGTTCTCTGTAATTTAAAAGTCTTAGAGAGTAGCCCAGAGTTCTAAAATATCCCAGCCAGTATGTGACAAAAGGCAGGATTTAACTCTAGGTATTCCTGGATTCAAGTCCAATTCTCTATTCTCTATGCCATGTTGCCTCTATGCTTATATTAGATGCATATTTATATTATTTTTGTGCCTTTTAAACTTTTGCATTTAAGGAAAGTTTTGCCTTTAGATAGGATCCAAAATGAAAAGTACCTGGATTCAAATGTTACTTCTACTGTTTACTAGCACTTCCTTGACCATAGGAACATCATTTAATTTCTTTGAGTCTTAATCTCCTCCTCTGAAAAATGGAATAATAACCATAGTACTTACCTCACAAAGCTGTTGTGAGGATTAAATGAGAAAATATATGTACAATTATTTGCAGACCTTAAAGGCTATACATGTCAGCTATAATTATTATTACCATATATGGCCAGTCAAGACTAGTGCTACTGGCCAGGATATCGCTCACTACAGATGGTGGGCCCCCTGTCTGAGATTAGCTACATACCAGCCCAGAACAAACAGACCATCACTCACCAGATGGACTGGTAGGCAGACAAATGGGTTATTTGTAGTTCTGGTCACATTCTTTAAATAATGCACATTAGCCAAAAAATGCACAATGCTGAGTTAATCTTTGACTCTTTTACTGAATATATTCATCTGAATAGTGAGAACTGAGAAATTTTAGGAGTATGTGGGTGAAGGTCTGTTGATCTTTCTCTTCCTTCTCAGCTACTTTTTTACCACCACCAGCTGCCCCATTAAGTTCTCTCTCATTTGATCCCTCCCTCCTATATCCTCTTCCATAATCTTCCTCCCATGTTGACCATCATTGGTCCCAAATCTATTTTACTTCTTTAAAATCTCCCTACTTGTTAATTCATCTTATGATCATCTTCCCTCATGATTTTACTTTCCTTTATGGCCTTTTCCTTGATGGCCACTGACATTATTCTCTTGGGGACACTGGTACACAAATGAATGGCTAGATTCAAATTATCCATTGCAGTTAGACAAGAAAGTCAAAAGAAAATTCCTGTTCCAAAGAGATAGGCAAAGAGACAAGCCCTTTAAAAGAGTTTGAGATTACTGGCTCTTTTATTCCCATTGAGGCAGGGAGATCAAATCTTTCCTACTTTTGCTCATAATTTAAATTGCCAGATTGACCATGGAATATTTAATCACCGATATTAGGCTTGCACTTTTCCTGATTGCCCTGGAGCTGGGGTCACCATATAAGAAAGAGAGAATAGTTCCTACCTTCAAGGTGCTCAATTGGGGAAAAAGAATTTACTCATGTGAAAAATATATAATTGAAGGTTAGTTTATTTTCTAATCCCTTTTGACTTCTTCATTATACATAAGGTAAACTTCCTTTTGCCAGTCTTTGTTCTTTTATCTAACCTATTATTTTTAAAGAATAAACAACTTGGGGCAGCTAGGTGGCGCAGTGGATAGAGCACCAGCCCTGAAGTCAGGAGGACCTGGGTTCAAATCTGGTCTCAGACACGTAACAGCTGTGTGACCCTGGGCAAGTCACTTAACCCCAATTGCCTCAGCAAAAAGCAAAAAAAAAAAAAAAAAAAAAAGAATAAACAACTTATTTAGATAAATCATTTTTTTCTTACTTACTATTGATTTTTATATTTTCTCCATTAAGTAAATTGGATAGTTGCATACAGCTGATTTGTAAATGCTTACCATTGAGATAGATAAGCAAGTTAAATTGTAAATATATTTATTAAAATTCATATGTATTTAAAAAGAAGCTGTATACATTAAACATTTGCCACTTCATACACAATCCTTTCTTTTTCTTTTTTGTATTTTGAAATATTTTTTCATTGTTCAAGTTTATAATAAAAAGAAAACAAAAATGACTCCTATATTAATAACTAGTCACTCCCAGATTTGCAAACCACATTATTCTGATTGAACCAATCCTCAAGCAATTTAAAACATCCTAAGTAAAGTTAATAACATTCAAAAGAGCTTGGTAATATTAACAACACAGGAAAAATCAAGTAGATAAAGAATACTAGTTGTATAGACTATTACATGCAATTAGATGAAATACCCATAGAATTAGGCAATTACTGCATATAACTTGGACAGACAATGCAATGAGTCCAGAATTGATTAGGAAGAGTAGATTAGTTAGATTGTATTTGAGAAATTTTTGCAATATTTTAAAAATTATTTTCATCTGATACATTTTATTTTGGCACAATCACTTTCCAACTAATCTTTTCCCCTAAAGGATTTCTGTAAAACAACACAGTAAAGAAAATCAAGCTCTGTAGTGTGGTGATTGAGAATGAAAGAACATATAACTTTGCATACTTAAGGGTTACCATTTCTTATGTAATGCTTGGGACCAAAAAAGTCACTGATCATGGTATCAACTGCTTCCAGCTTTGGACTCAGCTGAAATACTAACATAGGATATTGTTATGATTTTTAAGAAAGCACTGAACCCATATCCTAGGATCAAAAGAATTCTTGACTTTAGGGCCTGCCATATCCAAGCAAGATCTCAGTTCCAGGTGCCAGACATTCCAATATCCTCTATCCATCACCACAGCTGGATTCATCTTCACTAGACACTTCAGGTGCTTCTGCTATAAAATACTATTGTGAGGTGGGGATGAGAGTGAAAAAAGAAGACTAATCCTCTCCTCCCTCTTTCTGTACTCTCCCAGAGGTACAAAAAAGTTCTTAAAAATTGAGATCTTCCTCTCTATCTGTCTTTCTTCTTTCAATTCTCTTCAGAATTGACTCTCAATTTTTAAATTTATGAGGGACATGGCTTGTCTTTCAGACAGACCATTGCTAAATGTTCCCTGTGTTCATAGATTGGCCAATGCCCCATAATTTCAGGAAATTTGATTGACAAGCAGACAGAGCTAACTCCTTTTCTTATGTGACATAAAAATACTGATGTATGCTAACAAGCACTTCTTGTTATGGAGAAGAAAAAACTGAGTACTAAAATTAACATGATATATGTTTAAGCAAAGTAAGAGTACAGAAAGAATTCCCTTTCAGGTACCATTTGTACTATGGCATCTTTGAGAACTCCAGAAGTCTTCCATTCTGGCCTGCTAATTTAAAAAAAAAAATCCCAAACTTAGAGGTGGGGGGAGGGGGCGGAGCCAAGATGGCGAACTTCAGGCATCATTCTCTGTGAGCTCCTCAGATCTTCCCTCACACCCAGAACAAATTAAGCCTCTCAACTGGTTCTGGAGTGAGGGCTCCATCAAACACTTGGAGTACAATGCACTTTTATCAAAAATTTACTTTGGAAGAACTCCAGAGCAGGTCAGTTTCAGACGGGCAGGGGATCAGCAGCTTGCCACACTCAGGCGGCAGTGTGTAGCTGGGGCGGGGGACATGGGCTGGGATGGAGCTTGGCGGATTCTAGGCAGCCAGGAAGTCCCTGGGTGATGCTTGGGCCACTTTGCTCTACTTGCGGGCAGATGCTCTGGCAGATCTGCCTTTGGTAAAAGGTGGATTGAGAGCAGCTGAAAGCGTGGTCCTAGTGCAGATCTAGCCCCACCAGTCCCACACCGTAACTCAACTCCTCAAACTGCCCCAGGGCAAATTGAAACAGCTGCAGCTCCCCTGTTTGAATCAGACCTTAAGCTCTAAAGCATGAGGAAGAAGCAGAAGAGCTCTCACCATAGACAGCTTTTATGGAAAGAAAGAAGGGCAGACGTCAGATCCTGAGGTTCCTAAAGGGAAAACAATTTCAGAGGAAGCCACAAAGGGAGACATGAGCTGGTCCCCACTTCACAAGGCACTCCTGGAAGATTGCATAAAGAATCTCAAAAGAGAGTTAGAAGAAAAATGGAAAAATGAATTGAGATCAATGCAAGAAGGATATAATGCCCTGCAAAAGAGATATGAAAAAGACACCAAGTCACTGAAAAACAAAATTGGTGAAATGGAAAAAATCACCAATTCACTGGAAAATAAAAATGGTGAATTAGAAAAAGATAACAATTAAAACAAAAATTAGTGAAAATTAGTGAAAAATAAAATTAGTGAATTGAAAAAAAGACAATAATTCACTGAAAAAAAATTGGCAAAATGGAAAAAGAATGCAATGAACCAAAAAATTCAATTGGCCAGTTACAAAAGGAGCTAAAAAAGGTAACTGAAGGAAATAATACTTTAAAAATTAAAACTGAACAAATAGAAGTGAATGACTCAATAAGACTTCAAGAATCAGTCAAACAAAAACAAAAAAAAATGAAAAAAATAGAAGAAAATATGAAATATCTCCTAGGAAAAACAACTGACTTGGAAAACAGATCTAGGAAAGACAATCTAAGGATTATTGGACTCCCTGAAAGCCATGATGACAAAAAGAATCTAAACACTAACTTACAGGAAATCATGAAAGAAAATTGCCCTGATGATTTAGAATCAGAAGGCAAAATTGCCATTGAAAGAATTCACCGATCACCTCCTGAAATAGACCCCAAAATTAAAACCCTAATGAATATCGTGGCCAAATTTCAGGACTATCGTACCAAGGAAAAGATATTGCAAGCAGCTAGAAAGAAACAATTCAAATATCAAGAAACTGTAATTAGAATCACATAAGATCTGTCAGCCTCCACATTAAAGGATCAAAGGGCCTGGAATCAGATATTCCCAAAAGGCAAAAGAACTTGGATTACAGCCAAGAATAAGTTATCCAGCTAGAATGAGCATTATCTTCCAAGGAAGAAGATGGTCATTAAATAATACAGGAGAATTTCACCTATTTCTAATGAAAAGACCAGATCTAAACAAAAAATTTGAGCTTCAAACACAGAACTCAAGAGAAGCATAAAAAGGTAAAAAGGAAAGAACTCTTGAGAACTATATTTCTACTATGGGTATCCTTAAAGAATGGGGGTATAATTTGATTTTACTTTGATAATAATGGAAAAGAAATTAGAAGTGGAAGGGATATCATACTGAAAGAAAAGGAGGTAAAATAAAGTAAAAAAAAAAGGAGGGAAAATAAGGCAAAATCTCATGAAGAGAAATAGAAAGTCTAATATCATTGAGGGAAAGAAGGGAGGGTGATTAGCATTGTGTAAATCTTACTCTCATTAGATTGGGCTCTAAAAGAGTATATCAGACACATTTGGCTTCAAAGAAAAAATTGGCCCTCCTTATAGGGAAGTAGGAGGGAAAGGAGGAAAAGAAAGGGAAGATTAATAGAAGGATTAGGGGAAAGGTGTAAAAAAGAGGGAGGGGTTCTAAAGGGGGAAGGACTGTTAGAGAGGGTGCTCATCAAAAACAAAATACTGGGGAGGGGGAAAGGGAGAAAGAGGAAAGGGAAGGGAAAAATATAACTTTGGGTAAATAAGATGGCAGGAAATACAGATATAGTTACTTTAACTGTGAATGTGAATGGGATGAACTCTCCCATAAAACGGAAGAGGATAGCAGACTGGATTAAAAGCCAGAATCCTACAATATGTTGTTTACAAGAAACACATCTAAAACATAGAGATACGTACAGAGTGAAGGTAAAGGGCTGGAGCAGAATCTTTTATGTTTCAAGTGAACAAAAAAAAAATAAGGGGTAGCAATCCTTATCTCAGATCAAGTAAAAGCAAAAATAGGTCTAATTAAAAGAGATAAGGAAGGAAACTATATTTTACTAAAGGGTACCATAGACAATGAAGTGGTATCAATACTAAACATATATGCACCAAGTGGTATAGCATCCAAATTCTTAGAGGAGAAACTAACAGATATGCAAGGAGAAATAGAGAGTAAAACTATACTAGTGGGGGATCTCAGCCTTGCTCTCTCAGATTTAGATAAATCAAACCACAAAATAAATAATAGAGAAGTTAGGGAGGTAAACAAAATGTTAGAAAAGTTAGGTATGATAGATCTCTGGAGGAAATTGAATGGTGATAGAAGGGAGTATACTTTTTTCTCAGGGGTTCATGGAACTTGTATGAAAATTGATCATGTGTAAGGGCATAAAAACCTCAAAATCAAATGCAGAAAAGCAGAAATAGTAAATGCATCCTTTTCAGATCATGATGCAATAAAACTCACATGTAATATAAGGCCAGGAGAAAATAGACCAAAAGTTAATTGGAAATTAAATAATCTAATCCTGAAGAATGAATGGGTGAAAGAGCAAATTATAGACACAATCAATAATTTCATCCAGGAGAATGACAATAATGAAACAACATACCAAAATTTGTGGTATACGGCCAAAGCAGTGATAAGGGGTAATTTTATATCTCTAGATGCTCACTTACATAAAATAGAGAAAGAGAAGATCAATGAAATGGGCTTGCAATTAAAAAAGCTAGAAAAAGAACAAATTAAAAACCCTCAATTAAATGCCAAATTGGAAATTCTGAAAATAAAAGGGGAAATTAATAAAATTGAAAATATGTAAACTATTGAATTAATAAATAAAACAAGAGTTGATTTTATGAAAAAACCAACAAAATAGATAAGCCTTTAGTTAATTTGATAAGAAAAAGGGAAGAGGAAAATCAAATTGTTAGTCTCAAAAATGGTAAGGGAGAACTTTTCTCCAATGAAGAGGAAATTAGAGTAATAATTAGGAGTTACTTGGCCCAACTTTATGCCAATAAATTTGATAATCTAAATGAAATGGAGGAATATTTATAAAAATATAGATTGCCCAGGATAATGGAAGAGGAAATAAATTATTTAAATAGCCCCGTTTTAGAAAAAGAAATAGAACAAGCTATTAATCAACTCCCTAAGAAAAAATCTCCAGGGCCAGATGGATTTACATGTGAATTATACCAAACATTCAAAGAACAATTAATTCCAATACTATATAAACTATTTGAGAAAATAGGGATAGAAGGTATACTACCAAATTCCTTCTATGATACAGATATGGTGCTGATAGCTAAACCAGGTAGGGTGAAAACAGAGAAAGAAAACTATAGACCAATTTACCTAATGAATATTGATGAAAAAAAAAGTTTTTTAAGAAAATAACATTTATAACCATATCATTATGTTACAAATTATAATATATTATTTCATTTTTACAATCCATTTATAGCACCCTGTCAAAATCCTAGGACCTTTTATCTCCCAAACTCCAAGCACTTCTTTAAGTGATTTTCTACATTGACCCTTGCAAAACTTTTTTTTGTTCCAAACTTTTCCCCTCCTTCCCCCCACCCCCACCCCTAGATGACAGGTAATCTAATACATGCTAAATATGTTAAATTATATAATAAATCCAATATATGTATACATATATATACAGTTATCTTACTGCACAAGAAACAACAGATCTAGAAAAAGAAAAAAAAAAACAAACCTAAGAAGGAAACATTCTTGTGCAGTAAGATAACTGTATAGATATGTATACATGTATTGTATTTGTCATATAATTTATCCTATCTAGCATGTATTAGATTACCTGTCATCTAGGGGTGGGGGGTGGGGAGAAGGAAAGAAAAGCTTGGGAAAAAAAAGTTTTTTTGCAAAGGTCAATGTTGAAAGGTCACTCATATGTTTTGTAAATAAAAAGCTTTATAAAAAAAAAAAGGAAAACAAAATGCAGGGAAATATTCACAGAAAGTGTTAAAATGCTGTATTGTGGTTCACACTTAGTTCCCTCAGGCCTCTCTCTGGATGTATATGACTATCTTCATCACTGAACAATAGGAACTGGTTTGAATCACATCATTGTTGAAGAGAACCATGTCCAACATAATTGATCATCATATAATCTTGTTACTGTGTATAATGTTCTCCTGCTTCTGCTGATTTCACTTAGCATCAGTTCATGCAAGTCTCTCCAGACCTCTCTGAAATCATCCTGCTTGTCTTTTCTTACTGAACAATAATATTCCATGACATTCATATACCATAATTAATTCAGCAATTCTCCAATTGATGGGCATCCTTTCAGTTTCCAGTTTCTTGCCATTACAAAAGGGCCACGACAAACATTTTTGCACATGTGGGTCCCTTTCCTTCCTTTAAGATCTCTTTGGGATATAGGCCTAGTAGAAACACTGCTGGGTCAAATGGTATGCACAGTTTGATAACTTTTTGAGCATAGTTCCAGATTGCTCTCCAGAATGGTTGGATCTATTCACAGTTCCACCAACAATGTATCAGTGTCCCAGTTTTCCCACATCCCCTCCAACACTCGTCATTATCTTTTCCTGTCATGTTAGCTAATCTGAGAGATATGTAGTGGTATCTCAGAGTTGTCTTAATTTGCATTTCTCTGATCAATAGTGATTTGGAGCACCTTTTCATGTGACTAGAGATAGTTTCAATTTTTTCATCTGAAAATTGTCTGTTCATATCTTTTGACCATTTATCAATTGGAGAATGGCTTGAATTCTTATATATTTCAGTCAATTCTCTATATATTTTAGAAATGAGGCCTTTATCAGAACCTTTGAATGTAAAAATATTTTCCCAGTTTATTGCTTCCCTTCTAATCTTGTCTGCATTCATTTTTTTTGTACAAAAACCTTTTAACTTGATATAGTCAAACTTTATCTATTTTGTGATTAATGATGATCTCTAGTTCTTCTTTGGTCACAAATTCCTTCCCCCTCCACAGGTCTGAGAGGTAAACCATCCTAGATTGTTTTAATTTGTTTATAATATCATTCTTTATGTCTAGATCATGAATCCATTTCGACCTTATCTTGGTATATGGTGTTAAGTGTGGGTTAATGCGATGAAAAAATTTTAAATAAGATATTAGCAATGAGATTACAGAAAGTCATCCCCAGGATAATACACTATGGCCAAGTAGGATTTATACCAGGAATGCAGGGCTGGTTCAATATTAGGAAAACTATCAGCATAATCAATTATATTAATAAACAAATTAACAAAAACCATACAATTATTTCAATAGATGCAGAAAAAGCATTAGATAAAATCCAACACCCATTCCTATTAAAAACACTAGAGAGTATAGGAATAAATAGGCTTTTCCTTAAAATGATTAGTATTATCTACTTAAAACCATCAACAGGCATCTTATGTAATGGAGTCAAACTAGAACCATTCCCAATAAGATCAGGAGTGAAACAAGGCTGCCCACTGTCGTCATTATTATTTATTATTGTCTTAGAAATATTAGCTTTGGCAGTAAGAGAAGAAAAAGAGATTAAAGGAATTAGAGTAGGTAATGAAGAAACCAAATTATCACTCTTTGCAGATGACATGATGATATACTTAGAGAACCCTAGAGACTCAACTAAAAAAATTATTAGAAACAATTCACAACTTTAGCAAAGTGGCAGGATACAAATTAAATCCACAT
>JAJPUD010000599.1:460077-488516 GCA_023553655.1 Myrmecobius fasciatus | reverse complement strand
TCACATGTAAATCCATCTGGCCCTGGAGATTTTTTCTTAGGGAGTTGGTTAATGGCTTGTTCTATTTCTTTTTCTGATATGGGGCTATTTAAATAATTTATATCCTCTTCTGTTAACCTGGGCAATCTATATTTTTGTAGATATTCCTCCATTTCATTTAGATTATCAAACTTACTGGCATAAAGTTGGGCAAAGTAACTCCTAATTATTGCTCTAATTTCCTCTTCATTGGAGGAAAGTTCTCCCTTATCATTCTTGAGACTAACAATTTGATTTTCCTCTCTCCTTTTTCTTATCAAATTAACTAAAGGCTTATCTATTTTGTTGGTTTTTTCATAGAACCAACTCTTAGTTTTATTTATTAACTCAATAGTTTTCTTCTTTTCGATTTTATTAATTTCTCCTTTTACTTTTAGAATTTCCAATTTGGTATTTAATTGAGGGTTTTTAATTTGTTCTTTTTCTACTTTTTTTTTTAATAATAAGCCCAATTCATGGATCTTTTCTTTTTCTATTTTATGCAAGTAAGCATCTAGAGATATAAAATTGCCCCTTATAACAGCTTTGGCCGTATCCCACCAATTTTGGTATGTTGTCTCCTTATTGTCATTCTCCTGGATGAAATTATTGATTGTGTCTATGATTTGCTCTTTCACCCATTCATTCTTCAGGATTAGATTATTTAATTTCCAATTACCTTTTGGTTTATTTTCTCCTGGACTTATATTGCATGTGATTTTTATTGCATCATGATCTGAAAAGGATGCATTTACTATTTCTGCCTTTCTGCATTTGATTTTAAGGTTTTTATGCTCTAATATATGGTCAATTTTTGTATATGTTCCATGGACTGCTGAGAAAAAAGTAAACTCTCTACTGTCTCCATTCAACTTTCTCCACAGATCTATCATACCTAACTTTTCTAACAATTGGTTTATCTCCCTAGTTTCTTTCTTGTTTATTTTGTAGTTTGATTTATCTAATTCTGAGAGAGCAAAGTTGAGATCCCCCACTAGTATCGTTTGGCTGTCTATTTCTTCTTGCATCTCTCTTAATTTCTCCCCTAGGAATTTGTGTGCTATTGCACTTGGTGCATATATATTTAATATTGATATTGCTACATTATCTATGGTACCCTTTAATAAAATATAGTTTCCTTCCTTATCTCTTTTGATTAGATCTATCTTGGCTTTTACTTGATCTGAGATCAGGATTGCTACCCCTGCTTTTTTTTGTTCACCTGAAGCATAATATTTTCTGCTCCAGCCGTTTACCTTCATTCTATATGTGTCACTATGTTTTAAATGTGTTTCTTGTAGACAGCATATTGTGGGATTCTGGTTTTTAATCCAGTCTGCTATCCGCTTCCGCTTTATGGGAGAGTTCATCCCATTCACATTCACAGTTAGAATAACTAATTCTTTATTTCCTGCCATCTTATTTACCCAAGTTATGTTTTCCCCTTTCCTTTCCCTTTTCTCCCTTCCCCCCTCCTCAGTTCTTTGCTTTTGATGACCCCTCCCCCAAACAATACTTCCCTTTCCTTTCCCCTTTTTCCCTTCCCCCTCCTCAGTACTTTGCTTTTGATGACCCCCTCCCCCAAACAATACTTCACCCTTTAGATCCCCTCCCCCTGTTTTTATTCTAGAATTTCTAGGTCAAGTAATAAATATTGCAAGCAGTCATAAAGAAAGAGCTGAAGTATCTAGAAACCACTGTCAAGATCACACAGGATTAGACAGCAATTACTATAAAAGAAATGTGATACATTATAGACTCCCCCACTTGTTCTGAAAAGTTGGGTCCCCAGAGCATGGTTACTACATCTCCTTTGGTTTCTAGGGGTTTTTCTGAGGGGTTGGGGATATTTTATCTAACAGTATGTAGCTCATGAGCCACTATTAATGTCCTTGCCTTTGGTGATTAATTAATGTGTTAGTCAGCAAGACATTTATTAACTTTTAGAAAGGATAGAATAGTAAGAACAGTTGAAACAAACTGTTTCCCTTAGTTATTTTGTAGTTTTTCTACTAGGCTAATTATAGAGCTTTTAATTTTAATTCTATCTGTCCTTGACTCCCAATTTAGATACTGCCTTTAGTAGTTCTATCTTGGACTATGATAAAAAGATAAGAAGGCTAAAATCATCTTCTCTTTCCTCACAACAGACTCTTGAATCTCTATTACAACTAGCTGGATGACCTTATACAATCCCCAGAGCTCATTACCATGATCTCAGCCATTCCAAACAGATTTGCTATCTGACCCAAAGAAGCTTCTTGGTTTTCTATTGATGATAGAATTGTTGTATCATGTTTAAAAGATTTTTATTCCCCTTCCCTTACAAGATAACAATTTGTTGGACAATATTTTAAAAAGATAAAAACTTAAAACCAAGAATAATAACCTAAAAACAGAGTATAATTCTATAGAAGTGGGGGGAAATCCCTAAGTAAAAGAGAAAATTTAAGGATTTATGATGAAATGACCAAAGATTTATAGAAACTTTGAAATGAAAACATAGAAATCAAGGAAAATCTAAAAAAAATAAAATTTAAATAACTATAAAGGACTAAATCATGATGAAATATTTAATTTTAAAAGGGAAGAAGTAATGTTCCTTCAGAACCCCTCTGTTTTCAAGGATTACTTCAGAGATATACAAACACAAGGACTAGATATAGTTTTATTATTTTTCTTTGGTCTTAAGAAAGGAAAGAAGACTGAAAAAAGGAAAACTGGGGAGGAAATGATAAAGAGGGAAAAATGTATTTTTTCATTTGATTGGGGTGTATGAAAAGAATACATTCATTGAACAAGGACTGAGGAGAGTAGATATCTCATCTGAATTGTACAAAAGAGGAGTGAAGACATACAGTTTGGCATGGAAATATGTATAAATACATGTATAAAATATGTATAAAAAATAAGGGGAACCTAAAAAAGGGTATAGGAGGCTTTAGGAGCCAGTCTCTAATAGGGAACAGTCACAAGAAAAACAATAAATAACTTTTGACGTTAGAACATAAAGGAGAACACCAAATAGAGAAAAAAATATTTAACTAGACATAAGGGTCTGGATGTATTGAAAAGAGAAGGGAACAGAGAACAAGAAACAGATTTCTTCTCTACTTACTTCTTATCAAGAAAAAAGAAAAAAGAATGAAAGGGGGGAGAGCTTGAAAAGATGTGATATAGGAAAACAAAACTAAATCATAACTGTGAATATGTATCAGATGGATTCAGCAGCAATAATAATGACTAATGTAATAGGGTATGGTCCTAAAAGTTTCTAGCAAAAGCTGAGAAATTTGCATCAATAACAATGAAATGTTAAGAGGAAGACCTTTGTTGTTGTTCAGTTGTTCAGTTATGTCTAATTCTTCATGGCCCCATGAACCCTAACCTTTCTATCTTCCACTATCTCCTAAAGTCTGTGCAAGTTCATATTTCTTGCCTCCTTGACATTGTCTATCCATCTCATTATGTTATTCCCTTTTCCTTTTCCTTTCAATCTTCCCAACATTAGGATATGTTCCAATAAGTTCTGTCTTCTCATTATATGGCCAAAATATTTGAGCTTCAGTTTTAGTATTTGATCTTCTAATCTGAATTAATTTCTTTAAATATTGATTGATTTTGTCTCCTTGCTTTCCAACAGACTCTCAAAAGTTTTCTCTAGCACTTCAATTTGAAAGCATAAATAATGCACACTCAACTTTCCTTACTTTATTTGTATAACACAATTACTATTTTTATCTTTTTCTAGTCAGTTTTGCTTTTAAAAGCCATATCGTTTGGATTTTTTTTGTTTTGTTTTGTTTTTCTCTCTTTCTAGATTTGATGTTTCTTGTGCAGTAAGATAACTGTATAGATATGTGTACATATATTGTATTTGTCATATAATTTAACATATTTAGCATGTATTAGATTACCTGTCATCTAGGGGAGGAGGGTGGAGGAAAGGAGGGGAAAAGCTTGGAACAAAAAAAAAGTTTTGCAAAGGTCAATGTAGAAAAATCACTCATATGTTTTGTAAATAAAAAGCTTTTAATAAAAAAAGCCATTATCATACTTAACTCTGTCCCAATCTTTCTTTTCAGCTATGCAATTGTTGATGTCAATCTTAAACATATGGTATACATTTCCATATAAAAAGCATAAATAATTTGTCCATGTTAAGTTCCTTGGAACTGATCTTTGATATTGCCTCTTATATGTTGTTTTCTATTAAGTTTGGGTTTTGTTGAAAGCAAGTCCTGAAAATATGCAAGTTTGTTTAACATTAGGTTTTTTTTCTCATTCGATATTATGGATAATTTTGCTGGATATGATATATTTGGTTTAATTGCCAATGTATATGATTCCAAGACCTGCAATCTTTTATTGTGACTGTTGATAAATACTGTGCAATTCTAATTGTAGCTCTAACATATTTGAATAGTTTTTTTCCTTGTTTTTTGCAAATTTTTCTCTTTCATCTGGGGGTTTCAAAATTTGGCAATAATATTCCTATGTGTTTTCCACAAAGGATATCTTTGAGGTAGTAATTGATGGGCTTTTTCTATTTCTACTTTCCCTCATGTTCTATCACTCCAGGATAATTTTCTTGGATTGTTTCTTGCAATATTGTGTCAAGGTTCCTTTTTTGGTCACAGCTTTCGGATAGTCCAATTATTCTAATATTTTCTCTTCTTGATTTGTTCTCTAGATCTGTTATTTTTCTACTAAGATGTTTCACAAATTTGTTCTATGGTTTCATTCTCAATGTTTTGTTTAGTTATTTCTTGGTCTCTTATAGCTTCACTGGCTTCCCCATGCCCAATTCTAATTGTCAAAGAATTATTTTCTTTTTTAAGACTCTGTATCTTTTCTAGTTGGTTAACTTTTTTTCATAATCTTTTTCTTGGATGGTTTTTTTTTTTTTAGCTTTTTTTTTCAATGTTTCTCATTTCATTTTTAAATTCTTTTTTGAGTTCTCTGGGCAGGGAGCCATTTAACATTACTCTTTGGGGTAGAAGCTTTTTTTTTTTTACTTCAGTATCCTCCTCTGAAGATAAACCCCAGTTTTCCTTGTCCCCATAGTAAGTTTCTATGGTGGGGTTCTTTTTTCTTTGTCAATTCATTTTTTTTAACAAGAGGTATTGATGTAAGCGCTTCTAATCATGGGGTAGGAGGATGGTGCCTCTAGCTTTTACTTCAGCTCTCTCCTTTGACCTGGAACCCTAAATCAAGAGCTCCACTGTCCTGCAAGTGCCCACAGTCAGCAGCATCCCTACCCTGATGCCTCTGTGCTTACCAGGTGTGCTGTTTTCTTCTGATCCAGGGCCACATCTCTGCAGCACAGCTGAGCCTGATATTCCTGAACAGTCAAAGTTCCCTCCGTCTACCCAGACTCACACTCCCAACTCCCCAAACTGTCCAGCAGGTAAAAGTTTCTGTGATTATGGCTGAGACTCCAGCCAAACCCAGATGGCTCCAGGGGTCCCTACTTGCTGTTTCTATGAACTAGATTGAAGATGTTTGGTACTTCACACTGATTAATCACCAGCCTGGGGACTTTCTTCAGATCTTCTTGAGTTGTCCCTGGAGAACCCCTGTTCTGTCCCAAGTTTTCTTTGTGTTTCACCAGTCTATGTTCACTGTGAGATTCAAATTTGTTCTGTTTGTGGGGGAAATCTGGAAAGCTTGAAATTTATTAATCTTTTCTGCCACCCCCAATCCATTATCTTGTACTCATTTATCCTTAAAAAAAGGGGGGGAGGGGGATAGAACACCAGCCCTGAAATCAGGAAGACCTGAGTTCAAATCCGGTCTCAGACACTTAACACTTCCTAGCTGTGTGACCCTGGGCAAGTCACTTAACCTCAATTGCCTCAGCAAAAAAAAAAAAAAAAAAAAAAAAAAAACTTAACTGAAACAACAATATCAACAACAACAACAACCCCAACTCTACAAAGTATAGGCATTGAGGGACCTTTTAAAAAATATGTAGTAAGGCTGTTTATACGTGTGGCTCAAAGAAAGGCCAGAATAGTTATATATCTAACATTTTCTCCCTGTTTTCTTCTCCAAAGGAGACTACAATACCAGGAAAGGATGCAGGAGGTTGGGGCTGGCTATCACTCTGATCACCCCAGAGAAATTTGCAGAATAATTGCACTAGAATTAAATTATTTATTCCCTTAAATATTACTAGGTTAAGGCAGAAGTGTCAAGCTCTTGGCCAATGGGCTGCAAACATGAATCAAATTAGAATATGATTGGGAAATATTTAACAAAATAAATTTAGAAAATCTGTTTCTATTTGAGTTTGACTCCATTGATCTACAGATATAGTTTTCAGATTCATGCTAAATTCTTAATTGTTATTTATTAATGAAGAAAGAAGGATCCAAACTCTATATCCAAGTACTGGTTCCACAATGAAAAGACATAGTAAATAGCAAAGAAATTCATTTATCCAAATTGTTAACAAAATAGAAGTCAGAGAAAATATACATATGAGATAGACAGACTGAAGGAGCTTTCCTTTGGGAAGCAAGATTTCTCAGCTCAACTAAAAGAGAATCCCAGATCTCGCCCAAAGGGAAAATTGCTGAAACTTCTAGTGAAAATAAAAATATCATCATAGTTCTACATGTTAGCTTCTTTCCAGAATGTCTCTCCCTGCAGCTTATTGACATAGCCCATCTTCTTTCTTGAAAGTAGAAGCCAGAAACTCCCCAAAGACTGAAGAAATCAAAGAGACTTTAAGGCAAAGTTGCAATGACAGTACTTTTGTCTTCTTAGTGCTGGTACTTAAACATGGGTATTTTGTGTCTTGGCATATATTTATCTCAAGATTTTTTCTGTTACCAGGTTTCCTCCATCAGCCCTATTACTTCTTAGGTTAATGAGATCTTAGACTCTGAGCTTTCATGATAATCTAAGAACTGAGGTTTGCCGGGATTGTAGGTAATGTCGCAATGGACTATAGAAACTACAATGTTCGGATCACTAATCATTGCCCAAATATGATAGTCGTAATATACTTGGCTGCACTCATGGAGAAAGAGAAAAATAAAGCTAGGGCTGTCTCTGACACTTCCTGCCTAGAGAATCAGAATTGCTGAAAAAGAACCCGGCGGCAAAATCTGTCACTGACACCGGGTTGCTAGGCAACCCAGTGTTAACTGCTTAACCTTTAGGTGGCGCCATCTTATGGCAAAAGTGTTTTCTTCACACTGAACCAGGAGGTCAAGAAAGCTCTCTGTTTTACATTGAAAGCAAATTAAGGCACAGAATTGAGATCACTTAACCAAGAGCACACAGTTAGGGAGCAAACAGCAAAAACAGACTTCAGATCCGGTGCTTTTTCCAAACTCAAGGCCCTTTCTATTGTCCTTACAACTGCCTCCTGTAGAACCTAATTGGTTTTTTCAAGGAGCAGCCAGATGATACCCAGTGGATTGACCAGGACCCAGAAAGACCTCAGTTCAAATTTGACCTCAGAACCCTAGCTGTGCAACCCTGTCATTTAACCCTACTTCCCTTTGTTACCTCATCTGTAAAATGAACTGGGAAAGGACCTGGCCAGTATCTTTGCCAAAACAAGCAAATAAACCCAACCCAAATGGGGTCACAAGAGTTGGACATGACTGTACACCATAAACGTGAAGTCAAGCAATCTAATTAAAATCAAAAGTGCCCAACAGTTTTCCCAGGCAGTTGTTATTTCCTTATTGATCCTTAGAATCAAAGAATAAAATATTTGTAAAAAGAACTGTTCTTCTTGCCCTTTTCGATGGCTGCCCAGCGTTTAACTGGGCCTAAGGAATTTTTTTTCCCCTCCTCGCCAGTGTTGAAAAAAATCTTAACTCCCTGAAGCTGAAATTGCAGAGTCCTCGGAAAGGAATTTGGAGGATCGGGTGTCCACAGAAAAATGCATGTGTTGTTTGAAAAAGTCTTGCTAAGTGACAGAATGCTATGTTTGTGCCCAATTACATAACAGCTTATCCATCTTGTCTGTTGTGGTAGCAGTGGCTAGGCCTCCAGCCTTGCCATATCAGTACAAGCTCCTTAGGGATAGGGAACTTCAATGGCTGCCAATTTCCTTTTACAGCATATTTGGATACTGATTTGCCATGTATTCAAGAGAATATGATGTGGGTAAGGGGAAAGCAAAATACTGTTTCGTTCTTAGTAATGGTCAAAAAACTCACAAAATGCCAGAACTGGGGGGGGGGGGGGGGGGGGGGGGGGGGGGGGGGAGGGAACTTTAGAGACCATTTAGTCTATTCCTCTTTATTTTGCAAATGAGAAAATTGAGACCCAGGAAAGAAAAGTGATTTCTCAAAGTTACCCAGTAGGCAAGAAGTAGAGCTAACCTTTTTCAACCAATCAACAATCATTGATTAAGCACTATGTGCCAAAAGGCAATTTGGTGGCTGAATAGATAGAGTGCTGGGCCAGTAAAACCTAAATTCAAACCCTGCCTTAGACACTTACTAGTTGTATGATGCTGGGTGGGTCACTTAATCTCTGTTTGCCTTAATCCACTGGAGAAGGAAATAGTAAATCACACCAATATCTTTGCAGAGAAAATATAAAGACCAAAACAAAGCAGACCCTGCCTTCAAGGAGCTTACATTCTGTGGAGGACAACAAATATGTGTGTTATCTACGTATATAAGAAAATTGACAAAAAAAAAAAATAATTGACATGAAGTAGTTTGCAGAAGTGGGAGATTTCATGTAGAAGATCACATTTGAGCTGAGACTTGAAGGAAACTAGGAATTCTAAGAGGTCAGAAGGGAGAGCATTCCAGCATGGGGAATAGGCAGTATAAAGATACGGACATAAAAGAGTAATTGTCATGTATAAAGAACTAAACTAGAAGGAAACACTATCTTCTGGTTCCCAGTAAAGAGCTTTTTCCCACTATTTTCTGCTGCTGGATCATGCTAACTTGGTGGAACACTGCTACTTAGCGGAGAGCAGCAGAACCTAGTTGCTATGGAGAAGATGGGGACACTCAAGTAGAAAATTATGGGAAATTACAAGATCATAAATAATCCTATGATCCTGAGATCATTTAATCTAATCCTAGGCAGGGGATAGAGTTCCAGGCCTAGAATCAGGAAGATCATCTTCCTGAGTTTAAATCTGGCCTCAAAGATTTATAAGCTGTATGACTCTAGGAAAGTCATTTAACCCTCTTTGACTCATTTTCTTCCTCTGTAAAATGAGTTGGAGAAAGAAATGGCAAACTACTCCAACATCTTTGCCAAGAAAATGCTAAATGGGTTTATGAAGAGGTGGACATGACCAAACAACGATAATCTAATTCTTTCATTTCATAAATGAGAAAACTGCCCTCAAATCACATAATTGTAGTTCTTTTCTTTTTTCTTTTCTTTTTTTTCTTTTTTCTTTTTTTTTTTTCATTCAAAGCCTTTATCTCTGTCTGGCTCTCTAGTTACTTGAACTAAATGGCCTTGGAGATCTCTTCTAGTTTTGAGATTCTTTGATTCTGTGAGGGAATTTTGAAGCAGGCAAAGTATGTCTTTAGTGAAGTGTCAAAAAGGTACCAGAAGTGATAAATGGAAATAGAGCATAATTATAAAAGGAGATTATATAAAAATAATATAATAGAGACTCAATTACAGTTCAATTGACCTGAAGAAATCAAGTCAAACATCTATCACAGATTACAAAGGTTTACTATTTATTTACATGAAATAGCTTTACAAGCTCAAGCAAATATAATACAAAAGGCAGTCATACTGAATGACAAGAGGAAAGACAAGTTCCCTAGTGGAACTCACAATTAACTAGGAGGAAGAAGCCATTAAGGGGAAGATGCCAGAAGATAGGAGTACCCCATAGTAGGCCAGCTCTAAAAAAAAAGAGTTAGCAAAGACCCACAATATGAGCAGTCTTTTATAGGCAAAATATAACCTCAGTGATTTGACAGCATAACTTTGTCTTTCTGATTGGATAGAAGGAACGAAGGAGAAATTTGGGGATATAAAAAGAGGATCAAGGAGGAACCAGGTGGTCCCCAATAATATGCCAAGCAAGATCTCGAAGGTGGTTGTTACTGGTCTTTAAAGATGATAACTAGACAATCCCAGAAGTTGGAGTTCTAGACAATAGAAAACCAAATGGATGAATTTAATAGCTTCAGTCTCTCATTTCAAATAAACAGGACTATCTGGGAATAATTGAATGCCCAGAATGGACATCTTAGCAATTCCTAAGAATAAACTGGTCCAGCCCACAAGCTGGTCCAGAGTTCCATCACTCAACAGATCTATTTTCTCTATATATACTTTCTTTTCTCCTTTCAGGGCTCCCTCCCCCTTGAATCCCAGATGCTCTTATCCTCCTGAATTTTCACTCACATTAAGACCTTAGAAAATTAAAAATGTTATATAAGGAGGTAAATCATTCCTCTTTTCTAAACTAGTTTCCTCATCTATTAAAGAAGAGGTTAGACATCTCTAAAGTAAGCTTGTAAAGACTCAGGAACCCTCTTGCAGCTTTCTCTTAATTATCATCAGTGGCTCAAGGAAAGTTGTAGAGAGCAGGAATGGCCCAAGCTATGCACAGGATAAATAAAAGGAAATAAATGCTTTTCTTGACAGGTCTGGTAGGAAAAGGGAACTGCTTAATTTATGGTGAACATTCCATATATCTGCCAAATTTTTATCTCTGAAAGTTAGAATAAGAACCAGGTAGTGCTTATTTTTCTAAAAATTACGAAACAGCTCTAGAGTTTAGGGTTTCTTAACTTTCAAACCCTAAACTTCTTTATTTTCCCATGTGGATGAATGAGTATGAGATAGCCCAGGAAAGAAAATACAGGACAGCCGACATAATTAGAATTTTGAGAGCATTTATTAGCCAGGCCAGTGACTGAACTCTCTAGTAGAGTCCAGCCCTGAGCCTTGGGAGGACCGCACCTTTAAAGATATTGGCTGCTCCCTAGGTTACATTGGACGTTAAACATTGGCATCTCCCTTGCAATGGGAAGATAACAGGATGTGGGGAACACAATGGAAAATGTCACCAACTACCAGTTCTACAATGAACACACAAAGTTATTAACAAAAAAATTCATTTATCCAATTTGATAGATAAACAATATCATAAAAAGTAAATATAAGCTATATAGCAGACAATAAAAAATGAAAAAGCTCTCCCACTGGGAATTAAAATAAACCAGGAGAGAGTCTCAAATTTAACCCAAAAGGAAGTATTCTAATGTCTTCAAAGTAGCAAATTGGAAATAGGGACATCATGGTGTTATTTTAATAATTTGAAGTGTTGTCATCTTCCATTTTCTCTCTTGAAGCTGTGTAACGAATAAAAAGTTGGAGACATAATTTCTATTAATTAACAATCATTTTGTTAATAAAATGTTGGTCATCTGGTTTTCTCTTAGAACGAAAAAGATAGGATCACTCAGTACTTATATACCTCTGGAACAGTGGATGTTCCTGACAGGTGGAAATCAAATCTAATTGCCTGACAATAGGAGGTGGGCCTGTTCTAATATGGGCCTAGGGGTGTGAGTCTGATCTAATCATTCATGGACAAAAAGAGACTTCTCAAGTCAGACTACTCCCACCTTGGGCAATCTACACAAAAGGATCGGTTCTCCATGCAGTCAATAAACAATAAATAGTGGTAGTTTAAGAATTCCACCTATATTAGATTCTCTTTGTAAAGTCTTCCAGTTCCAGTAAAAGAAGAGAAAGAGAGAGAGAGAGAGAATGAGAGTATGCTTCAATCTGTATTCCAACACAATCAGTTCTTTCTCTGCGTATGGATAAGATTTTTCATCATAAATGAGAAGCATGAATTCAGAAGATTCTAGCAATCTCATCTATTACCAATATTCTTCACAAAGACTGGGCTTAAAATGAGGAAATAGATTGTTTGTTAATAATCATTTCTCTCAGCTGGAAACTAGAAGTGCCCAAAATGACTATAAAATCTGAAGAGGCTGAACAAAGCTGGTGGAAATTCAAAGCAGTTCAAAGAGATTTGAAGAAAGTGGAGTTCTCCCACTCACCAATTCAACCTTGCCTCTCATGCAGGTACAAGACATTGATCTTTATCAGTGAGGAGAGAGTCCCACACCAATGGGTTTAGGGACTTGGGTTTCATTAGAGTTTGAATGTTTAAAAAAAATAATGTTTTATCTGTCAAGAAATGTCTTCAAACATGTCCAAGTCTCCCCATCCTTAAAAAAACTACATTAGACCAGACCAAACACTCAAGATATTCTACTTCTTTCCTCTTTTTCTTAGTCTCTCAAATACTTTTTCTCAAATTCCTTGAAAAAATTGTCTACACAACTTCCTCCATTTTCTCTTTTCTCATTTTCTTCTTTCTGATTTGCTGTCTTATCAGTGGACAAACATTGCATTCCCCAAAATAACCAAATATCTCTTAATTACCAAACCTAATGGTCTTTTCTTAGTCCTCATCCTTCTTGACTTCTCTGCTACATTTGAAAATGCTCACCACCTTATCTCCTGGATACCCTCTTTTCTCTGAGTTTTTGAGATACTTGTCTCTTTGGGTTCTACTCCAACTTGTCTGACTGCTCTTTATTCATTTCTTCTTGGTACCCATGTCACACATACTGATGAGATGAATAGATCCCATAAAAAGGTCATGTCCCTAGTAGCAACCCAATGTCTAAGTGGGCTTCACTGAGGAGCAAGCTGATCCTGTGGAGCTATCTTATTTCTCCCCCACCTCCCCACTCTGAGAGTAGGGGGTTAGTTTTGTTTTGTTTTTATATATAACCCAATCTTTTTTTTTTTTTTTCCAGAGGCAATTGGGGTTAAGTGACTTGCCCAGAATCACATAGCTGGGAAGTGTTAAGTGTCTGAGACCAGATTTGAACTCAGGTCCTCCTGACTTCAGGGCTGGTGCTCTATCCACTGAGCCACCCAGCTGCAACCTGGTTTGGTTTGGTTTGTTTTTAATACTTTTATTTTCCCCCAGTTACATTTAAAACATTTTTACATGTTTTTAAAACTTTGAATTCCAGATTATTTCCCTTATCTTCACCTCCAGTCCCCATTAAGAAAAATAGAGTAAAAAAAAAAAGAAGAGAAAATGAGAGTATGCTTCAATCTGTATTCAGACAATCAGTTCTTTCTCTGGGTATGGATAAGATTTTTCATTATAAATTCTTCAGAGTAGTCATGGATCATTGCATTGCTGAGAATAGCAAAATCATTAATATCTGATCATCCCTCAGCATTGCTATTACTTTGCACATAGTACATTTCACTTTGCTTGAGTCCATGGAGGATTTTCCAGGTTTTCTGAGACCATAGAACAATACTATCCCAACACAATCACATACCACCATGTATTCAGCCATTCTCCAACTGATGGGCATCCCCTCAGTTTCCATTTTTTTTTTGTCCTGAGAAGAGAGCAAATATTTTTGCACATTCTTTCCTTCCTTTAAATCTCTTTTGGGATTCATGCCCAGCAATGGCACTGTTAGGTCAAAGGATATGCATGATCTTGTAGCCCTTTGGACATAGTTCATATCTTTTGATCATTTATCAATTGGGGTATGACTCTTATTTATTTATTTATTTTTATAAATTTGACTCAATTCCTTATATGTTTGAGAAATGAGACCTAATCAGAGAAACTTGCTTCAAAATTCTTTTTACGATTAGTATTGCTAACTGTATTTCCCCTCATTTATTCTATTTTCTCTCTCCTTTTACCCTGTCGCTTGTGGAACTATCTTGTACAATAGAACTATCCTGTACTAACACCCAAGTTACCTTATACAATCTGGAGGTTAAGCTATAGATGTCAACTCCTGAGATTATCCTATATAAACACAGAACTGCAAGACCATCAGTTGATTTGCTGACACAATAAGCATAGTTAGTGTACCTTTTTTAGGGTCCTTTCCCATAAAAGATCTCACTTGTCCCCTTGCTATCCCTCCAAGTCCATCAGGAATTTTGCCCCTTGACTTTGAAATGATTTCAACCTGTACCTCATCATGATTTGTTGGCCCTCATCAATAAATACCATGTCACAGCCTCCAGGTCATATATAAACTCCTTCGTTCTTCAAAACTATAAATGTTTCCCAAAGTTTTGTTCCAGGCTTTCTTTTTTTTTCCTCTATTACTCTTTCTCAGGGTGACCTTATCAGCTCTTATGAATTTAATTATCATCTAATTTCAGAGGATCTGTATAATATATCCAACCCTAGACTTTCCCCAAGCCTTATTATTCATTCAAAGGATATTTCAACCTGGATATTGCAAAGATATTTCAAACTTAGCATGTCCTAAACTCAACTCATCTTACATCTCCCCTAAATATCCCTTCTCCAAAACTTCCCTTTTCCTACAGAAAGTAACACCATTTTTTCAGGTTCCCAGGTTCATCACCTCTGTATTATTACTGATTCCTTCTCCCACTGAATAGTTGACAAATATTGATTAATTTACTCAAATAAGATACCTCGACTATTTAAAGCAAATTATAAGATGCCCAGCCAATTGGTCAATCTTCATCATAGATTTCATACTAAATACTAAAAAAAAAAAAAAAAAAAAAAAAACCTTGGAATGATGTTATACAAAAGCTGAAGAAACTCATGCTCTAGGAGTTATCTACAAATTATTAACCAAATATGAATACTATGGAATATTATTGTTCTGTAAGAAATGACCAGCAAGATGATTTCAGAGAGGCCTGGAGAGACTTACATGAACTGATGCTGAGTGAAATGAGCAGAACCAGGAGATCATTATACACGGCAACAACAGTACTATATGACGATCAATTCTGATGGACAAGGCTCTCTTCAACAATGAAATGTTTCAAACCACCTCCAATTGTTCACTGAAGTAAGCCATATACACCCAGAGAGAGGGATGCGAAATGTGGACCACAACATAACATTCTCATACTCCTTGATTGATGTTTGCTTACATTGTGTTTCCTTTATCTGATATATCGTTTGTGTAGATAAGATTTTTCTTGCACACCAATGATAAGTTTGGAAATATGTATACATATATTCGATTTGCCAATATTTTAACATAATTAACATGTAGTGGATATCCTGCCATCTAGGGGAGGGGTGGGGAGTTGGGGGAAAAATTTGTAACGGAAAGCTATGTAAGGGTTATTGTTGAAGAATTACCCACACATGTGTTATGCAAATAAAATAAAAATTAAAAAAAATTATTAACCAAGTTTAAAATAAGAGTCATTTAAAAGGTTATAACAAGTGTGGCTTTCTAGTAAAATTCCTGAGAAGAAACCTGCTGGAGAGAAATTTGAGGCTGAGAGATCAACTAGAAGGCAGGTGCAATAATCTGAGAGGTGATATATTCCTGACCAGTATGAGCAGAGAGAAGAGATCAGAAGAGATTCTATAGAGGGGGAAATGGCAAGATTTGTGTCACTCCCATAAGTTCTGAAAATCCTTATCCCAACTTCCTCTCATAAACATGTCAGAGCAAGATTATACTCCTTCAGGTTTCTAGAGGGTATTCCTAATCTAGTCAGTGGTGATTCTTTTATGCCTTCAAAAATCTCCACAAGCTCTTAATTACCTCTAGAATATATTGAATAGAAATTCCTCATTGCTTCATTGAAAGCCCTTTGCAGAATTCTGATGTCTTCTAGTTCCTGGTGTTCTGTTTTTTCTCCAGTTATCTTGTATTTATTTACCTGTATTCATGATGTGATCTTGAATAGATTTGTAAGCTCCTTCAGGAAAGGAAGTTTTTTTTTTCCTCTTTGTATCCTCAACACCTAATAGAATGCTTTATACATAATAGGCACTTAATAAATGCCTATTGAATTAAATTAAATTAAAATGAAGCTCAAGTCTGACATAGGACTCATGCAGATATTGACTATGGTCTAGCATTAGAAAGAAATTTTAGGATGTTACTAGGACCCAGACCCCCATACTCAATTTGATGCCAAATTAAAGTGTTTGAATGAGGAGAAAACAAATGTAGTAGGGTTGTGATGAGATTTTTTGGTAAAACTGTCTCCCAAAAAATATGCAGTTTAGGTAATTGCTCATCATTTCTCAAGAATTTCTGGGCAACTTGCATTGTGTGAATCCCATCCTCTGCAAAGTTATTCTTAATTCATTTATCTGAGAGACATCCTGAAATATCTTCACTTCTTTCAAGTGCCCAGTTCTTGTAATGTGCAAGTCAGCCCTGAGCCAATAGCACTGTTTCATAATAACATGTGGGTTGATAAAGGCTCAGTCAAGCAGACAAGTTCACAGATGCTTTTGTTCATTTCAGCAAGGACTAGCTCAGGCAGCTCCTTTTGGGAGCCTAACAATACCTTTTTTTAAATGTAAGAAAAAAAATCCCTTACCCTATTTCACCTCCACAATTGAAATGCTAACCTTTCTACAGAATCTGTTGATGAAAATAAGTTATGGGATTGAATAAATAAGAATGTTCTCATCTTCCCAGGGTCCCTCCTGACATTTCAGTAATCAGTTGACTAAAAGCATCAGGAACAGCAAAGTATAGTGGAAAAAACACTGGACTTGGAGTCAAAAGAATTGAATTGGAGTCCTAGTTCCATCACTTGCCATTTTTATAAAGTATGTGAAAAATGGAAATAATAGTGATGTTGGTCCTATCCTTAGAATTGTTATGAGAATTCATTGAGATGTTACATATAAAATCTACTTGTAACTTTAAAGTACTATATAAATATAAAATATTATTCAGAACTAAGGTTAGACAAGGAGCAGGGTTTTTTTTTCCACTTTAAATAACATTTAATTTTTTCCTCTATTATATGTGAAAAAAATTCAACATTTATTTAAAACTTTTTTTGAGTTCCAAATTTTCCCTTCCCTCTTTCATTTCCCCCCTCCCTGAGAAGGTAATGATGGAAATGAAAAGCCCAAGCAATACAGTTTGAGGTAATTAATAATCAATTTATTAATTACACTTTGATCCACATTCATACTCTATCAGTTCTTTCTCTGGATGTGGATAACATTTTCCATCATAAGTCCTTTAGTATTGTTGGATCATTATATTGCTGAGAATAGCTAAGTCATTCACAATTGATCATCATACAATATTGCTGTGTAGAGGGCCACAGATAGTGGGGAACCCTGGGCTAGGCATAAGACCCCTTTAGTCCAGTAAAAGGAACCCTGCTAACAGTGTCTAGTTTGGCTCCCCATCTCTACTAAGGGTTCTCAGACTTCCTGAAAAGTCAGGGGATGGTGACAACCTGTGCTGTAATTAAAGCAAAGTGATACCAAGTGGAAAAGAATCACCTACACACCATAGCAAGTTGTTTATGTGGTCCTGCATATGCAATATATAGTTGGTGCATGCACAGTGCACTATGGTTATGTAAGGGTAATAGGGTATATAAGACAGAGAATTTGGAATAAACAGATTCCATGTTTGACCATCCATGAGAGTCCCGCCTCTTCACTCCTCTTCTAAGATCAAGGACTTGGGCTGGTCCTGAAATCCTCCAGAGAGCTAATGCGAGCTTTACATTGCTGTTACTATATACAGTGTTCTCCTGGTTCTACTCATTTCACTTTGTATCAGTTTGTATAATTCTTTCCATATTTCTCTGAATTATGGCTGCCCAGTAATGAGGCCTCCAGCCCCAGTATAGCAGACAAACTGCAGCCCCAAATCTCCAACAGAACAGGTACACTTGACTAGGCAACTCCAGCATAGTGTATTGTCAGGCCTTGGACATAACAGGTGAGCTACCAACTCTGGAGGTCCCAGCACATAAAACCAGTGACCAGATTCCTGGTCCCAGGAGCAAGAGGCTTAGGAAGTTCCCCTTGTACCCTAAGAGCAAAGTTCAACTTTAAAAGTCACAAAATAGGCTGGAAAATGAGCAAACAACAACAACAAATCCCCAACCATAGAAAGCTGCTATAATGAGAGGGAATATCAAAACACAAAAGCAGAAGACGAGAGCAATGTCAAAACACCTACACACAAAGTCTCAAAAAGAAATTTAAGTTGGTCTCAAGTCCAAGAAATCCTCCTAGAAGAGTTCAGAAAGGGTTTTTTAAAATAAAATAGGAGAGAAAGAAGAAAAATTGAGAAAAGAAATGGGAGTGATGTAAAATGATCATGAAAGAAGAGTCAACAGCTTGGAAAAAGAAAACAATTCCTTAAAAAGTATAATTGGCCAAATGGAAAAGGAAATACAAAAATATACTGAAGAAAACAATTCTTTAAAAAGTGAAATTGGCCAAGTGGAAAAGGAGGTTCAAAAGCTAACCTGAAGAAAATAATTTCTTAAAAATTAGAATTGGGCAAATGGAAGCTAATGATACTATGAAACATTAAGAATCAATCACACAATAACAAAAGAATGAAAAAATAGGAAATGTAAAATACCTCATTAGAAAAACAACTGACCTGGAAAATAGATCCAGGAGAAATGACAGGGAAGTAGGAGAACAGGGAGACAAGAAAAGGGCAAAGGAGTGATAGAAAAGAGAGAAGATTGAGGAAGGAGATGGTTAGAAGCAAAACACTGATGAGGAGGGACAGAAATTAGGGTTGTCATTGGATACCCATTACATATGCATTTTAGTTTTAAAGTCATAAAGAAGTTGTAATCTGTGTCAGTGAAGGTAACCTCATACTAAAAAATCATGAATCTTTTAAGTATTGGTAAGAAATAAGAAATATACACATTATAAGAGATAAGGATAAAAAGTATCCCAAGATAACTCATTTACATATTATTTATATAGTAACATAACTAATTTTATACAGTGATTCAATTTGTATCATTTATCAAGCATTTAATGTTTGCAGGGGGCTTTATTTCAACTCTGTGATGTAGGTAGAACAATCTCATTATGCTTATTTTACAGATGAGGAAAATGACTTACCAAAAGTCATAGAGTGAGCAGGTAATAGAAAAAAGAGTCTAACCAAGGTCTCCAGATATCATATTAAGCAATTTTTTTTCATTATACCATAATGTCTTTCTAAAGGATGGTATTGAGAATTAGAAGAGAATTGAGAAATTATTTATTTTAACCCTCTCATTTCACAGATGAGGAAGCCAAGTTCCGGGGAGATTAACTAACTTTATAGAATCACAGGATCAGTTCAAAAAGATATCAAAAGCCATCTAATCCAACTCATACAAGAAACCCTTTACCAACAGACCCAACAAATCTCCTTATAGTTTTGTGTTAAAGATCCTAACTAAGGGGAAATTCATTACTTTCTGAGGAAGACTTCTCTACTTTTGGATAGCCCCAATTTTAAAGAAGTTTTACTTACAACCTTGACTTGCCTCTCTACAACCTCTACCCAGTGCCACAAATTCTTCCATCTGGGACCAAACTGAATAAATTGCATTCAAATATATCATATGCCCTTAATTTTTCTTTTTTCCCCAGTTCTTTCAATTAATAATAACATAGGATAATATCAAAACTTCCTAACAAATGGGTTAGCCTCCTTTGGACACTCTCTAGGCTGTTAAAATCCTTACGAAAACATGGTACCAGACAGCTTGCCCCTGTTAATACAGCCTCAGAATTACATTAACTTTTTGAGTTGCTATTTCAATATGTCAACTTATTTTGAATTTGCAAATCAACAAAACTCCAAAATCTTTTTACAAACTGTTGTTTAGTCACACTGTTGAAATTATAATGATTTTTTGTATTAATTTGCAGGGTTACATTGGTTGTTGTTCAATTATTCAGTTATGTCTGACTCTTCATGACCCCATATGGGGTTTTCTTGGCAAAGATACTGGAGTGGTTTGCTATTTCCTTCTATAGTGGATATGAGCAAACAGGGTTTAAAGAACTCACTCAGTTTCATACAGTGAGTGAGAGTCTGAGGCCAGATTTGAACTGAAGTTTTCTTAGCCCTCTAGCTTCTGAGCCATCTAGTTACCTCTAGCTATCACACTAGTGGGAAATAGTAAATCTAAGATTCAAATCTAGGTTCTCTGACTCTTGATCCTCTTCTCACTATACCAAAAAATGGTTTGGGGACAAATTGTGGAGAGCCTTAAATGTCCATTTAAGAAGCTTATATTTTGTTTTGTGGGTATTAAGGAATCATTGAAGAGTATTACAGTGACATTAGCAAGAATCACTTTACACCACAATCCAATCAAAGAATGTCACTTTTTTTTTTCTTTTTTTCCTATAGACCCAACACTTCTAAAACTATCAAACCCAGGGACTTGATGAATGTTTTTTAGGCTTTGAAATAATATAACCTATATTTCTATTGTAAGGTAGTAGACTGTAAATGTGGAATAAGTCAGAGATTTTCAGGCACATCACTATGTAGATTTATTTTGTTTATTTTGTTGTTAAAAGGAAGAATTCTGTTTGACTAGATGGTAGGGAAGAAGTGATTAGGCAGTGATGGTAATTTTTTTTTTTTAAAGGACATCAATAAAATTTTTAGTTTTTAAAGTTTAATTTTTAAGGAAATTAGAGTAGCCCAGCTCCTTTTTTCCTTCCACATAGTTGCTTTTTCTGATACCAGCTGGCCAGGTGAATGACTCAGTGCTAAAGGGACTAGATTATGTATGTGTGTGTTTACATATACACACATAACTACATCCCCCTCCACTCTTCCTCCCTATATAAACAATGTAAGTAGCTCAAGGACTTACCATAAAGGGAGTAGGGAAAGCTGCTTCCAGCTGGTAGCTAGAGCAAGAGGACCCAACTAAGGATAACAAACTGGAATCAATTTCTACTTGAATTTATCCTCCTCCATCACTAGTTACTAGTTTTCTTTTTCTTCCCCCCCCACCCCCCCGCCAAGAAAAGCAATTCAATTGTCTCTGTGACTTGATTGGCTTGGAAAGTTCAGGCTCAAGTTATCCTTCTCATGTTGCATCTTTCTGATGGTTTCAACAAGGCTCTTCCTTACTGCATAAGGACACAGTATGGCTCCTTTAGATTTGGAGGATGTCCAAAGGCCATGTAGCTCATATGTCCATACAGGGAGAAGGGTAGTGGCAGCCTGAACCCAAACTAAATGCTTCAATAACCTTGTTGATTATTCTTTCTATGTTATGACTAAGTGATCTTTGTATTAGTTATTGAATGTTGTTTGAACACTCATTTTGTTCTAACACTAAGCCTAAATTAACAATTAAAAAACCAGCCTGACTCAGGCCTATTATACAAACTTGCGTCTTCTAGATAACTTTTCTATTTTGTTTCCTTTCCTAAAGAGTTAACCAAATATTAGTCTCAAGATGAATATGGTTTAGAGGCAGGCTATGAATTTGAGAGATCCAGATGTTCTTGGTCCTTTGAACAGAACTGACTGGCAGAAAGAGAATGTGTTCTTAGCAACTATTCTAGCACTATTGGAACAGCTGACTACCAGGTGATCCCAGGTCTTTGCCTCGCTTTCCAAAAGTCATCTATGATGAGGAGGACAGTAGAGAGCCAAAGTAAAATATAAAATGATTATTCAGCTGACCTAAAAAAATGTCTTAGGTCTATTCAAGGTCTAAGTGATGGCCTGTGAGAATATAACAGAATTTATTACAGTTTGTCTGTTCTTTCAAATACATACTTGTAAGCATTCTGTATTTAACATTTCTTTTGTGTGTATAAGTAATATTTGACCCACACATGATTCATATTGTATATTTTTAATTAAAGCTTTGTACTTACAGAACATATGAGTGATTTTTCTACACTGACCTTTGCAAAAAAAAAAATTTTGTTCCAATTTTTTCCCCTCCTTCTCCCTACCCCCACCCCTAGATGACAGGTAGTCTAATACATGTTAAATTAATTCATATTGTATATTAAATGCTTTTCTATTTTTCCTTTTGTTGGGATCCCTAAACTTGAGCCAAAATCTCAGTTTTAAGTAAATTATCTCTAGGGCATCATAGTATGGAACATAGTATGGGAAAAAGGGGAAGCTAACTCTTCCTCTAGTTCTAGAACTGAATCTAGCCTAAGCCATTTATGGGAGCCCAAATCAGAGAGGGTCCTTAGTAGATAAGGAACAGCACCAGCAATTTTTGTTAGATTTCTTTAAGGAGACGGATCTCCTGAATTAGGATCCTGTTTTATTTACTCACTCATCAGATATTTATTGTGCACTTGTTAGATGCTGAGATAAATATACAGATGAGTAAGACAGGGTCCTTGCCCTGCAGGAGCTGACAATTTACTAGATAATATAAATTATGTATACAGACATTCATGAAAGTATATGGTAAACATACTGTGAGCTGTCTGAAGGATGTACTAGGCCCTATTATCTGTGGATTTCCAAGATCCCTAATGGAGTAGGGGAGCAGCCTGGAAGCTGTATATTGTAACTGGTGATCATTTAGCAATGATAACTCAGGAACTCATGCGTATTGTGTAAAATCCCTACAGGTCCAAGGTTAAATACAAGTCTCTGGAAGATTTTAGTTGTGTTGTCTGGTGAGATATTCCCTTCAATAATAACTGCTAACAAGGACCAATTTCTTTGTTACAGAATGAATTGTTGTCATGGAGTGGGTCCGTTATTTGTGACTTGACTCATTTGCTAAAAACAAAAAACGAGGGGTGTTATTTTTGAAATCTGATCATGTTCTCACAAAGTTTTTGCACATATCTCTTCCATTCCTAATTTAGTTTCTCTAAAATTGTCCAGACTGAGACTGGAGACAAAATTGGAAAAAGAAAAAAGGGTGCTTTTTAGGGTTGTTATTGGTTTTTTTTTTAACTAACCCTAACTTCAGTAATGTGCTTATTATCTAAGGTTTTGTTCTGTTTATTAGATAAGGCAATCAAAGCATCTTCAAAACTTCTCTAAATTCTCTCTGTTAATTTTGTATATTTGGGGATCTCACATTGGAATCCTAGAATGAACTTTTTTTTTCTTTTTTTGGCATAATGGGGATGGGAAGAGAAAGAAGAAGGATAAGGAAGAAGAGGAGGAAATGAATAAAGTGGAGGAGAAAAAGAAAAAAAGGAGCAGGAGAAAGCCAAGAAGCAGCAGAAGGAAAAGAAGGTGGAGGAGGAGCAGGAAAAAGGAGGAGGAGAAAGAAGAAGGAGGAGAAAAAAAGGAGGAGGAGATCAAAGCACTCTCTGCTTATTTATGGAGAAATCTTTTGGGGGAAGAGGGAAACCCTAAGAGCCTTTGAGTATTATCCAAGGCTTTTCTGTTTCATGGGAATGGATTGTCCTCTCTGTTTATTTTTGTTCACAGTTCCTTGAAAAGATCATCCAAGGTCTACCTCTCTAAAGGGTTTTTTTCAGGCTACAAGATTTTCTGCTTCCTCTCAACTCTTGTTATCTGCAATGGTAATAATAATAGCTCATATTGGTAAAACAGTGGAACTGACTGATATTGGGGTGGATTGAGGGTCTAGTCCTCAGAGAATTCACAGAAGCTTTGTAACAGATCCTTCTGACTGGATTTGAATCCAAAAGGCTTTCTACTGTACCTCATTGCCTCTCCTAGTGGATTCACTCAATTCTACAAGCTTTTATTAATAAAAGCTTAAGCACCCATTGTGTACCAAATGCTGTATACAAAGACTCCTTTATAGTCAAGGATTTATATATTCTATAGGAGTGAACAATATATACACAAATAAATGCAGAATATATACAGAAGAAATGCAAAGTAATTTTGAGGAGGTATGGAAAGCACTAATAACAGATGCGGGGCAGTGTCAGAAAGAATCTCATATAGGAATTAGCACTTGAAGTGTTGTCTAAGATAAATAGTGCAATGTTATTGTGCTCATTTTACAGATGAGGAAAAATGATCATCATAAAGCCAACAAGTGACTGAAATGAGATTCAAAATCAAGGTCTTCAGACACCATGTCCAGCAGTCAATCTATTATATCACAGTATTGTAAGCTTTGAAAATCATTAGGGATTCCAAGAGTGGAGGAGTGCAATGAGAACATTCTAGGCAGGAGGAATAATCATTACCAAGGCATAGAGCAGGGCAAAGGAATGTCATGTGAAATGACCTATTTGGGTAGAATGTGGAATGTAGGAAGAAGGGGAATATTATGAAAGTAGTCAAAGAGATTGGAAAGAATGATGATGAGCTTTAAATGTTTATATTAGAGAGTCACTGAAGCTGTTATTTTCAGCTGCATTATGTGCCAACTCCTGCCTTTCCAGCTAGATTATAAACACCTTTAAAGTAGGGACTGTGGCTTTATATTCTTAGAACCCAAGGCTGTGTTCTCCACCCAAAGGCTAGACAACAAATGTTTGATTATAATTATGATGATGATGACTTTCACAATGTACATTTACACCTAATCTTGGTTCTTTTGATTTAGTAGGAGCCTTGGATAGATGACAGTTATCTTAGAGGTACTATGAACAAATGACTATTATAAGTTATATTCAGAATTTTATATAGAAAATAAGTAAGAAAGGAGTTGGGAAAACTCCAATAAATTTGTAACTATAGGACTACCCTGAGTTGGAGGCGTGGAGGTGTGGAGGGCAATCTTTAAAGATTGGTTACTCTATCTGTATAAATTCATGTGAATAAATTCATCTGTATAAATCCCTGGATGAGGGAATGGGAGTAGGGGTGGGGGCAGCTACTTCAAAAAAATTATGATTTTTTTCTACTAGGTCTGTCTCCCAAAAGAGATAAAAACAAAAAAGGGAAAGTACCTATATATGCAAAAACATTTATAACAGCTCTTTTTTGGTGGCAAAGAATTGAAAATTGAAGGAATGCCCATTAATTGTGGAATGCCTAAAAAAAGTTGCATATATGATTGTGATGGAATATTATTGTGTTATAAGAAATGATGAGCAAAATGTTCTCAGAAAAACCTGGAAAGACTTTCATGAACTGATACAAATTGAAATAAATAGAACTAGGAGAACAATTATATATAGTAACAGCAATATTCTAAGATGATCAGTTGTGAATGACTTACCTATTCTCAGCAATACAATGATCCAAGGCAGAGTTTTCTTGTGCAGCATGATAACTGTGGAAATACATATGGAAGAATTGTACATGTTTAACATATATTGGATTACCTGCTATCTAAGGGAGGAGATAGGAGAAAAGGAGGCAGAAAAAAATGAAACATAAGAGTTTTTTGTTGTTTTGTTTTTTGTTAGCCTGAAGAAGAGCAGTTTTTTTTTAATTTTTATTAAAGCTTTTTATTTGCAAAACATATGCATACATAATTTTTCAACATTGACCCTTGCAAAGTCTTCTGTTCCAATTTTTTCTCTCCTTCCCTCCACGCCATCCCCTAGATGGCAGGTAGTCTAATACATGCTAATTATGTTAAAAAAATATGACAAACTGAATACATGTATACATATTTATACAGTTATCTTGCTGTACAAGAAAAATCGAATCTACAAGAAAAAAAAACCTGAGAAAGAAAACAAAATGCAAGCAAACATCAACAGAAAGCATGAAAATTCTATGTTATGGTCCACACTCAGATCCCACATGCCTCTCCCTGGGTGTATATGGCTTTCTTCACCACTGAACAATTGGAACTGGTTTGAAACATCTCATTGTTGAAGAGAACCATGTCCATCAGAATTGATCATCATATAGTCTTGTTGCCATGTATAACGATCTCCTGGTTCTGCTCATTTCACTTAGCATTTCATGCAAGTCTCTTTAGGCCTCTCTGAAATCATTCTGCTGGTCATTTCTTACACAACAATAATGTTCTATGACATGCATATACCATAATTTATTCAACCATTCTCCAATTGATGGGTATCCATTCAGTTTCCAGTTTCTAGCCACTACAAAAAGGGCTGCCACAAACATTCTTGCACATGTGGGTCCCTTTCCTTTCTTTAAGATCTCTTTGGGATATAGACCAAATAGAAACACTGCTAGGTCAAAGAGTATGCACAGTTTGATAACTTTTTACCAATATATTTTTTTATTCTACTCTTGTAGCTGCTTTTTGAGATAATTCCCTATGATGCAATGCACTATACAATTTGATATCATTTTTATACCAGGCCTGATTGCAGAGGATTTTGCATTGTGCTGCTGTGAATTGACCTTCAAGACTGAAAAAGCTAATCCAGAGTATGATAACTTTTTGAGCATAGCTCCAAATTGCTCTCCAGAATGGTTGGTTCCATTCACAGTTCCACCAACAATGTATCAGTGTCCCAGTTTTCCCACATCCCCTCCAACATTCGTCATTATCTTTTCCTGTCATTTTAGCCAATCTGACAGGTGTGAAGTGGTACCTCAGAGTTGTTTTAATTTGCATCTCTCTGATCAATAGTGATTTGAAGCACCTTTTCATATGACTAGAAATAGTTTTAATTTCTTCATCTGAAAATTGTTCATATCCTTTGACCATTTATCGATTGGAGAGTGGCTTGAATTCTCATAAATTTGAGTCAATTCTCTATCTATTTTAGAAATGAAGCCTTTATCAGAATCCTTAGATGTAAAAATGATCTTCCAATTTATTGCTTCCCTCCTAATCTTGTCTGCATTAGTTTTGTTTGTACAAAAACTTTTTAACTTAATATAATCAAAATTATCTATCTGGAGTTCAATTAAGAGCTCCAGTTCCTCTTTGGACACAAATTCTTTCCTTCTCCACAGACCTGAGAAGTAAACTATCATATGTTCCTCTAATTTGTTTATAATATCACTCTTTATGTCTAAATCATGAGCCCAATTAGATCTTATCTTGGTATGTGGTGTTAGGTGTGGGGCAAGCCCTAATTTCTTCCACACTAGTTTCCAATTTTCTCAGCAGTTTTTGTCAAATAGTGAGTTCTTATCACGAAAGCTGGGGTCTGTGGGTTTACCAAACACTACATTGCTATAGTTATTGCCTAGTTTGTCCTGTGATCCTATCCTATTCCACTGAGCAACTACTCTATTTCTTAGTCAGGACCAAATGGTTTTGATGACTGCTGCTTTATAATATAGTTTTAGACATGGTACAGCTTTTTTTATTTTTTCCATTAATTCTCTTGAAATTCTTGACCTTTTGTTCTTCCAGATGAACTTTGCTACTATTTTTTCTAGATCTGTAAAATAATTTTTTGGGAGATTGATTGGTATGGCATTAAATAAGTAAATTAATTTGGGTAGTATTCTCATTTTTATTATATTCTCTAGGCCTACCCAGGAGCACTTGATGTTTTTCCAACTGATAAGGTCTGACTTTATTTGTGTGGAAAGTGTTTTGTAGTTTTGTTCATATAGTTCCTGACTTTGCCATGGCAGATAGATTCCCAAATATTTTATACTATTGACAGTTATTTTGATTGGAATTTCTTTTGTATCTCTTGCTGCTGAACTTTGTTGGTAATACATAAAAATGCTGATGATTTATGTGGATTTATTTTGAATCCTGCAACTGTGCTAAAGTTGTGAATTGTTTCTAGTAGTTTTTTATTTGAGTCTCTAGGGTTCTCTAAGTATACCATCATATCATCTGCAAAGAGTGATAATTTGGTTTCCTCATTACCTACTCTTAATACCTTTTATCTCTTTTTCTTCTCTTACTGCCAAAGCTAACATTTCTAATACAATATTAAATAGTAATGGTGACAGTGGGCAGCCTTGTTTCACTCCTGATCTTATTGAGAATGGTTCTAGTTTGTCTCCATTACATATGATGTTTGCTGAGGGTTTTAAATAGATGCTAGTGATCATTTTAAGCAAAAGTCCATTTATTCCTATACTATCTAGTGTTTTTACTAGGAATGGGGGTTGGATTTTATGAAATGCTTTTTCTGCATCTATTGAGATAATCATATGATTTTTATTAGTTTGGTTATTAATGTCATTGAGTATGCTGATAGTTTTCCTAATATTGAACCAGCCTTGCATTCCTGGTATAAATCTTACTTGGTCATAGTATATTATCCTGGGGATGACTGTCTGTAATCGTGTTGCTAATATTTTATTTAAGATTTTTGCATCAATATTCATTAGGGAAATTGGTCTATAGTTTTCTTTCTCTGTTTTCACCCTACCTGGTTTAGCTATCAGCACCATATCTGTATCATAAAAGGAATTTGGTAGAACACCTTCTTTCCCTATTTTTTCAAATAGTTTATATGGTATTGGAATTAACTATTCTTTGGATGTTTGGTAGAATTCACATGTAAATCCATCTGGCCCTGGAGATTTTTTTCTTAGGGAGTTGATTAATAGTTTTTTCTATTTCTTTTTCTAAAATGGGGCTATTTAAATAATTGATTTCCTCTTCTGTTAACCTGGGCAATCTATATTTTTGTAGATATTCCTCCATTTCATTTAGATTATCAAATTTGTTGGCATAAATTTGGACAAAGTAATTCCTAATTATTGCTCTAATTTCCTCTTCATTGGAGGAAAGTTCTCCCTTTTCATTTTTGAGACTAACAATTTGAT
>JAJPUD010000599.1:423547-450077 GCA_023553655.1 Myrmecobius fasciatus | reverse complement strand
AGATATGTATACATGTATTGTATTTGTCATATAATTTATCCTATTTAACATGTATTAGATTACCTGTCATCTAGGGGTGGGGGGTGGGGGGAAGGAGGGGAAAAGCTTGGGAAAAAAAAAGTTTTTGCTAAAAGGTCAATGTTGAAAGGTCACTCATATGTTTTGTAAATAAAAAGCTTTATATAAAAAAATAAAATAAAATAAAATAAAAATCATTAATTATTAAAAAAAAAAGAATGAGACGATACCAGACTAGACATATCTATCTGGTTCCTTAAATATTGTTCATATAAGGGGAAACATTTAGAACTATGCCCAAAAGATTGTTAAAATGTGTATATCTTTTGATTAAGGAATATCACCACTAAATCTATATTGCCAATGTAAGGGGGAAGCAAAGCAAAACAAAGCAAAAAGATCTATCTGTTCAAAAATATTTATAATAACTGAGCAGTTGAAAATAACTGAAAACTGAGGAGGGAAGAGTCAGAGTTATCTATTGTTTATGGAATGGCTAAAAAATCAAAAGTATGTACAATCGAATATTAGTGTCCTATACAAAATAATAAGGGGAATAATTTCAGAAAAACTTTGGAAGACCCATATGAACTGTTTCAGAGTGAAATAAGCCAAACTTAGAGAAAGATTTATACAATAACCACAACGTTATAAAGATAAACAAGTTTGCAATGCTTCAGAACTCTGATCAACATAATGACTAAGCATGATTTGAGAGGACATGATTGAGAGAACAAAAAGATGGACCTTGCCAATTGGGATAATTTGTTTTGCTTGTGAAGAAAGGAGGAATTTATGGCCAAAGGGGATCTAGAAAACATAATAAACTGCAAAATTGATATCTTTGACTACATTAAATTAAAAAGTATTTGCACAAATAAAATAAATACAAAAGATTAGAAGGGAAGCAGAAAAAAAAAGCCAGTATTTCTGGTAAAGGTCTCATTTCTAAGGCCTTTCTAAAATTTCTAAAATATATAGGGAACTAAGCCAAATTTATAAGAATATATGTCATTCCCCACTTGATAAATGGTCAAAGGATATAAACAGACAACTTTCAGATGAATAAATTAAAGTCATCTATAGTCATGAAAAAATGCTCCAAATCACTATTGATTATATAAATGCAAATTAAAACAATTCTGAGGTACCATTCACACCTATCAGATCAAGATACAGGAAAAGATAATAATAAATGATGGAGGGGTTGTGGGAACACTAGGACACTAATGTGTCGTGAAATGATTCAATCATTCCAGAGAGCAGTTTGGAACTATGTCCAAAAGACAATAAAACTGTGTGTTCTCTTTGATCCAACAGTCTCACTACTGGGTCTGTATCCCAAAGAGATCATAAAAGAGGGAAAAGGAACCACATGTGCAAAAATGTTGTTTAGCAGCCCTTTATTTAGTGGCAAAGAACTAGAAACTGAGTGGATGCCCATCAGTTAAGAAATGGCTGAATAAGTTATGGAATATGAATGCAGTGGAATATTATTGTTCTATAAAAATGGTTAATAGGCTGATTTTAGAAAGATTTGGAAAGATTTACATGAACTGATGCTGAGTGAAACAAGCAAAACCAGGAAAACATTGTACACATCAACAGCAAGATTGTGAGATGATCAACTATGAAAAGACTTCATTATTCTTAGCATTTCATTGATCCTAGGGAATCCCAATAAACTTTGGATGGAATACACCATTTGCATCCAGGGAGAGAATTGTAGAGACTGAATGTAAATTAACACAAGTTTTGTTCACTTTTTTTCCTGTTTTTGTTTCTCATGGTTTTTCCTTTTTATTCTGATTTTTCTCTCTCAAAATGATTCATAAGGAAATGTGTAAAAAATGAACATGCATGTATAACTAAAAAATGTTATTTTACATATAACTGGGAAAATAAAAACAAAAAGAAAAAAATTGTTTTGCTTGACCACACATATTTGCTGTCAAAATAAAAAAAGAAGAAAAAAGAAAAAGACAATTTAATTTTAAAAGAGCACAATAGAGAATGAATTAATATCCATATGTAAATTGTATAAACAAACAACAGAATAGCTGAATTATTAAAAGAAAAAAATTAAATGAGTTAGTGGGAAAAATGAACAACAAAAATCTAATAGTTGGGAACCTTAATTACCCCATTTCAGACATAAATTTAACAATGAAAAACAAGACAGAAATTAAATAATCTGTGTTATATTCTTGTGATTATTAAATGACAATGAAAATAGTTATACATATTTCTAAATTTTAACAGCACCTTTACAAAAAAACCCAATCATGTATTAGGGAAAGGAGAGAGGAACATCTGCCTGCAAACTGTATAAGGCCCAGGTCTGGCTTTGCTAAGGCAACTACAGGCCAGACTTGAAATTCAATAAACTCAGGAGCTTTTTTCTCATAGTCACATAAATTTATATTAAGTGAATCATAATAATAACATAAATTTTGAGGGACAAGCAAGAAACATCCATTATCAGATAGATAGTATATGTATATACATACATATACATGATGGGACAGATATGTATGCTTCTTGTCCACTATTAGCAGCCCATCTGCACAGTATCTGTGCACAGTCATTATGGCTCAACAATATGATGTCAACAGTAGTGTCATGCATAAATTTTGTCAAAAGCAGAAGTTTTAAAAGGTACTGGTTTAAGGAATTACTGAATGATTTTGATGCTGAGTATGGTGATTTTGTTTATCACTGTGAAGTGCAGTGGCTGAGTCATGAGAATATGCTCGTGGGGTTTTACAAACTACTGGATGAAGTGAAGTAGTTCATGAGATGAAGGGGAAACTTGTTAGGGAATTCAATTATAGCAAATGGCTGTGTGATCTCGAATCCATTGTAAATATTACTAAATACTTTTCAGAGGTGAAGCTCAATCTGCAGGGCCCCAATCAGCTTCTCAGCTCCCTGTTTTCGAATGTGAAATCATTTGAAACTAAATTAAAGCTGTGGAAAGTGTGATTCCTACTTGGGAGGACAAAAGTCCTCTAGACACTTGAAAATGGTGATGAGGCATTTAATTGAAGATTCAATGACATGAAAAGTAAACAAATGGAATAAAATTTTTACTACATCATTCAATGTGGAACCAATTGATGTGCCTGATAACCTGCAGCACAAAATTATTCAGCTGCAAAGCAATGAGGAGCAGAAAACCAGGTATAACAACCTCCTACTGCTTGAGTACTATAAACATTCCCTAAGCAAGGATGAATTTCTTACCTGAAAAGACATGCATTGAAATATGCATCCGTGTTTGAAACAATTTACTGCTGTGAGTGGTTCTTTTCAAAACTTAATTTTGCAAATGTTGCTGCACTCCAAACTGATTGCCACAAAACTGGGAAAGCAGTAATAAGTAACAACATCATCAATACCAGGTAACACCATACCCTTCACCAAAGAGAAGCACTTCCAGCCATCTTATTAGGGGTGTTTTAATTAAATTTTTGACTAAATATAGAAGGCTAAATTTTAAGTTGATAATGTTATATGGTCCATGAATGATTTTATAAATATAAAATGGCCCTTGGCAGAAAAAAAAGTTCTCCACCCTACAAATGGAGACAATAACAAATATTAAACATATCATTTACTGACCACAATGCAGTGAAAATTTAATGCAGCAAAGGGCCATTGAAGGAAGTACAAAAAATTAATTGGAAACTAAGTAACTGAATTCTAAAGAATTGTTGGGTCAAAGAACAAATCATAAAAACAAAAAATAATTTCATCATAAAAAATTGGCAACAATTAAACAACATATCAAAGTTTTGGTAACGCAGCTTGGGCTCATGCCAGTTAGGTTCGTTTAATCCTTAAAAAATATTGAAACCATCCTCAAAACTTAATTAGGCCCAGATTATTTAAATCATTTTCTCATCACATCACATTACAAAAAAGACTGGAGGACCTCCAGGCTGGTAGACCACCATGTGTAACTCAGCAAAAGGCGATTGCTCAACTTAATCAATTTAGGGTATGCTCAATACATATCTTTGTTGAATATTCTTCTCTTGCTATGACTAAGTAAATCTCTTTTTAAATTGTTGAATGATTTATGAAAATTTCATTTCATTCTAATATTGAAGATAAATAAAAAGGTAATTGATCTAAGCCATATCTACCCCAGAAAATTAACAATGGTTCAAGAATGGAATAGAATGATCTTGTTGAAGTGAGGGATGTACAAGAAGAAGGTATACTTGAATTGGTCTTTAAGGCTTTTGATATTTTTCTTATCAATGATTCTAGAGATGATGGTTTCTTACCATTTTGCTATTGTTCAGTTGTTCCACTATGACATTTCATGGTCTCATGGGCCATGAGATTTTCTTGTCAAAGATACTGGAGTAGCTTGCTATTTCGTTCTTCAGTGGATTAAGACAAATAGAGGTTAAGTGAAACAGAGGTTAAGTAATTTATTTAGGATCACATAGCTACTAAGTATTAGAATGGATTTGAACTCAGGTCTTCCTGACTCTAGGAAAATAGGTGGGACAATGAATAGAATGACAAGCCTGTGAGAACTGGATAAGGGTTTAGTTTCCACCAGAGTTGTGAAATTTAGAGAAATGCAGAGAAATGAAACTTAAATCAGAGAAACTTTAGCTGAACTCAGATGTCTGCAATTGCCAAAAACCCTTTGAGCAGCTGAAAACTTTGTCTCTCAACTCTAGATTAAAAGCTTTTCTCAGGCAATAAATGCTTTTATAATCTTGTAAACTTTGTTCAGACTGACTCATTTCAGGTCCTCCTTTTGGACCTGAAATTTCTTCCACTTAACACTTAATTGGTTTTAATAGAGACGGGTTTTACTATTAAGGGGTAAGAATGTTGTATGAGCCTTTGTTCATACATGTCCTAGCCCTTGCTTAACAAGAAAGTTAGATTACTTTTTCCTTAAAGATACTGAAATCATCCTTGAATCTTGATTGATTGAAAAGAGTATATGTACAGAGTAGTGACATTATTTCCTGGTCACCTGAATACACAGAGTAGAAGGTGTACTCTGATGCCTGACTGAGGACAATGATACACAACCCAGGCAAGGGACTGTCATTCAGTTGAATCAACTTGAGATGCCTATCCTTGTTGATATTCTTCTGCTGTGACTAAGTCAATCTTTCTTTATTAGCTTATGAATGACCTATGAACATCTCATTTCATTCCAGTATCAAATATGAACTCCCAGGAGACTAGTCATCCCAGAATATAGTCAAAGTAGTCCTTAGGAAAAAAAATTATTTCTAAATACTTGCAACCACAAAAGAGAGAATATATCAGTGAATTGGTCATGCTATTAAAATAAAATTCAAACAATTAAGAGAACTTCTGAAAACCAAAGGCAAGATTAACATAACTTTAAAAAAATGAATAAATAAAACTAAGGGCTTTTTTTTTAAAGAAAAAGATAAATAAACCATCAGTCAATTTGATTTTTTAAAAAGAGGCAATTCAACTAACTAGTATCACAAATGAAAAAAAAAATAATTCTCAATAAATCCAGAAGGTAATTATTAGACATTATTTTGTTCAATTCAATGCCAGTGCGATAAACAAATTAAAAGAAATGAATGAATATTTACAAAATTGACCATATTCACAAAACAAGAGATAGAGAACTTAACCCAGTGTCAGAAAAAGAAATAAAATAAACTGTAAATGAACTCTGAGAGGAAAAAAAGATTAACATGTCCAAAAGAGACATTATGTTTTCCACCAAATTATCTCTTATCAATTTCCCTGTTACCACAGAAAGCTCAAACATCTTCACAAACACCCAGGCTCCTTACCTTGGTGTCTATCTTGACTCTTTACTTTCACTAACCTACATATCCAATCTGTTGCCATGTATTATACTTTCATATCTCTTGGATGTCCCTTTCTCTCTGCACCAATAACCTGATGCATGTGTTTATCACCTCATAGTTGGACTATTGCAGCAATATTATGATTAGTCTCCTTGCCTCAAATCTCTCTCTCTCTACTCTAGTCCATTCTCCTTTCACCAGCTAAAAACATCTTCTTAAAGCAGAACTTTTCTAGTCCTACTCAATAAACTTCAGTAGTTCTCTAAGATCAAGTATAAAATTCTCCATTTGGCTTTAAAAGTCCATTACAACTTAGCTCCTCCCTAACTTTCTAATTTTCTTGTGCTTTATATCTCTCTACATACTCTACAATCCAGAACACTTATGTTGTTGATGTTCTCATGTACAATAGTCAGTCATCAATAAATATTCAAGTGCCTATTCTATGCCAGGCACCATGCTAAACAGTAGGGATGTAAAAAGAGACAAAAGTGCCAGGCCTTCAAAGAGCTCACAATCTAAAATGGAAAACAAGTAAACAAATATGTGCAATCTATATACAGGATAAATAGGTTATAATTAAGGTAGGCAAAGTTCTAGAATTAAGAAGTTTTGGGAAAGGCTTCCCATAGAAAATGGGAATTCAGTTAAGTCTTAAAGGAAGAGATGAGGAGGAAAAGCATTCCAGGCAAAGAACATAGCCAGAAAAAAAAAAGTCTGTTGCCAAGAGATGGAGTGAATGTCTTATTCATAGAAACACAAGGAAGCCACAGTCACTAGATCAAAAGAGAATGTTGTAAGGAATAAGTTATAAGAAGACTGGAAAAGGAGGAGGAGGCTAGGTTATGAAGGGCTCTGAATGTCAAACAGGATTATGTATTTGATCTGGAGATGATAAGGAGTTACTAGAATTTATTGAATAGTGGATCAGATCAGAACTTTAGGAAAATCACTTCAGTAGCTGAAAAAAGGATGGATTAAAGTGAAGAGAGATTTAAGGTAGGCAGATTTCCCAGTAGGCTATTGCAATAGTCCAGATATGAAATGATCAGGGCCTGTACCAAGTGGTAGTAATGTCAGAAGACATAAGGGAGTATATTTGAGAAATGTTGCAAAAATAAAATTGACATTATCAAAGGGGATGATCCCCTTGTTGTTTCTTTTTCTTTGTCAAGCCATTTTGTTATCTATTTTTCCATTTTTTCTTTTCACATTGTGTCTCCCCTTATAAGACCCAAGAAACCCTAGATAAAGTGTTTGTCTTTGATCTGAAAGAGATGGCCGAATCACCATTCTTTTTAATAACCTTTTGGGTATTGAAAGTCTGTTTAATAACCTTGTTAACAAAGTAATTAAATTGTCAAAAAAAGTGAAATTGACAGACCTCGACAACATATTGTTTATGAAAAATGAGAGATAGTCTAGAATTTAGGATGTTTTCTAAGTTGTGAGAAGTGTTACCTTCTATATTAGTAGGGAAGGGGAAGGAGATGAGAGGGTTTGGGGGGGGAAAAGTAATGAATTCTGTTTTGGTCATGTTGAGTTTACTAGACAACCAGTTCCATAAGTCTGAAAAGCATTTGGAAATGCAAGATTGGAAGTCAGCAAAGAGTTTTGGGGCAGTACAGATAAATTTGAGAATTGTCAGCATAGAGACAGGAATTAAATCTGTGAGAGTTGATGAGATCATATAGGCAGAGGAGAGGACCCAGGACAGAACTCTGGATGTCACCTATGATTAGAGGGTATGATCTGGATATAGATCAAGCAAAGGAAACTGAGGAAGAGTAGTCAGACAGGTAGGATGAGAACTAGGAGAGAGTAGTGTCCCAAAAACCTAGAGAGAAGAGTATTGAAGAGAAAAGGGTGATCAACAGCGACAATTATGAGATAATAGGTAACTTTTGAGAAAGTAATTTCAACGGAATGATGAGGACCATAGCTGGAGTGTAAAACAAGTGAAAGTTTGTTGAGGATGAGGGAGTCATAGGCATGTTTGTAGGCAATAGGGAAAGAGCTAATAAAGATTAAAAATAGGCCATAGCAGGGGGATGATAGATGGGCAATCTGGTGGAGGAAATGGTATGGAATTGGATAGATTGCACAGATAGAAGGACTAGCCAAGATAAGTAGTAGGACCACTTTATCAGATGAGAAGGAGTAAAAGAGGAGTTAGTGGCAGATATGAATATTAGATGAAAAAGAGAGAATGAGAAGGAATGAGTAGAGGAACTCCCAATGAATGGCTTCATTTTTTTTTCCTGTAAAATATGAGGCAATGTTCTCAGCTGAGAGAGTAAGGGAGGGGTAGTCATAAGAGAGTTGAGGAAGGATGAAATTCTTTGGAAGAGGCACTGTGAAGAGTGGGATCATCGAATAGAGAACACGGGCCTCATTTCTTTAATGGATCCTTTACCAAGGCTCAAATTCATTTGGCTCTAAAACAGAGGATTTGAGGGTCATGCAAGAGTGACTAATTTAAGGTAAGGTGTATCAGTAGGCTTTGATTTTTGGCTTTGGGATTGAAAAGAACAGACCTAATCTAGGCCTAGCTTGACTATGATCTGTCAGCCTGCCCTTATTAGAGCAGGTTCTAGCCATTATACTCTTTCAGACAGCAGGAAGACAGGTACCCCTTAACTAGGGAAAAATAGATCCAGCAGAGATGCTGCCATATTTAGAAAGGAGCAGGCCAATCGAGAGTATTAAAAAGACATCACCCTGCATTATCAGAAGTGAGCTGAGCAATCACATTGTACATCCTATGTGTGGGTCCCTCATGTCCCCTCATTTTTATCTGTATTCATGTTCACTATTCATTCATTGTATGCATATTTGTGGGAGAATATGCCTCTTTGAACTATAGGGAGAGTGCCCTATGACAAATCAACTTTCTATGCTATTTCACTAAATATCAAATCTCCTTGTACTGAGAAGGTGCCATCATCTATCTGGAAGGATGCCAGATGTAGGATCTCCTTCTACCATTCTCAGAGCACCCATTTGTAGCTACATATATGTATTTGCTCTGATGGTCACTATCACCCTCACCTCCCACTCAAATTTCATCAAATGAACTGCTTATTCCAGTAAAGTTATATGACTATATAGCTAACTATATAGAAGTAAGTTCTTAACCATAGTTGTTCAGTCATTTTTTAAGTCATATCCAATTTTTCATGATCCCATTTTGGTTTTGTTTTGTTTTTTTTTACAAAGATGCTAGAGTGGTTTGTCATTTTCTTCTCCAGATCATTTTACAGATGTGGAAACTGAAGCAAATAGTAGGAGAGGAAGAAGTAAAAAAAGAAGCAAGAAGCAAGTAGTGGAATCTTCTTGATTCCAGGCCCTCAGTTCCATTAGCTAACCCTCAGGCTTTGTGGCACAGTCCTTAAAAACTGAGAACTCTTTCTCTAATTGCTGATTATGCTGAGCAATGCAGAGCCCTGTGGGGCACCCATGGTTAGTGAGCATGATCTAAATGAAGTGAAGGAGATTGAGAAGGTTGGTCAACTAAATAGGAGAACAGGAAGAAAGGAATACATGAAACCCTAAAGAGTTAAAGGAGAAGCAAATGATTGACAGTATCAAAGGCCATATCAAGGAAGAAGAGAATTGAGAAAATGTCATTAATTTTGCCAATTAGAAGATGATTAATAATTTTGGAGAGAGCATTTTTAATGCTTCTTTGAATGTTATTGAGAGCTAAAAAAAAGAGAGAGGAAAGGAAGTAGAGGCATCTATTCTAAACAATCTAAAGTTGGTCTAAATTAAGGAATTTAGCCACAAATGGAGGAGAAGTACAGGATAATAGCTAACATGAATGAATGGATCAAGTAAGTTTGTTTTTTCCTTTTTTTCTTAAAATAGGGGAGATATGGGCAATGAAGAACCAGTCAGTAGACAGTGAAAGATTGAAGATAAATTAGAGTGGGGATGATAGAGAAAATAATATGCAGAGAAGATGGGACAGTATGGGAACACTTATATATGTGAAGGGGTTTGTCTTGGTAAGGAGAAAGACCACTGCTATGTGAGACAGGGGTGAAATAGATGGTATCTGAGTAAAGTGAGATGAGGAAGAAGGGAGAAAAGGGAGTTCTTGGCAAATGTAGACAAAGGGGGAGTCATGGGAGGTTTAAGGTTTGGAAGAGTTTCTATGGTGAATGGAATAATAATTCCCACTCCAGGAGAATGAAGAAGAGAAGAAAAAGGAGGAAAAGGAGAAGGAAAATTTGAAATGAAATGAGACTCTCATAAGTCTAGTAGATCTACCTTCTACTTGTCAAACTTAGTGACACTGAATTGGGTTCCTGATAGTTATGAAAAATTCTATGATATTTTCTCTGGCTGTATCCCATGTCTGGAATGCTCTCTCCTCATCTTCACCTATTGGATTCCCTGACTTTAAATCCCAACTAAAATCTCATCTTCTATATGAAGCCTTTTCCAACTCCTCTTCATTCAGAGTATGAATGATTTTCTCATTAGCTTGTGAAATTCTTGAGAGCAGGGATTATCCCTAGCATCAAGTAATGCTTAATAAATGTTTTTGGAGGAGTCAGTATTTTGGAGAGCCAACATTTTTATTCAGTTTACCTTAAAAACCTTCTCTACAATAACCTAAAAAAATGCTATACTGAATTCTGATTAAGAAAGTCAAGAAAAAGTCATAATCAATCTTTTTTTTTAGCCCAGAACAATTAAGAATCTATCAAGAAAGGTCTTCAGACATTGGAGAGAGGGTTGGTCAGAAGTAGAGTGAAGTAGGCAGGGAGTCAGGATGACATTAGGAGCAGTGACTAAAGGCAGCAGTGGGGAACATTCCACTATATAAGAATCTAAGTATATATAACAAATCTAAGACTAAACTCTACAACTAGAAGTTCTGAAACTGAAAGAGATCATCAATCAATCAATATTTACTGAACACCAATTATATGTCAGCATTATGCTAAGCCCTAGGGAAACAAAAACAAGCAAAAGACAGTCTCTGCTCTCAAAGAACTCACAGTTTAATGAGATGACATGCAAACAAATATATGCACTACAAGAGGGCTCCAGAGTCACTGGTTCAGAATATATGTCAGGAAATAGTATGTGTGTATATATATAATCAGAATATAAGCCTGGAAAGGTAGGAAGGGCTAGATTATAAAGAACTTTGAATGCCAAAAGGAGCCTTTTGTATTTGATCCTAGAGCAATAGGAAGCCATTGGAATTTACAAGTAGGGAAGTGACATAGATATATGCTAAAGGAAAATCACTTTGGTGGCTGAATGGAAGATAGAGTAGGGAGAGACTTGAAGCAGGCACACTCACCAATAGGCTATTAAAGTAGTTCAGGAACTATGCCCAAAGGACTTTAAAATTGTGCATATTCTTTGATCCAGCAATACCACTATTAAGTTTGAAGCCCAAAGAGATTAATAAAACATGGAAAAGGACCCACATTGTGCAAAAATATTTACAGCAGCTCTCTTTGTGGTGGCAAAGAATTGGAAATCAAGAAGATGCTTATCAACTGGGGAATGGCTGAACAAATTGTGGCATATGAATGTAATGTTTCCATTTTTCTATAAGAAATGATGAACAGGGGGCAGCTAGGTGGCACAGTGATAGAGCACCAGCCTTGAAGTCAGGAGGACCTGAGTTCAAATCTGACCTAAGACACTTAACACTCCCTAGCTGTGTGACCTTGGTTGGGCAAGTCACTTTCCCCAATTGCCTCAGTCAAAAAAAAAAAAAGAAAATAATAAATGATCTTTACTAATATATATAAAAAAAGAAATGATGAACAGGCTAATTTCAGAAAAACTTGGAAAGACTTACATAAAATGAAGCTGAGTGAATCAGTAACAACAACATTGTACAGATGATTTTGATACTTTGGTCTCAGACCCATGATGCTAGCCATAATACAGAGAAAGAACTATGATGTCTGAATGCAGATTATTTTCAATTTTTTGTTGTTGTTCTTTTTTCTTGTGGTTTTTCTCTTTTGTTCTGATTCTTCTCTTATTACATGACTAACGTGGAAATACGTTTAATATGATTGTACATGTGTAACCTATAAAATTTTGATTGCCATCTTAGGGAGGGAGAGAGTAAAAAAAGGAAATCAAAATATTATAAAAGCAAATGTGGAAAAGTAATAAAAATTTAAAAAATCAAATAGTACAATTGTGAGATTATGAATGATTGCACCAGAGTAGTAGCAATGTCAGAGATAAAAAGGGAGCACATTTGAAAGATGCTTCAAAAGAGAAATAGACACGTCTTGGAACCAAATTGTATGGGAGGAAGGAGAGATAGTGAGGAGTCCAGAATTCATCTTGGATCATAAGCCTGAAGGACAGGGAAGATGGTTTTGCCTTCTACAATAATTGGGAAGGTAAGACACGGGGAAGGTTTAAGGGGAAAGGTTATGAGTTCTGTTTTGACATGTTGAATTTAAGACACATACACATACATATACATGTATATATACATGCACACATATGCTCACACACATATGACGTAGTTCAAGATGTCTGAAAGGCAGTTGAAGATCTGAGAATAGAGGTCAGCAGAGAGTTTGGGACAGGAGAAGTAGATTTGAGAATTGTTAGCAAAGAGATGATTAGTAAATCCATTTACCAAGATCACTAAATCAAGTAGTATAGAAAGAGACAGGGTTTGAGGACAGTTAGAGATCATAATCTGGAAGAGAATCCAGCAAAAGTGAATGAGGATTAGTCATGGAGGTAGTAGAATGAGAAGTAGGAGAGAATAGTGTCCCAAAAAGTGGAGAGAAGAGAATACAAAAGAGGAGAGAGTGATTAACAGTGTCAAACAGAAAAGTCAAGTTGAATGAAAATAGGGAAAAGGCCATTGGATTTGATAATTATCAAATCATTAGTAACTTTGGAGAGAGCGGTTTTTGTGGATTGATAGGGTTAGAAGTCATATTGTAAGGGGTAAAGAAGACAGTGGGAAGAAAGTAAGTGAAGTCGCCCTTTGTAAATAAGGTTTTTTCAAAAAGTTTAGCTACACAGGGCAGAAGAGATATAAGATGAGAGTGAGTAGGGATGAAAGGACCAAGTGAGGGTTTTTTCCCAGAATGGGGAACTCATGAGCATATTTTTAACCAGCAGAGAATATTTTGGAAGAATTTCAGGAAAGGTCTGTCTTAATGGAATGGTGCCAGGGAAGTTACTGGGAGCCTCTTAGTCAAAATACAGCAGCTTTAGGTGCTCTGTCCTGGTTCAGAAGCCAGAGGATCAGCAGACTAGATGTGAGATTTTCATACACAACTAAAGAAAGCAAATAGTGATCCCCTGAACCCCAGAAAAAGGAGAGACACCCACCCATCTCAGGAAGGAAGCCAGCAGCACCCAAGGCAGTGTGAAGCAACTGTTGCCTGTAGAGGAAGCTTGGGACAATCTCTTCTTTGCCCTAAGAGCAGACTCAATCTTTAAAAATGAACAAAAAAGCAAAAAGAACTCTAATCATAAAAAGCTATTATGGAGACAGGGAAGAACAGACTTCAAACCCTGAGGATACTAAAGGCAAAACTTCTCCAGATGAAGACTCAAAGGATGATATGAGTTGGTCTACAACTCAAAAAGCTCTCTTAGAAGGTTTCAAAAAGGATCTTCAAAAAGAGAGAAGAAAAATGGAGAAAAGAAATGAAAGCTTTGGAAAAGAAATTGACTGAAGAAAAACACTCCTAAAAGATAAATTTGGCAAAATGGAAAAAGAAAACAACTTCTAGAAAGCCATATTTAGTGAAATGGAAGCAAAGAACAACTCCCTAAAAAACAGAATTGATGAAATGGGGGAAAAAATCCAATGAACAAAATAATTCATTTAAAAGTTCAAATGGCTAAATGCAAAAGGAGGTTACAAAAAGTTAACTGAAGAAATTAATTCACTAAAAATGAAACTGAACAAATGGAAGTGAATGACTCAAATGAAACATCAAGAATAAGTGAAACAAAATCAAAAAGAAAAAGAAAAAATAGAAGAAATGCATTGGAAAAACAACCAACCCAATGTAGGAGAGACAATTTAAGAATTATTGGAATTCCTGAAAACCACAATAAAAAAAAAAAAAAAAAAAAAGCCTAGGCAATATCTGTCAAGAAATCAAGGAAAACTGCTCTGATGTCCTAGAGCCATTGAAAGAATACACTGATCACCTCCTGAAAGAGATCCCAAAATGAAAACTCCAAGGAAGTCATAGCTAAATTTCAGAATTATTAGATCAACAAGAAAATACTACAGTCAGAAAGAAGCAATTCAAATATTGAGGAGCCACAGTCAGGATTACCCAGAACCTAGCAGCTTCCACTTTAAAGAATCAAAGGGTCAGAAATATGATATTCTGGAAGGCAAAGGACCTTGGCAAAGGAATCAACTGTCCAGCAACATTATGCATTATCTTTCATGGAAAAAGAGGGACATTCAATGAAATAGGAGGTTTTGATTAATTTTTGATGAAAAGACCAGAGCTGAATGGAAAATTTGATCTTCAAATACAGAACTCAAGAGAAAAAGGTAAAGAAAGGTAAAAAGGAAAGGAAAAAACCCACTCATTTTTTTAAAAGGTTAAAATGTTTATATCCCATGAAGAGTAATATTATAAGCAAATTAGAACATAGGATGATTTACCTCTCAGATCTGTAGAAAAGAAAGGAATTTGTGACCAAAGAAGAATTGGAACTCATTATTGAATACCAAACAGATACTTTTGATTATATTAATTTAAAAAAAATTTTGTACAAACAAAACTAATCCAGACAAGATTAGAAGGAAAATAAACTGAGAAAACATTTTTACATTTTTTTTTCTTTCTTTCTTTTTCCTGAGGCAATTGGGGTTAGGTAACTTGCCCAGGATCATACAGCTAGTAAGTGTTAAGTGTCAGAATTGATCATCATATAGTCTTGTTGTTGCCATGTATAATGATCTCCTGGTTCTGCTCCTTTCACTTAGCATCAGTTCATATAGGTCTCTCCAGGCCTCTTTGAAATCCTCTCATTGGTCATTTCTTATAGAAAAAATATATTCCATAACATTCATATACCATAACTTATTCAGCCATTCTCCAATTGATGAATATCCATTCAGTTTCCAGTTTCTTGCCACTACAAAAAGGGCTGCCACAAACATTTTTATGCATGTGGGTCCCTCTCCCTTCTTTAAGATCTCTTTGGGATACAAGCCCAGTAGAAACACTGCTGGGTCAAAGGATTTGCAGAGTTTGATAACTTTTTGAGCATAGTTCCAAATTGCTCTCCAGAATGGTTGGATCTGTTCACAATTCCACCAACAATGTATCAGTGTCCCAATTTTTCCACATCCCCTCCAACATTCATCATTTTCTTTTCCTGTCTTCTTAGCCAATCTGACAGGTGTGTAATGGTATCTCATAGTTGTCTTAATTTGCATTTCTTTGATCAATAGTGATTTGGAGCACCTTTTCATATGACTAGAAATAGTTTCAATTTCTTCTTCTGAAAATTGTCTGTTCATATCCTTTGACCATTTATCAATTGGAGAATGGCTTGAATAAGAATTCAATTTGAGTTAATTCTCTATATATTTTAGAAATGAGACCTTTATAGAACCTTTGAGTATAAAAATGTTTTCCCAGTTTATTGCTTCCCTTCTAATCTTGTCTGCATTAGTTTTGTTTGTACAAAAACTTTTTAACTTGATATAATCAAAATTATCTATTTTGTGACTAATAATGATCTCTAGTTCTTCTTTGGTCACAAATTCCTTCCTCCTCCACCGATCTGAGAGGTAAACCATCTTATGTTCTTCTAATTTGTTTATGCTATCATTCTTTATGTCTAGATCATGAATCCATTTTGACCTTATCTTAGTGTACAGTGTTAGGTGTGGGTCAATGCCTAGTTTTTGCCATACTAGTTTCCAATTTTTCCAGCAGTTTTTGTCAAATAGTGAGTTCTTATCCCAAAAGTTGGGGTCTTTCAGTTTGTCAAACACTAGATTGCTATAGTCATTGACTATTTTGTCTTGTGATACTAACCTATTCCATTAGTCAACTACTTTGTTTCTTAGCAAGTATCAAATGGTTTTGATGACTGCTGCTTTATAATATAGTTTTAGATCTGGTATAGCTACACCATCTTCATTTCCTTTTTTTTTTTTTTTTTCATTAATTCCCTTGAAATTCTTGACCTTTTGTTCTTCCAGATGAATTGTTATTTTTTTCTAGGTCAGTAAAATAATTTCTTGGGAGTTTGATCGGTGTAGCACTAAATAAATAGATTAGTTTAAGTAATATTTCCATCTTTATTATATTCTCTCCATCTATCCAAGAGCACTTGATATTTTTCCAATTATTTAGATCTGTGTTTTGTAGTTTTGCTTATATAGTTCCTGACTTTCCTTTGGCAAATAGATTCCCAAATATTTTATATTATTGACAATTATTTTAAATGAAATTTCTCTTTGTATCTCTTGCTGTTGGATTTTGTTAGTGATGTATAAAAATGCTGATGATTTATGTGGATTTATTTTGTAATCTGCAACTTTGCTAAAGTTGTGGATTATTTCTAATAGTTTTTTAGTTGATTCTCTAGGGTTCATATCATCTGCAAAGAGTGATAATTCGGTTTCCTCATGACCTACTATAATTCTTTTAATCTCTTTTTCTTCTCTTATTGTCAAAGCCAGCATTTCTAATACAATAATGGTGATAGTGGGCAATCTTGTTACACCCTTGATCTTATTGGGAATGGTTCCAGTTTATCACCATTACATATGATGCTAGCTGATGGTTTTAAATAGATCCTACTATTTTAAGGAAAAGTCCATTTATTCCTATACTATCGTGTTTTTAATAGGAATGGATGTAATAATAAACATTTATTTATTAATAATAAGTCATTGAGCTTCAATCTAGGACATCTTATCACTCAAATACATACACACATAGAGAGATATCTATATGACTTATTTGTAAACTCTTACATTGCCCACTGATCCAAATAGTTAGAAGGGTTTTAATCATTCCTTACATATTCAATGTTAATTAACATTGTAATAATATTTCAAAGTTAATACTACATTACTTTTTTTCACTATGCTTTACTTAAAATGAAATTACTTAAAACTTAAAATAATTTATAAAAGCTTCAAAAATAATCAACTAATACTCTTGTTAATAGAAAAGTATTCCAACTTCTTTGGTTTATAGCTAGGAATTCATTCAGTTAAGCAAGAAATATGGTGGCAAGAAAAGTGTTCAGAATATGATTAAACATACTGTCCTAAAAAATAACACAGTTAGTATGAAAACCAACTCAAATAAATAAAAGGATGACTCAAAGCCACAAAAATGATTTTAAATAATTCAGAAGATAACCAAAACATTATAATAAAAACTGTTTAGATTGCTCAGCCTCCTCATACCTTGTAATTTAGACGGAACATCTGCTTTAATTTTAGAAGACAATTTTTATAGTTGTCTGCTCAGTTTTTTTTTTTAAAGGTCAAAATGGATAAATGATTTTTTTCACTTTTTTTATTGAATGCAAGGATGATTTTTCAACATTGACCCTTGAAAAACTTTGTGTTCCAATTTTCCTCCCTTCCTCCCACCCCCACCCCAAGAGGATCAGGAACATATTAATAAATGACAACAGTCAACTTTAAGTGTTTTAGAGCTCTTATTATTATTTTGATTCTGATTGTTGTTTGTACATTCTGGAAAACAACCATGACATCAGGGATGCCGAGACTTGCAGGTGAATTGGATTTAAGTGAGGGGATAAGCTTGTGATGTAACTAGTAGAATTATATTATTCACATTTTATTGCTAAGAAAACAGAAGTTAGGGAAGTTGAACGATTTTTTTCCAAGATCACCAAGATGGTATTACGGAGCATAACTTGTATTTAAAGGTGGATCTGACTCCATGCTCTTTTCAACACCGGGTGCCTCCGGGATAAAAATCATAATTATAAACTTGTTAAAATTGGTATGGGCAATCCTTTCATTTTTTTTTCCCCAAAGGAAACTGAAGCCCTCAAAGGGAGAGTAATTTGCCCAAGGTCACATAGCAAATGGTTGACTTGGAACGCCAACCGGACTCCATTTCAGTTTTACCTAAATTTGGAGCGCTGTATTCTTTCCATCCCACCACATAAGACAAGGGATGGAAAATGCAGAAATCCTCAAACCCAGGACCAGGTGTGCAATTAATTCTAGTCTGGGAATTCTATAGGCAAGGCCCACAGAAAGTCAAGGAAGCTGTTGCAGCAATCCTGGAATTTATCTTTATTGTTGTATTTTATGATTATTTGCATCTCTGAGATTGATTGTGATGAGACTAGGGACCAAAGTGTTGTGTTGTGTTTTGTTTTCCCCCCTCTCTCTTTCGTACTTCTCGGGGATACCCCGGTACAATGGGCATTCCCGTTTGAGCGGTTCTTTTTTGTAAAACGATAAGAGACTAGAAAAGCAAGCCCATCTGCCCTGCAGTACTTGGCTCCTCGGGTCAGATCGGTCTTGTATAGGCTGGACTCGGGAGAAACTGGGTGGGTGAGGACTTGCCCTTCTTTCATGGCAGGTGAGATGCGGGACAGCGGGCTCCTCCCCATTCCGCCTGCAGCCCTAGAGCCAAGGTCGTAGAACCAAGCGCTTTACAAACGTGGGAGGCGTCCACGGGAAGAACTGGGGGACACCCAAGTGAAAGGGCCAAGAACGCCCAAACCCAAGGCAGGGCAAGGCTGGAATCAACTAGCAGCAGCTCGAGGTGGGGGTTGGGGGACGGAAGCTGGGCAACAATTTGGAGGGGGCGGGAGAGGATGGGATAGGGGGCTGCTGCCTTGAGCCTCTCTGAGCTCCAGCTGCTGGGAGAGAGTGATTGGCCTTCTCGGACTGGATGAATCGCCGCCACATGCCTGAAGCTCAGAGTCAGCACCAGGAAGGGCAAAGGCGCGCCGCAGTCTCTGAGTCCCGGGTCACCGCGGTGACTGCGTACTCGTGGCTCCGGGTAGCCGTGCATCTCCTAACTCCGAGGCTCGTCTCGGATGTCCACCGCCGGCAAGGTTGAGCTCTTGGGCAGCTGCTACACCGGCTTCTCCTCCTTGGAGAGAGTGACTGACACCGCGGAAAGCCTGTGAGGTGCGGGCGCCGGTTGCTAGGGCGTTGAACGCGAGCCAATGAATATTATTTGTGATGGGTACGGGGGCGGGGGAGGTGAACCGGGGGTAGGACCGCTTCTCGAGGTTGCTAACGTCTAGCTTCGGAGTTGGACGCTCCAACGGACCCACGGTGATGGGCGTGAGAATGGCCCTATGAGGGTGGGCGTGGGAGGGGCAGCGCGGTGCAGCAGTGCTAAAGGAGCCCGGCGGAGGCAGTGGTAGGTTTTCGTCTGAGGAGCTGGATCTGTGGTCGCTGTTGGGGACTTGCGGTCGCCATCATCTGCGCCTCAAGGTGAGGGGGTGCGGGTGCCTCCAGCCAACCCTGCAGCTCTTCGCCGCCGCCGCATTGACAGGGCCCGATGGGCCAGAGTGTGGGAGAAGGCTAGCTGGGCCCGGCGGGTATCAGGGCTTGCTTGGGGCGGGGGTCTTCTATGTCTGGGCGGAAAGAGAGAGACTTGAATGACTGTGAAGAGAAGAGGCAGAGTAGGCGAGGGGAGGGGTCGCGGGCTTGCGCGCGCGCGCTTGCTTAGGGATGACCGTAGGGCAGGGGCCCTTTCGGAGAGGGGAAGTTGGAGGGGTACGGCTCCGGGAGGGGGGGAGGCGGGGGCGGAGTGGAACTTGTATTGGGAGAGGGGGCTCCCTAGAAGAAAGCTGTGCATAAATCTCCCACTCTCTAAGGGATCCCTAGGAGGATCTAGGAGAGTCCTGGAAGGGAGGGGACTCTTGATGGATGTGGGGGTGTTGTTTATGGGAACTCTTGAAGGATGGGGAGGGGCTCTTTGCAGGGCGGACAAAAGGAAGGGGGCCTCTGGGTGTTCTTTAGGATCCTTGGAGGGAAGCGGGCCCCGAGTGCTTTCGGGCAGGGAGGGGATTATGAAGGAATGACGGCAGTCTTCACTGGAAAACCTGGGTGCCTGCGGACCCCCTGTTGCGGAGGGCACCGGGGAGGGCGTGTAATCCAGCAGGGGTTGGGAGGAATCCCTGGAGGAAGGAGTTCTGGGTAGGACTGAGGGGACGCTGATCCGCCGCGGGTCGGGGAAGGCTGTGGCTGAGAGGGAATGAGTGCTGGGTGGGCTGGGCTCGGCTGCGGGCTCTTGCTGGGAGAAAAGATTGTGGGGGAACTCGAGATTATACTGGAACGGGGTGGGGGGGAGAGACAGAGCCATGTGGGCTGGAAAAGTGCGAATACCAGGTGCGGAAAGAAATGGATATACCATGGAAGAGAGGGAAGGGTTGATCCTGTAGTAGGGCTGTAAGTGTATTAAGTGGGGTGGGATGGAGGAGGAGGGGTTAAGGTGGAATGTGAAGGAAGAAGGCTGGGGTGGGGGCTACGTTTGTGCCTTGGCAAGGCCTTTCGGAGGCGGGAAAATGTGGCTCGCTTGGGATGGAACGGGGTGGGGCGGGAACGACTCCCTAAATGAGAAGGGGCTGGCTGCTCCTTTTGGCCTGTTGGGAAGGAAGGAGAGAGGGAGGGTCGGTTTGTGGATTCTCGGTTTTAGATCTCTTCTCTATTGTATGAATGGCCAAGAGTCTCATCTCTGCCTTCGCCATTTGAGTGGCTACCCTGAGCTCCCCATTCTCTTTCCTACTCCTCTCTCGCATTAACAACACTCTCCTTTATCCCCTCATATCAATCAAATCATGGGTCGGAGGCTGCTTAAAACTAATTTCGTTTATGGAAGCTTTTGGAAAAGCTCTTTCCCTATGTGACTGTATGGAAAGGCCCCCTGGACTAATTTGGAGCAAAATGCCCCAAAAAGCGGTGAGGGCATTGAGGAGGCTTGGTGTGGGTGTTAAACTCTCTAATAATCACCGTTATCTCTTTCAGGCTCTGCAGCTCCCTGCAGAAACACTGCGGTTGATTGGGGGGGAGGGGGGAAGAAAGAACATCATCGGTGGGTGGAGGTAGGGACTGCACAAGAAACAAAGACCTTGCAGTTTTAACTGAATAATAAAATGCCAGATATACTATTGTGCTTTGCTGAGATTTTGATTTTTTTATTATGAATCTGAGAGTTGTCTGCACTATTTGAATTATTCTTGATGCCATCTCATTTAAAAAAAAACACCTTGTATTTAGGTTCTACCTATTCTTTAATTATCCTTTTTGATTATGCTTTTGATATTTAAGTATCTCTTGACTTAGAAAAGTGGCCATTTTATGCATTTTATCTCTGTATCTTGAAGTCTTACTTTGGGAGAAGAGGTGAAGCGAACTGACCCATGAGAGCTTTTTATTTGGGATCCTTAGGGAAATGATTTTAATAAAGCCTAGCTGGATGACAGTAGAGAAAAATTGGAAGAGAGGTTTGGATGGAGTATAAAGGAATGGCTTATATATGGATAGAAAGAGATACAAAGATTTCCTAGTTTAGTGTTATTAAATTTTCTAATTTAAAAAATTAGTAAGTGCTTACTATGTAGATTTCAACTGATGATGGTGATTTTCATTACAGATTACTTTTTTTCTTTGCTAGTTGGAACAAGTTTCACTAACAATTTTAAGAATACGGGAAGTATTAAAACTAATATGTACTGAATATTAACATTTTATCAATTTATGGATTGATCATTTGTCATACTAAGGCAAATAACTTTTTTAGTTCATTTGGTGGAGAAAGATTGATTAGCAAATGCATACATGGAAAGAGATTCAAAATAATGTGAAGAAAAAGTGTCTTTTGGATTCATGAATTGATTTCATAAGTGTTAGAACAATTTATAATGTTCGAGGCACTATATTAGATAGCATTGGGGGATACCAAAATACTTAAGACTATGCCTCTTAAGTGGTTGAGACTACCTGGTAAGGAAGATGAGTAACACAAATACCCATATTGGGATTTGTGCTTTATTTAAGGGTTAATGGGGTTTCTTTTTGAAGACCACTGGAAGCAGCAGAGGCTGGATGAGCAGACTGGGTATGTTATAATGGGGTACTCCTTTCAGGTATGAGTTGGATTAGGTAGTTGGTGAGGTACCTTTTGACTCTGAAATTTTGTTGTTTTGTGTCTTGTTCTGTGAATTGTAGTCAAATATTCTCAGAGGGTTATTATACACTGTGATTTCCTTGAAACAATTATATAAAGTAGATAGTGCATATATTATTTCTATTTTACAGATGGGTAAACTTAGCTATAAAGTTGGTGACTCTTTGAATCTCAAATACAATGTATTTTACATATTACTCCCTCATGCTGCGTTACAGATAGCTAGATTTATGTAGGCATCCATGGAAAAGAGTTCTAAAACTAGCAGTTTTTATACTTATGTATGGTATTTTAGAAGGAGGAATTGGATTTTTAAAAGTATTATATTATTTGTGCAGGAATTTCAATTTTTTTTTTTACTAAATTAAACAATTACTGCTTAGCTGTACTTACTGCCTTTTGTCTCTCCCTGCCTTTGCTTTTTTTTTTTTTTAATTAAGAAAACTTTTTAAAATAGATCACAATCCATTCTTTACCTGCTACTTGAATAAGCAGCTATTGCCAGCTCTCTATTATATAACTCCTTTATCCAAAAAAATTAATCCATTTCTAGATTCATGAATTCATTTCACAGATATTTGAGCATTTATTCTGAGCAAAGGATCATGGCAGATACAAATAACAAAACTATGCTTAAGGGTTAGGAACTATTTAGTAAGGAAACTGAGTTAACATTTTGGGATCTATGTTTGTCCTCATTCTGTCTTAACATTTTTATCAGTGGCTCGGATAAATATATAGATTGCTTTCTCATTAAATTTAACCCCTTAGAACACTTTGTCATTTAAGCCCCTTCTTTCTAGCACCAACATAATTACACTTTCCTGTGTTCTCTTTCTGTCCTCTCTCATTTATACTCAATGATGACCCCTATAGCTGTAGTGGATTTCCTCCTACTTTTCTACCTGAAGTCCTTTCCCTTCAAAGAATGGATGTTTGAATTGAATTGTCTGCAAATATACTTCACTCATTCAGCAAAATACTTATTGAGGCACAGGTATTATTGGAGTTTAAAATTTTTTTGGCTTCACCTTAAAATAAAGATGGAAGGGGATTTCTTTCATGTCTAAATTTTTAGCCATTTTTGTTTTTCTCCTGTGTTGTTTAGAAATTCCATTTTCTAAACTGTCCAAAAAACCCAAAAACAAACAAAAAAATCACCCCAAAACCCCCAGTGTGATTGCCAAACTCCAGTTACCATTTCTTAATCACGGGGCTTTACAATGGTAAGACACTACTGATGACAGCCCCCTCTTGAAATTCTGCAACTTGTTCCTTTTCCATCTTCTTCCCCAATATTTTGTTCTTTGCTCTTTTGACACTTTCTTCCTTCACAAGCTATTCTAGTTTCATGGCTTTAATGGGGTCTCTCAAATCTCTAGCTTCCAACTTCTTTCTCTATTGAAATATTGAAATTTCTCTATTGACTTTTTTTTTTTTTTTTTTTGCAAATGACTACTTCTGACTGTAGGTGGTTATCTCTGATAGGACTTAAAAAGTAATATCTTAAGTCTTGAACTTAAGTCCCTTCCTCTTTACTTATTTTACAAATACAGAAGTTAGATTTTGTCAGCTTTTATGGAATTGTACTAATGATAAATTCTTTCAAAGTCTTTTAGACCTGTCCCCAGACACAAGCCCTGCTAAGTAGGAATATGTATCCTGTGTTAAGGATGCACACAAAGAGACTATTTGGCTTTGCTTTTTGTAATTTCAGCTTGCCACATGTGACATGGTTACATTTTTTGAAAGTACCTTTACAATCATAACACTCATCTTCACTAGCACCTTCAATTATTCTATTACCTAAAAAGTTGCAAATATCTTGGGATGGTATTTGAGGACCTTCAATATGTGCTCAACCTATTCCCTAACTATATTTCCCTAACATTAGGGTTTTTTCCTTTGAGTTTTGTCCTCTCAATACTGTGGTCAAAGTATGTAAGATTCAACTTAAGTATTTGACTTTACAATGAATGGTCTAAATTTATTTCCTTAAGTTTTAAATTATTTGATCTCTTTGCTCTCCAAGGGACTCTCAAAAGTCTTTTCCAGCACCACAGTTTGTCAGTCAGTGATGTTTAGCTTTCCTTCTAGCTTTCACAGCCACACAGTGCTAATGGAAATGATGTATCTTTGAACTTGTCAGCAAGATGATGTTTCCTTCTATTTAGGATGCTGTCCAGATTTATTGTAGCTTTGCTTTCAAGTAGCAGGCATACTAATTTTATGGCTGCAATCTCCATCTGCATTGATCTTTGAGCCTAATAATATAAAATCTGCTTCCATTTCTTCTTCCTCTATGTGCCAGGAAGCAATGGGAGCTTAGTTTTTTGATGTTAAGCTTCAAGCCATTTATTACACTCTCCTCTTTTACCCTCTTCAAGAAGCTTCTTGATTCTTCGCTTTCTACCATTAGAATGTTATTGTTTGCATATCTGAGATTGTTGATATTTTCCCCCAGCAACTTTTAATTCTGACTTTTGATTCTTCCAGCCTGGCATTTCTCCATGATTTATTTTGCATATAAGTTAAATAAAGCGATAATATACAACCTTTTCCAATTTTATTCTGTGTTTGGTTCTGTCTTTCTTTTGACCCATATACAGTTCCTCAGGAGACAAGTAAAATGATTTCCCATTTCTTTGAGGACTTGTCACATTTTATTGTGAACCACAGAGTCAAAGGGTTTAGTGCAGTCAATGAAGCAGAAATAGTTATTTTTCTGAAACTGCCTTGCTTTCTTCATAATCCAGTGAAAGTTGGTAATTTGATCTCTAATTCCACTGCCTCTTTCTGTTGCCTAGTTCCAACCTGCTCTTCTGGTAATTCTCTTAGCTTGTAGCCTACTTGTAGAATCTTAAGCATAACCTTGTTGGTGTATGAAATGAAGACAGTTTTTCAGTAATTTAAACATTCCTTGGCATTGCCCTTCTTTAAGATTGGAACAACATCTTTTCCAATCCTGTGGCCACTGTTGTAATTTCCAAATTTGCTGGCATATTGAAATGCAGCACTTTAACAGCATCATCTTTTACAACTTTAAATAATTCAGCTGGAATTCTTTTACCTCCACTAATCTTATTGTTAGCAGTGCTTCCTAAGATCCCCTTGACTTCATTCTCTAGGATTCTAGATCAGTAGCCACCCCATTGTAGTTAATGGTGATGCTAAGGTTCTTTTTCATATGGTTCTTCTGTGTATTCTTGCTATCTTCTAAATCTCTTCTGCTTCTGTTAAATCTCTACCATTTTAATCTTTTATTTACTTATTTATTTTTTTAAAGCTTTTTATTTGCAAAACATATGTATGGGTAATTCTTCAATATTGACCCTTACAAAGTTTTCTGTTACAAATTTTCCCCCCTTGTCCACACCCCTCCCCTAGATGGCAGGAAGTCTACTACATGTTAATTATGTCAAAATACTTGACAAATTGAATATATGTATGCATATTTCCACACATCTTGCTGTGCAAGAAAAATCGTGTCTTACAAGAAAAAAAATCTGAGAAAGGAAACACAATGCAAGCAAACATCAATAGAGAGCATGAAAATGTTATGTTGTGGTCCACATTTCATATCCCTCTCTCTGAAAATATATGGCCTTCTTCACTAAACAATTGGAACTGGTTTGAAGCATTTTATTGTTGAAGAGAACCATGTCCATTAGATTTGATCATCATATAGTCTTATTGTTGCTATGTACAATGATCTCCTGGCTCTGCTCGTTTCACTCAGCATCAGCCCATGCAAGTCTCTCCAGGCCTCTCTGAAATCATCCTGCTGGTCGTTTCTTGCAGAACAATAATATTCCATGACATTCATATACCATAATTGATTCAGCTACTCTCCAATTGATGGGCATCCATTCAGTTTCCAGTTTCTAGCCACTACAAAAAGGGCTTCCACAAACATTCTTGCACATGTGGGGCCCTTTCCCTCCTTTAAGATCTCTTTGGGATATAAATCCAATAGAAACACTGCTGGGTCAAAGGGTATGCACAGTTTGATAACTTTTTGAGCATAGTTCCAAATTGCCCTCCAGAATGGTTGGATCTGTTCACAGTTCCACCAACAATGTATCAGTGTCCCAGTTTTCCCATATCTCCTCCAACATTCATCATTATCATTTCCTGTCATTTTAGCCAATCTGACAAATGTGTAATGGTATCTCAGAGTTGTATTAATTTGCATTTCTCTGATCAATAGTGATTTGGAGCACCTTTTCATATGACTAGGGATGGCTTTAATTTCGTCATCTGAAAATTGTTCGTTCATATCCTTTGACCATTTAGCTATTGGAGGGTGGCTTGAATTCTTATAAATATGAGACAATTCTCTATAAATTTTAGAAATGAGGCCTTTATCAGAACCATTAAATGCAAAGATGATTTCCCAATTTATTGCTTCCCTCCTAATCTTGTCTGCATTAGTTTTGTTTGTACAGAAACTTTATAACTTAATATAGTCAAAATTATCTATCTGGTGTTCAATTAGGAGTTCCAGATCTTCTTTGA
>JAJPUD010000599.1:331570-423447 GCA_023553655.1 Myrmecobius fasciatus | reverse complement strand
ATATGAGACAATTCTCTATAAATTTTAGAAATGAGGCCTTTATCAGAACCATTAAATGCAAAGATGATTTCCCAATTTATTGCTTCCCTCCTAATCTTGTCTGCATTAGTTTTGTTTGTACAGAAACTTTATAACTTAATATAGTCAAAATTATCTATCTGGTGTTCAATTAGGAGTTCCAGATCTTCTTTGGACATAAATTTATTCCATCTCCACAGGTCTGAGAGGTAAACTATCCTATGTTCCTCTAATTTGCTTATAATATCACTCTTGATCATGAATCCATTTAGATCTTATCTTGGTATGTGGTGTTAAGGTGTGGGTCAAGCCCTAATTTCTTCCACATTAGTTTCCAATTTTCCCAGCAGTTTTTGCCAAATTGTGAGTACTTATCCCAGAAGCTGGGGTCTTTGGGTTTGTCAAACACTAAATTGCTATAGTTATTGCCTAGTTTGTCCTGTGATCCTATCCTATTCCAGTGATTGACTATTCTATTTCTTAGCCAGTACCAAATGGTTTTGATGGCCGCTGCTTTATAATATAGTTTTAGATCTGGTACAGCAAGGACACCTTCATCGGTTTTTTTCCCCATTAATTCTCTTGAAACTCTTGACCTTTTGTTCTTCCAAATGAACTTTGCTACTATTTTTTCTAGATCTGTAAAATAATTTCTTGGGAGTTTGATTGGTATGGCACTAAATAAGTAAATTAGTTTGGGTAGTATTGTCATTTTTATTATATTCGCTCGGCCTACCCATGAGCACTTGATGTTTTTCCAATTGACTAGTTGGTATAGTTCCTGACTTTTCCTTGGCAGATAGATTCCCAAATATTTTATGCTATTGACAGTTATTTTGAATGAAATTTCTTTTTTTTATCTCTTGCTGCTGAACTTTGTTGGTAATATATAAAAATGCTAATGATTTATGTGGATTTATTTTGTATCCTGCAACTTTGCTAAAGTTGTGCATTGTTTCTACTAGATTTTTAGTTGAGTCTCTAGGGTTCTCTAAGTATACCATCATATCATCTGCAAAGAGTGATAATTTGGTTTCCTCATTACCTACTCTTAATACCTTTTATCTCTTTTTCTTTTACTGCCAAAGCTAACATTTCTAATACAATATTAAATAGTAATGGTGACAGTGGGCAGCCTTGTTTCACTCCTGATCTTATTGAGAATGGGAATAGTTCTGCTTGCTGATGGTTTTAAGTAGATGCTACTAATCATTTTAAGGAAAAACCCATTTATTCCTATACTCTCTAGTATTTTTAATGGGAATGGATGTTAGATTTTATCAAAAGCTTTTTCTGCATCTGTTGAGATAATCATATGGTTTTTGTTAATTTGGTTATTAATGTAATTGATTATGCTGATAGTTTTCCTAATATTGAACCAGCTCTGCATTCCTGGTATAAATCCCACTTGGTCATAATGTATTATCCTGGAGATGACTTTCTATAATCTCATTGCTAATATCTTATTTAAAATTTTTGCATCAATATTCATTAGTGAAATTGGTCTATAGTTTTCCTTCTCTGTTTTCACCCTCTCTGGTTTAGCTATCAGCACCATATCTGTGTCATAAAAGGAATTTGGTAGTATACCTTATTTCCCTATTTTTTCAAATAGTTTATATGGTATTGGAATTAATTGTTCTTTGAATGTTTGGTAGAATTCACATGTAAATTCATCTGGCCCTGGAGATTTTTTCTTAGGGAGTTTTTTTTCTAAAATGGGGCTATTTAAACAGTTGATTTCCTCTTCTGTTAATTTAATAGTAAGCCCAATTCATTGATCTTTTCTTTCTCTATTTTATGCAAGTAAGCATCTAGAGATATAAATTTACCCCTTATAACTACTTTGGCCACATCCCACAAATTTTGGTATGTTGTCTCATTATTGTCATTCTCCTGGATGAAAATATTGTTTGTGTCTATGATTTGCTCTTTCACCCATTCATTCTTAAGGATTAGATTATTTAATTTCCAATTAACTTTTGGTCTGTTTTCTGCTGGCCTTATATTGCATGTGATTTTTATTGCATCATGATCTGAAAAAGATGCATTTAATATTTCTGCCTTTCTGCATTTGATTTGGAGGTTTTTAATGCCCTAACAACAATTTTTGTATAAGTTCCATGAACTGCAGAGAAAAAAGTAAACTCTCTTCTGTCTTCATTCAATTTTCTCCAAAGATCTATCATACCTAACTTTTCTAACATTTTGTTTACCTTCTTAACTTTTTTCTTATTTATTTTGTGGTTTGATTTATCTAATTCTGAGAGAGCAAGGTTGAAATCCCCCACTAGTATAGTTTTGCTTTCTATTTCTTTCATCTCTCTTAACTTCTCCTCTAGGAATTTGGATGCTCTACCGCTTGGTGCGTATGTGTATGGTATTGATATTGCTTCATTATCTATGATGCCCTTTAGTAAAATATAGTTTCCTTCCTTATCTCTTTTAATTAGATCTATCTTTGCTTTTACTTGATCCGTGATCAGGATTGCTATCCCTGCTTTTTTTTGTTGTTCACCTGAAGCATGATAGATTCTGCTCCAGTCCTTTACCTTCACTCTGTATGTATCTCTATGCTTTAGAAGTGTTTCTTGTAAACAACATATTGTAGGATTTTGGCTTTTAATCCAGTCTGCTATCCACTTCCTCTTTATGGGAGAGTTCATCCCATTTACATTCACAATTAAAATAACTAATTCTGTATTTCCTGCCATCTTATTTACCCAAGTTATGTTTTTCTCTTTCCTTTCCCTTTTCTCCCTTTCGCCCTCCGCAGTATTTTGCTTTTGATGACCACCTCCCCCAGGCCTCTCCCCTTTAGAGCCCCTCCCCCTCTTTTACTCCTGATTCTTCTATTTTCCCTTCTATTAGTCTTTCCCTTTCTTTTCCTCCTTTCCCTCCCACTTCCCTCTAGCAACAGACAAGTTTCTCTGTGAAACCAAATGTGTCTGATATACTCTTTTAGAGCCCAATCTAATGAGAGTAAGATTTACACAATGCTCATCTCCCTCCCTTCTTTCCCTCAATTATGTTAGATTTTCTTTGCCTCTTTATGAGATTTTACCTTCTTTTTACCTTCTTTTTTTTTACCTTATTTTACCACCTTTTCCCTCTTTTTCCCAGTACGATAGCCTTTCTACCTCTAGTTTCTTTTTCATATTATCAAAGTAATATCAAATTATACCCCCATTTTTTAAGTATACCTGTAGTAGAAATATAGTTCTCAAGAGTTCTTTCCTTTTTACCTTTCCATGCTTCTCCTAAGTTCTGTGTTTGGAGGTCAAATTTTTTGTTCAGATGTGGTCTTTCGTTAGAAATAGGTGAAGTTCATCTATATCATTAAATGTCCATCTTCTTCCCTGGAAAATAATACTCATTCTAGCTGGGTAGGTTATTCTTGGCTGTAATCCAAGTTCCTTTGCCTTTTGGAATATCTGGTTCCAAGCCCTTCGATCCTTCAATGTGGAGGCTGACAGATCTTGTCTGATTTTAATTACAGTTCCTCGGTATTTGAATTATTTCTTTCTAGCTGCTAGCAATATCTTTTCCTTGGTGAATAGTCCTGAAATTTAGCCACAATATTCCTTGGGAATTTAATTTTTGGGTTTCTTTCAGGAGGTGATTGGTGAATTCTTTTGATGGTGATTTTGCCCTCAGATTCTAAAACATCAGGGCAGTTTTCTTTCAAGATTTCTTGGAAGACAGTGTTTAGATTCTTTTTTTCATCATGGCTTTCAGGAAGTCCAATAATCCTTAGATTGTCTCTCCTAGATCTATTTTCCAAGTCAGTTGTTTTTCCTAGGAGATATTTCATATTTTCTTCTATTTTTTCATTTTTTTGTTTTTGTTTGACTGATTCTTGAAGTCTTATTGAGTCATTCACTTCCATTTGTTCAATTCTAATTTTTAATGTATTATTTTCTTCAGTTACCTTTTTTAGCTCCTTTTGTAACTGGCCAATTTGCTCATTGCATACTTTTTCCATTTCAACAATTTTGATTTTCAATGCATTGTTTTTTTTCCATTTCACCAACTTTGTTTTTCAGTAAGTTGGTATCTTTATCATATCTCTTTTGGAGGGCTTCTTGTGCTGATCTCAATTCATTTCCCCATTTTTCATCTCACTCTCTTTTGAGATTCTTTATGCAGTCTTCCAGGAAAGCCTTGTGAAAGGGGGACCAGGTCATGTCTCTATTTGTGGCTTCCTCTGGAGTTGCTTTGCCTATAGGAACCTCAGGATCTGGGGTCTGCCCTTCTTTCTCTCCATAAAAGCTGTCTATGGTGAGAGCTCTCTTCCGTTTCTTACTCATTTTTTAAAAAGCTTGGGGTCTGTTCAAAGCAGAGAAGCTGTGGCTGTGGTAATTTGCCCTGTGGCAATTCAGCTAATTAACTTCCGGTGCTTGGCTGTCTGGGCTAAGTCCCTGTGTTTGCAGTGGGTTATGATCTTCCTTTTACAAAAGGCAGATCTGCCAAAGCACCTGCCCACAATCAGGGTAGAGTGTCCCAAGAGCCTTAGATAGACTCCCCAGGTGTTTAGAATCTGCCATGCTGAGTCTTGCCCGGTTTCCTGCCCTATCTCTCGGAACTTCACCCAGCAAACTGCCGGACCTCCTGCCTCACTGAAACAGACCTGCTATGGAGCTTTTTCAAGGTACCTTCTGCAGGGAATGTTTTGTAGTCCAAATATTTGTGAGTTCTTTGACTTAAAAATCAGTTCAGAGGCTTAATCTGTTGATTTGAGAGACGGTCAGAGGAGGACACAGAGAGTCGTCTCTTCACTCTGCCATGTTGGTTCCTAGCTTGGCTCTCCATTTTAATCTTTTATTATGCCAATTTTTACATGAAACATTCTCTTGTTATCTGCTTCCCCCCTCCCTATTTCTTCATTTTTTCTTTAAAATAGTATTTTTCCAATTGTAAAAACAATTTTAACATTGATTTTTAATGTAAAATTTTGAATTCTAAATTTTCTTCCTTTCCTCCCTAAGATAGTAAGCAATCTGATAGTTTATATATGTGCAATCATGTAAACTATATTTCCATATTACTCATGTTATGAAAGAAAAAAATATTAAAGGGGGGGAAAAGAATGAAAATAGTATTCTTTCATCTGCATTCAGACTTCCATCAGTTCTTTGGATGTGGATTGTGTTTTCTATCTTGAGTCTTTTGGACTTGGATCATTGTATTGCTGAGAAAGAGCTAAATCAGTATAGTTGATCATTTCACACTGGTGGTGTTTTTACTGTGTAAAATACCAGCATTCTCCTGGTATGTTCACTTTACTTTTCATCAGTCCAGGATTTTTTGAATTTTTCCTACTCATTATTTCTTATAGAACAATAATATTCTATTACATTCATCTACCATGAATTTTTATTTAGCAGTTCCCCAACTGATGGGCATCACCCCAATTTCCAGTTTTTTAAAAAGAGCTGCTATAAACATTTTTGTACACATAAATCCTTTTCCTTTTTTTATTATTTCTTTGGGAAACAGACCTATAATAGTGTTGCTGGATCAATGGGTATGTACAGTTTGATTTCCTTTGGGCATATATTTCTAATTTTCTTGAAGACATTTCATTTTTCCCATTTTGTAGGTTTCTTCTATTACTTTGCATTGCTCATTTAAGAAAACCTTATGTTTCTTGGCTATTCCTCTGCAGTTCTGCCTTTATTTGGGTATATCTTTCCTTCTTTCCTCAGTTATTTGTCAAACAGCCATTTTGCTTTCTTGTTCTTTTTCTTGGGAATTTTTTTTCTTTCTGCCTCCTATATAATATTTGTGAATCTCAGGTGTAATTCAGGAAGTCTATTTACCAGATCTAATCCCTCAAATCTATTCATTACTTTCTTCAATTTGAGTCTGAATTTCGCAATAAGAAGCCCATGCTTTGAGCCATAGTTAACTCCAGGTTGTCTTGTTTTAACTGACTATGTGGAGTTTTTTCTACCTTTGATTGTAATGTATATAATCTGATTTCTTATATTGACCCTTGTTGGTGTCATTATAGAGTCATCTTTTGGATTGTTGTAAAAAAGTTTGCTATGTCCAACAAGTTATCTTGACAAAACACTATTAATTTCTCCCCTGCTTAATTTTGCATTCCAGGGCCAAATTTGCCTGTTATTGGAATAGCATTTCAATCTCCTGTGATGAATGTGCCTTTTCTTGCATAAGTGGGTGCTATTTCTAGAAGATGTTGTATATCTTCATAGAACTAATCAACTTTGTCCTCCTTGGAGTTAGTGGTTGGAGGATAGACTTGTGACATTGAACAATTTGCCTTGGATTCAAATGGATAATGTATTTTTTAAAATTATATACCTATTCTGCTTTTCTTACCCTTTTATTGACTATGAAGATTACTCCATTTCTTCTATGGGATTCTTGTCCACAATAGTATACATAATGATCACCTGAATTAAATTTACCCATTCCCATCCATTTAAGTTTGCTGTCACCCAAGATAACATGTTTAATTATTTCATCTTGTGTTTGACCACCACATCCAGTTTACTTAATTCGTAGATCTTATATTTCAGGTTCCTATGCCATATTGATCTTTATAGCATCAGACTTTTCATTACCAGACATATATAGCTGTGTAGCTGAGTGTCAATTTTGGCCCAGCTGCTTTATTAGGACTGGAGCTACTTACAAGTTGTCCTCTCTCTTTCCCAGTAGTTTGTTGGGCACCTTCAAACCAGAAGGATTTTCTCTCATTTAAATGTTGTCTGTGTATTTTCTTGGCAGTGATATTGGAGTGGTTTGCCATTTTCTTCTCCATTTTTTGTCAGAATGTTACCATTATGATCTATTTGTCTATACAGAGCATAGCTTATAGTTTCATTGAGCTATGCAAGTCCCTTAGTGAACCAGGAGAGTTCTATAATGTACTTTGAGGAAGATGGAAAACATTCAACAGCTTGGGGAGTCTTCACAGAAGTATCGAGCTGAGCCTTGAAGACTAGGGGAGTGATGGAAAATAAAGCTCTGAAGGCAGGTTAAATCCAGGTTTTTGGAGGGCCTTAAATGCCAGATTGAAGATTGTTTTATACTAGAAGTAAAAGGAAACTGCTCAAGATTTTTGAGCAGGAGAGTGACATGTTTAGATCTGTGCTTAAGCAAAATTATTCTTAGCAGTAATGTGGAGGATAGATTATAGTGGGGAGACAGACATCAACCAATGGAGACCAACTGGGAGGTGATGAAGTCTTGAATTAGAGTAGAAACCATGTAAGTGCAGACAAGGAGATGGGTACCAAGAGGTGTGGAGAAATTGACAATATTTGGCAACTGATAAGATATTGGGTTTGAAAGATAATCAGAAAACTAAAGAACCCTTGAAGCTGGAAAGGATGGTAGTGCCCTCAATAGAAATATGTTGGTTTCATGGAGTGGTAATGGTTGGGGAGAGATAATGAATATTGTTTTGACATACATTTCAGTTCATCAATCATTTATTAAACATTTATTATGTGCAAAGCACTGGGCTAAGGGATGAGGATACAAAGATAAAAATGAAACAGTTCCTGTCCTTAAGGTGCTTACATTGTACTGGTACTTACAACAAACAAGTTAAGTAAATGCAGTTATATAAAATAATTTCTAGTGGGAAAGAGCATTAATAACTAGGAAATTAGAAAAGATCAAAGTAACAAAGTAAGCATTCTACAAAGTAGTTTTTTTTTAATTTAATATTTTTTTCAGTTAACAAGTCTTTAGTTCCTATACCTCTCACCTCCATTGAAAAAAGAAACAAAACCTTCATACAAATAAGCATAGTCAGGAAGGCAGCTGGATGGTGCAGCAGATAAAAAGTACTAACCCTGGAATCAGGAGGACCTGAGTTCAAATGTAACAAGTCACTTAACACTTATTGGTGGGACCCTGTTGGGAACCCCAGCTGCCTTGCCAAAAAACCAAACCAAAACAAAATAAATAAGTATAATCAAGCAAAACATTTCCTATGTTGACTATATCCTAAATGTATGATAAATGTATAATTCCATCATATTTCTTTTAGGCAATTCTTTATCATGGGTCATCTGATGGTTGATCATTGAATTCATCAGAATTTTGATTCTGTTTGCTTTTCTCAGCATCTGCTCATATAAATCTTCCCCTGTTTCTCTCAAATTGTCCTTTTCATTATTTTGCAGCATAATAATACCACTATATTCATAAGCTTTAATTTAACTATTACCTGATTGAGGAGGAATTGGTTTCCAGATCTTTTTCAGTACAAAAAGATCTACCAAGATTGATCATAGTTTTATACATATATATGTGTTCTTTATCCCACCTCCCCCCTGAGTTCTTGAAGTTTTAGGTCTGTATAGTATTAAATTGATTTATATGACATCCTGTGCATGATTTAGTGGTTTTGGGGACATTCCTGTATTGCTTTCCAGAATGGCTAGACCAATTCACAGTTGTACCAACTAGTATATTGATGTGCCTGCTTTCCTGCAGCCCCTTCAACATGATTTTTCTTTTCTGCCAATTTTGCCAGTCTGATAGGTGTGAGGTGGAACATCAATGTGCTTTAATTTGCATTTTTGTAGTTATTTTTGATTGTTGGGGCAGCTAGGTGGCTCGGTCTCTCTGATTAATCATGGCTCTGGAATCAGGAGGACCAATATTCAAATGTGACCTTAGACACTTAATAGTTGTATTTCCCTTGAAAAGTCACTTAACCCTGATTGCCTCAAAAAACCAAAAACACCCAATTATTGATTTGGAACATTTTTTCATACTGTTGTAGATAAGCTTGTATCTCTTTCTTAGAAAATTGCTCTGTGTTTGTGATCACCTTTGACCATTTCTCAATTGGGGAATGACTTGTTCAGAAATTTGAATTCGTACCTTGTATATCTCTATTATTGAGGAAGGAGTTTATCTGACATATGGGAGATCACCTATGCAAAGGTATGTAGGGAGATGAAATTGCAAGTGTAGGGACTTGTTAGTTGTCCAGTTTGATTGGACATCAAGGGGAATAAAACAAAAGGGAAAATAGGTGGAAGACACTGTGGAAGGCTTTATATGATAGGCTGAGGATTTTGCATTTTTATATCAGATGCAATTGAATAAAATACACAGATTCTGATATACACACATGTCAGCAGTCAGTTGGTGATATGGGACTAGAACTCAGGAGAGAGATTAGGGTTATCATCTAAATACTTGTAGATAATTGAACATATGAGACATTATGAAAACACTGAAAGGGAGAATAGATCACTTTTTCCTTGTTTGTAGATGCTCTACTCCTATTATGTGAGATTTTTTTCCTGTAACTTTTCTTTTCCCTCTCCTATTGTATTCCTTTTTTTTATCCTTTCCTATTCTTATGATTTAGACTTAACAGAACCACTCCTAGGACTTCTAATTAGACTCCTCATGATGATAGGGATTTATATGTTAACTTCTCCATATTCTAATGTAAGCAGTTCATCCTTGTTCGTTTCATTGTTTCTTTTAACTTCCATATTTGAAATTAAAAGTTTCTAGTCACCCTCTTCTGAATTTGTGTCTTGTATCCTTTTTGTTATAACAACTTTTAATACTGGTATTCTTTTTTGTTGTTCAATCTTCCAACCTACTCCCTGACTTTTGATGTTGGGAACCAGTTCTGTACATTTCTGTTGGGAATATCTGGAAAATTTCTTTTGCTGCTTTTGTGGGGTACTTATTGTTGTGTTGTTAAAGAACCCCAGGGAAAATTGAGGCTTAGGGCTTGTAAAATTTTAGCACTTTCAAAGTGACCTGTTCCAGAGTAAAGATTGATTACTCTCTTCCCTCCCCCAGCTCTACAAGGTTTGTGTTTTAGCAACAAGTGACTACTGTGGATTTCAGTCACTGTCAGCCAAGTGAGTTCAGTGACATAAAGGTAGAAATTCTCTTTTGGGCTGGGATTGCTACTCTGGTGAAACTTATGCAGTCTTCTTTTGAGGCTGGAAGCTGGCAACTATACCTTAAATAATTCTACTCTCTGCTCCTGAGATTTGAGCCATACTGTTTACTTTTGAACTTACTCTTCTGCATATGGTGATAGTAGTGGGTACTGAGAGTGGAGAGGAGACACAGGACCTCTCCCTTCTACCCTGAATCTGTGACTTGGACATTAGTAGGTAGCAAAACTTCCAGTTTGTATTTGTTTCCATTGTGATGCTCTGGTATGAGTTTGGGTTTGCCTCAATGTGTTGCTCTTGATTAAGCTGTTTACCTATTTTGTTCATTTGGTACTTTTGTAAATTTTTAATTTATTAAAGTGTCTTGAGTTATTAGACAAATTAGAATAAATGGAAAAGCATTTATTAAATGCTTTGTGCCAAGCACCATATTAAGTGATGAGAATACAAATAGAAAAGTAAAAATATTCCCATCTTCTCAGTGAGTTCATATTCTAAGTGGAGAAGACGTGTTGATCAAGAAAAATTCAGCTGCTGGGCAGGTGGAAAGGCCTAGAATTGCTAAGAGTACAGTGAAAGGGTAGATAACAAGCCTCATATGTAGATCATTTGACAGTGCCGGGGATTTATAGGGTATAGAAATAGGGTATATGGTAAAGCGTGGTGGTCCTTTATTTCACTAGAAGAATGGAATTGGTGTTTCACCATCTCATTTGTCAGTAGATGTCAAATAGATCAATGGATAGATGAGTGGGTAGGCAAAAAGTAAGGGTAAGGAAGAGGAGGAAACATCCTGTCTTCCCAATGCCTGATCATCACAGATGGGTTCTGGGAAGAGTAGCTGCGAGCCACTCCTTAGAATGTCCTTGGGCATTGTATATGTGTGCGTGTGCGCACACACCTTCATTAATAACAGGCCATGTCAGACTAAATTCATTTCTTTTTTTGACAGAATTTATAATCTAGTAGATAAAGGTAGTGCTATGGATATGTTACTTAGACTTTAACCATTGATTTATGAATGCTTTTGCTATTCATGTAGAAAAAATGGAAAGGTATGGTCTAGACAGTAGTACAACTAAATGGACTTGGAACTGGTTGAACAGATGTACTTGGATTAGTTATTAATGGTCCCATGTCAATGTCATTTTGAAGGGAGATCTCCCACGGAGTATTCCAGAGATGTGTTTGGCATTGTGCTATTTAATATTGATTTGTGATTTGAATTAAGGCATGGATGACATGCTTATTCAATTTGTAGTTGACAAAAAATTGGAAGAGATCATTAATATAAATGGATCTAAAAAACCTTCCTAAGGGTCAGCTAGGTGGTGCAGTGGATAGAACACCAGCCCTGAAGTCAGGAGGACCTGAGTTCAAATTTGGCCTCAGATATTTAACACTTCCTGGCTGTATGACCCTGGGCAAGTCACTTTATCCCAATTGCCTCAGCAAAAAAAATAAATAAAAAGATCTTGATAGGCTTAGAACATTGGATTGCATCTAGTAAGATGAAATTTTTAAAATTATTCTCTATTAAATTTTAAGTTTAAACTTGTATTCAAAATTTTAAAAATATGTTATTGTATAACATAGATAGTAGTTTATATAAGAGATCTGCAGGCTTAAGTTTACTGTGTTATAGAACCTCCAGAAAAGTTAATGTAATTGTAGGCTATGTTGGCAGGCCTTTTCACTAGGAATAAAAAGGCATTGTAATGTTACTCCATTCTTCCCTGGTTACACATATTTGGCATATTGTATTCAATTCTAGGTATCAATGTTTTAGGAATGTTGGGAACAAAATTCCGAAACTCCAAAGAGATGAGTAAAGAAGTTTAAAACTTTAATATGTTACTACGGGAAGTGGGCGTGAAGTTGGAGATGAACACATACACACTGCAGAAGTTGAGAGCAAGTTTTATATCCCTTTTCCTGGCCACAATACCCTCCTTTGATTCCCCATTGACTAGTACAATGAGGTTGACATGCTTTTCAGTCTACCTTCTTCAGGTTACTCCTTAATGTGTTCTTTCCTCCCACCACATACGTCATATGTTTAGAAAATGGCTGCCCAACTCCACCTGGAGATGGAGAATTTAATATTCATAAAGCAGTTAAGCATGTGTACTCCAGCTATGCTATAACCTTTGTCCTACTTAGAGCTTCTTTAACCACACAACCGTGTCTACCCAATTTTAACATGTTTCAAGAACTCCCCTTCTCTGACCTGTTTTCTGTTTTGGCCAGCTGGTTTTCCTTTGTGGAAATATAACTGTACATTCTTTTTCACAGGAAGGATATTGATCTGCAGAAGGAATAACTAAATGTAAAGGACTTAGTCTGTGCATGTTGTATGAAACCTTTTTTTTTTTTTTTTAAATCCCAAGTTGTATAAATCCATTCTTAGCACAGTTCATTTTTTCAGAGTACTACTCTTCCAAAGAATAAGAGAACCATCTTCTTTTCTCATTCACAGAAGGGGGAAGGTGGTAGCTTTTTCATATGTGAGGATCTCCTAATAGGTATTCTAATGGAACCACAGGAGCTTACTTGAGATATGTAGCCCACAAATTTTCTTCCTCTCTTATTTTGTCTATCTTTTCATAGTTTGTCATTCCTAGGTCCCGGCAGTTGGAGATGATAGGTCAGCATTAAGATCCCCACTTAGCATCATACCAACCTTATTATTCTTAGACAGCTTATCTCTCTTTTTAAAAACAACTGTTTCCATTTTGAACTTAAGAAACAAAACAAGTATTTCCATAACAAAGTAGCATATCTTTCTTTTTTTTTTTTTTTTGCTTTTTGCTAAGGCAATTGGGGGTAAGTGACTTGCCCAGGGTCACACAGCTAGGAAGTGTCTGAGACTAGATTTGAACTCAGGTCCTCCTGACTTCAGGGCTGGTGCTTTATCCACTGCACCACCTAGCTGCCCCTCCTTTTTTTTTTTTTTTAATCAAGCTCATCATTTCTTGTAACACAATAATGTTCTATCATAATCATACCACAACTTGTTTAGCCATTCTCCAGGTGCTGGTTATACTAGCAGTTTCCAGTTCTTTGCCACTAAAAAGAGAGCTACTATAAATATTTTAGAACATAAAGGTTCTTTTACTTTTTCCATAATCATCTTGGGAAAAAGACCTAATAATGGTATTCCTGGGTTAAAGGGAAAGTTTTATACACAAAGTATATACAGTTTTATATACAAAGTTTTATAACTCTTTATAACTTTGAGCATAATTCCAAATTCCTTTCCAGAATGTTTGGATCAGTTCACAATTTCACAACAGTGAACTAATGTCCCATTTTTTTTTTTTTTGCATCCCCTCCATTTGTTGCTTTCACTTTCTATCATTTTAGACAGTCTGATAGATGTTAAATGATTTTACAAGATTGTTCTAATCTGATTTCCCTGATCAATAATGATTTGAGTGTTTTTTCACATGACTAAATTGTTTTGATTCCATAAGAAAACTGCCTGTTCATATCCTTTGACATGAGTATTTTATTAATTTGTCAATTGGGGAATGAGTTGTATTCTTATCTGAGAAGTTGTCTAAAAATGTCCTCAATTTTCTGCTGGCCTTCTAATCTTGGTTACATTTGTTTTATTTGTGTAAACCTTTTTTAGTTTAGTGTAATTGAAATTTTTCACCTCATAATGCTCTGTCTCTTGTTTATTCATAAATTGTTTGCATATCCATAACTCTGATAGGTAATATATTCCATATTCTAAACATTTTCATGTCTTATTTTGGTAAATGGTGTGAGATACTGGTCTAAGCCCAGTTTCTGCCAGATTGCTTTTCAGCTTTCCCAACTTTTTAATACAAATAATGAATTCTTGGCCCCAAAACTTTCAAGTCTTTTTACCTGTCAAACATAAGATTAAATTGTATATCTGCTCTTTTTCATTGAATTGCCTTTCCATTTCTTAGCCAATAACATAAAGTTTTGATAATTACTACCTTATTATATAGCTTAAAATCTGGTACTGCCAAATTTTTTCTTTACTTTTTTTTTATTAGTTCCCTTGATATTCTTTTTATCTTCCAAATGAATTTTTTTAATTTCATTTTTTAACTCAGTAAATTTTTTTTGATAATAAAATTGGAATGATATTAATTTAGGTAAAATTGTTTTTATATTGGCCCTGGTTAGCCATGCATGATTAGCATTTCTGATTATTTAAATCTGATTTTATATGTATAAAAAGTTTATGACTTTGTTCATATAACCCTCATGCTTATTTTGGTTGGCATATTTCCAAGTGTATATGTCAGTAAGGAGCATGGTTGAGACTGGAATGCATTTCAAATCTAGTGCTTTTCCCACTACATCATACTGCCTTCCGTTCTTGTGTCATTGTAGGATTTAGGTATATTTTATGTCCATTTGTGATTTTGTTTGTTTTTAACCTTTAGGCACTAAACCACTATAGGTATGGTTTATAGTTTTCTTGGGAGTTTTTGTTTAAGTAGATAAGAAAAGGAGTTCCTAACATTTTTCAACTTGTTCCTTAAAAGTTTTTGTTTTGGGACAGCTAGGTGGCTCAGTGGATAGAGCCCCAGTCCTGAAGTTAGGAAGACCTGAGTTCAAATCTGTTCTCAGACTCTTAATATTCCCTAGCTGTGTGACCCTGGGCAAGTCACTTAACCTCAATTACCTCAGCAAAATGCAAAAAAAAAATAATAATAAAGTTTTTGTTTTAGGTTTGTAATATGATTGAATTTTTGTGATTCAGCTTTGTGTTATTTTTAAACATAGATTTTCTTTTCTTCCTTTATAGGCATATACCATTGTATTTTTCCCTTTATAATGGCGCAGAGGAGTGGACTTGAAGATCCAGAGAGGTATCTCTTTGTGGATAGGGCTGTAATTTACAATCCTGCCACTCAGGCTGACTGGACTGCTAAAAAGCTGGTTTGGATTCCATCAGAACGCCATGGTTTTGAGGCAGCAAGTATCAAGGAAGAGAGAGGAGATGAAGTTATGGTTGAATTGGCAGAGAATGGAAAGAAAGCAATGGTCAATAAAGATGATATTCAGAAGATGAACCCACCTAAATTTTCCAAAGTGGAAGATATGGCAGAATTAACATGCTTGAATGAAGCATCTGTTTTGCATAACCTCAAGGATCGTTATTATTCTGGACTTATTTATGTAAGTGTTTTTTCTAAAAAATTTTTCCAAAAGATACTATTCATATCCATTCAGTTTTAAAAAATACTAACTACAAATTATTGTAAATGGTAACCCGCGTCCTAAACATATGAACACATTGAATTTCCATATTCTCTACTAGAGTTTCTTTTTGTTGAACTATAACATTGAAGATAGAAAAAGTAATCTGATTACCCAGGCAGTCCTTTGTTTTGGATATAAACTTAATTTGCATATCAGTTTGGGTCACGTCACCTTCCTACCCAGTAATGCTAATAGTTTCCCTATTACTTTCAGGATCAAGTATGCTCTGTTTGGCATTTAAAACTCTTCACAATCTTTGCTTTTTTACATTTGCTGTCTTACCCTTTACTGTCCTCCATGTGCTGTTTTCCAGCTTCTCCAGCTTATTTGTAGTTTCTCTAACAAACATTCCTTGTATTTGTCTTTGTTCCTTTATACTGACAGTAGCCATCTATTCCTGGCATGCTCCATCCCCTCACTTCTGGCTCCTTTAATATTCAGTGTCCCTACCTCCTTTGATTCCATATAGAGCTTTTATTTGCATCTACTCATTTATATACCAACTTCCCCCTTAGAATGTGTACTACTTATAGGCAGGATCTATTTTTACATTTCTTTGTATCCTTTTTGCTTATTTAGCAACTAAGTATTAGGTAAGTGGTTAATAAATGCTTGTTTACTGATTGATGGGATATAACTAATTGAGCGTACATAAATGTATTACAGTATTATGAGTCTAGGAAGTAAACACAGATCCTAAAATCACTAGAAAGAGTAAAATAGAGGGAAAAATGAAGCTGGGCTCTGATGACATCTGGGAAAATAGTGGTAGGTTCAGAGAAGTGGTAGATAAGGAAGATGGAATATGGTTTTTCATTGAAGAAAAATAGTTGGGAAAGTGGTAGATCATTGGTATAAAAATTGATACTAGTGAGTTGTCAGGAAAGCATAGTAATTTTCTATAGCATTATAAATGGAAAATAGGGAAGTTTCCATTGGTTTTCATCTTTTGGCAGTTGTAGAGTATTCATGTTTCTATAAGGTAAGAGAAAATGGAAGGGATAGCAATAGAATAATAATAGAATTTTAAAGTTGCAGAAGACCTTAAGAGATTATCTAGATCAGTTTCCTCATTTTACAGATCTCTTAAGTATTATTTTTGGCATTTCATTCTCTGTCATACTCCCCATAATCAATCTATTGCTGAGCCCTGTCATTTATGTATTTATAACATCTCTTGTAGATGTCTCCTCTCCTTTAACACTGCTACTACCCTTGTGCAACCTCCTTATTAACTCACATCTGGACTGTTGCTATAGTTTGGTTGGTTTCCCTGCCTTAAATCTTTTCCTTAGCCCAATCCATTCTTTACTCAGTTGTCAAATGAACTTTCTAAAGCACAGGTATGACTGTTATCCAAATATTTCATGAGTGACTGGTCCTTATTACTTTCAGGATCAAATATAACATCTTCCATTTGGCTTTTAAAACCCTTCATAAGTTCTGTTTCAGATATGAGTTTGAGATGCCTACATGACATAAAGTTGTTCAGGGGTTAGTGGGTAGAACTGGTACTGTGGAGCCCAGCTTCTTAAGCTCTGTCTCAACTCCATATGGGATGTCCTAACTGAGCATGGGGTGTCAAAATTGATTACTTAGCAATAAATGTTTGGTTTTTATACCTGGGGTCATGTAAACATTTCTCAGGTGAAAAAGGGGTTGTGAGTGGAAAAAGTTTAAGAAGCCCTACATAAGATAGGTAGGTAGACAGATAGTCATTGAACCCATGGCAGCTCATGAGGTGACCAAGAATAAGAGCAAAAGGAAAAAAAGAGGAAAAGGCTCAGGACAAGACATCCAAAGTTAGCACACGTGACATTAGTAAAGGAGACTAAGAGGAATATTTGGACAGATAGAGAATATGTCTGTTATAGACATCTGGGAAGATATTTAAATTATATGAATGTGTGTTATAGATAGCTTTTATCTCCTTTGCAGAAATATCTTTGTAAATGTGATTAATAGTGGTAGTAGTATAGGCAGGTTGCCTATGGATAATTAATACCATTTCACAGTATCATTTTCATGGTAAAAAACTTTGTGTGACATCATTGATCACCCATTAATGCCCATGTTGTTATTGAACTAACATTTTTACTTAATGTTTTTGAGGAACCACTTAATGAGGTGTTAGTTAAGTTTGGTTTAAAATCTTAATGTCTTAGTCACTTGGAACAACTCTCAAGTCGTTGACTTCATTTGGTGCCTGCTTGTGAGAGTTTATTTATTTTTTATTCATCCAGGTAATGGTGAAGTAAATTGACTCAGAGTGGCTTTGGTTTTTGGTTTTGGATTTAAATCCTAGCTCAGAGACTACCTAGGTAACCTTTGTCAAATCAATTACTTTACTTGGTCCTTAGTTTAACCCGTTGTGGCTTTGATTTAAGGAAACTTAACTGGATGAGCTCAAAGTTGCTTCTAATATTTTAGATTCATAAAGTGGAAGGAAAGGAAGGGGTTGGAAGATTGGTCAAATGAATTTGGTCAATCAGTTTCTTAATAAGGTAGTTTTACAAAATGAATTAAATTGATTCTTTTGAATTGATCGAATCAGTTAAAAAAAGGGCTAGTTATACATAAATACAGCCTTGAATTTTCAGGAATGGATTAATTAATTGCATTTTTATTGGTTTACATATAAAAATTTTCAAAAAAAGAGACCCAATCTTTTTGCTAAACAGATTATTTTTGTGGATCAGTTGTGTCTTCTGTAAGGGAGTGAATTTATCTTTTTCGTTTTTAAATTAGTTATGCCTATAATAATGCCTTTTTCCTTTAGCAAGTCATATTACTTTTAGAAAAGAGCCTCATTCTGGCTTTCCAAGTTAGATAAGGTGTTCCTTTAAAATGAATTTCTCAATTTAGGCTTAATTTAACTCTCTAGTTTGCTCATAAGTGAAACATTTGCAAGAGAGTTAATGAATAAGAGCAGATTGGAAAAAATGAGAAGCACTACTTGAAGTTTTTGAAAATACTTCTAGATCAGAAATCAGTAGATAACTACAATAGCTAATAACAATTTATCAAGTTTTAAGTGTTGCCATAATTGTTGTCACACCAACCTTATGAAGTAGTTATTATGAGTGTCACTCCTATTTTGTGGATGAGGAAGTAAAAGTTCAAGATTATATCCCTTGTAAATAGTTGAACTACTGTTGTGTGCATGGTCTTTCACCAGGTTCATGGAAGAGTACTATTTTGCACTTTTGGGACATTTTGAGTAAGTGCTAAGGAATATATATTTGAAGAGATTTGTCTTATAACTTTATAGAATATGTTAGGTATAGTCAAAGAATAATAAACTGAGCATCATGATAAGTCTCCATTGTCTGAGTGCCAAGAAAATGTAGATCTTTCCTCCTTAGCTTTTCTCCTCATAATCTGCTCTGTCTCAAGTTTATTTTCATTATCCCTCTTACAGGCAGAAGAGCTGTTTTGCAGGAATGAGCAGATTTTATCTGGCTAGGATATCACGGAACATTAGAGTGGAACTTTTGGTGGACAGTCATAAATATAGTCTCTTCTATTACTATATATGCTTTCTTGAATGGGAAATTTAGCTTACCTAATGCTCTGCTGTGCACATGACAATGGGGACTGCTGGCTGATACAGTGGATAGAGCACCAGCCTAGAAGTCAGGAGAACCCAAGTTCAAATCCATCCTCAGACACTTGACACTTTTATTAGCTGTGTAATCTGGGCAAGTACTTAATTCAGATTGTCTCTGGGGGGAAAAAAATAGAACTTTTGGGGTATAGATTAGAAGAACTAACTGGCAAAATGAATTTTAAAAAAAAGATGTCATTTGGCTGTAGTTTTATAAATCAGGCATAAAAGTATTAAAAACAGAATGGTTTGAGGGAAGATAGCAGAGTAGTTCAATAAATTTCAGGCTCTCCAGATTTCTCCACATAGAACAAATTTGAACCTTAGGGCAAACTTAGACTGGTGAAAACCCAAGAACACTTAGGGCACAACAGGGGTCTTCCTGCAACAATCCAAGAAAATCTGAAGAAAGTCTCCAGACAGGTGATTAACCAGTGTAAAGTGCAATACTTCCCAGACTTCACTTCAGCAAGCGGGGACCCCTGGGGCTAGTTGCGTTTGACTGGAGCCTCAAATAGAACCACAGAAACTTTTATCTCCCAGATAGCATGAGGAATCTAGGGTCTGAGCCTGGGCACTTTGGCTGATTAAGAATGCCAGGCCTGGCTGTGCCACAGAGACTCAGTCCTGGATGAGAAGGAACCAGTCCACTTGGTGAGTGCAGAGGTAGTGGGGCAGGGATATCACTGGCTGTGGGCACTTGCAAGAGGGTGGAGCTTTTGGTTTGGGATTCCATGTCATGGGAGAGAGCTAAAGTGAAGCTAGAGGCACCACCATCCTACCCCATGATTAGAAATTACTTCTCATTTAAAAAAAAAAATGAACCCACAAATAAGAAGGGAACTAACCCTAGAAACTAGTTACTATGGGAATAGGGAAGACTGGGGTTCAAATTCAGAGAAGGACACTGAAGTAAAAAAAGCTTCTTCTACTCCAAAAAGTAACATTAAATGATTTTCTGAGAATTTATAGAATTCAAAAAAGTTTGATTTTTTTGGTTTAGGCAATTGGAGTTAAGTGACTTGATGTGAGCTTAAGTTCTCCTGACTCCAGGGCCAGTACTCTATCCAGTGTGCTACCCACCTACCCCCATTGTCATGTGCCCAGTAGAACATCAGGAAAAACAAATTTCCATTTCAGGAAAGCCTATATAATACTAGAAGAGATTATATTCAGTCTTAAAGTCAAAAACAATTCTTTGAAAATTAGAATTGGGCAAGGGGAAACCAGTGAAGCTACAAGAGACCAAGAAATAATAAAACAAAATATAAAGAATGAAAAAATAGAACAGAATGTGAAACATTGTTAACATAATGCCGGAAATAATTCAAGAAAATTGTCCTGGAGTGATAGAATATGAGAGGAAAGTAGAAATAGAAAAAATCCACTGAAAATATTATTGCCAAATTTTGAAACCCCCAAATCAAAGATAAATTGCAAGAAACAAGAAAAAAAATTCAAATATGCTGGCATAGGACTTATCAGTAGCCATAATAAAAGACTGCAGGTCCTGAAATCACATATATTGGCAATCAAAATAACTGACCTGTGGCCCAAAATATCATATCCAGCAAAATTGTCCAAAGTATTGAATGGAAAAAAAGACGTTTGTTGAACTTGCAGGTTTTCTGGACTCTTCTCTCAACTAAACCTGAACTTAATAGAAAATTTAACATATATGATCCAATATCAAAAATTAATTTCAAGGAACTTAACATAAACAAATTGTTTTTTACATGGAAATTTATACCATATGTTTAAGATGGCAATTGGGTAGCTCAAAAGAAAGATTGGGACAGAGTTGAATAATTAATATTAATATAATAATACAAATGAGATATAGAGGAAGAATAAATAAAGGCATCATGGGGGGGAAGGTTCTTAGTTCTGAAAACTTACATTTGGAATGGGTCAAATAGGCAACACTACATATATACCGTGAAGGATATAACACCCTCCAAAATCTATAAAGAAATAATGGGGGAGGTCAGGGGGAAGGGGAATCAAAGGATTGAGGAAAAAAACAAGGGGGGATCCTTGACTGGGGGGAAGTTAAGTAATATAGCAAGGCAAGTTAAGGAGCAGAATTAAAGTAGTTAGGAATAGGAAAGAAGAAATGTACAGAAATACTTCAACAAAGATAAGAAGAATTTCTTAGAAAAAACAAAGTATGAGTAGTGATCATTCATCTTAGAATCAAACTTAAGATTCAATCAAGAGAAATCTCCTTTATATGTTATCCATATTGTTTTAGATCATGTTTACATATATAGGTAAATGTGTATGTGTATATATATGTGTGAGTATATGTAGGTATGTATGCATGTAGTTTATATATGTATATGTGTGTGGGTCTGTGTGAATGTATATAAATATATGCGTGCGTGTGTGTGTGTGTGTGTGTGTGTGTGTGTGTGTGTATCTATGCTTAATTGTACCCTGCTTAGAGGAAGTGGGGGGAGATGGGGGAAATGAAAGGGAAAAAAGAATAAAATTTTAAAAGTGTGTAGCAGAGAACAAAATAACCTAAAAGGAAGCAAAGAAAAGACACTCGTGAACATAATTTCTTCTATGCTTTCTTGAAATAGAAATTTATTGTTACTATATTTTGAATCCTCCCAGATTTTTTGCTGGGCACATGACTGTGTTTTGTTTTTTATTTTCCTTTTCTGTTTTTTTTTAATTGTTTTTTTTTTCCTTTCTGATTTTGTAGTTAATGCCATAAATTTAAAAAAAAAAAAAAAAACCAAAAAAACCCCCAGAATGGTTTAATATTAGAATGGATTGTAATTTCTTTTCTTTTCTTTTTTTAAAAATTTTTTATTTTATTTGCATAACATAGGTGTGGGTAATTCTTCAACATCAACCCTTACATATCTTTCTGCTACAAATTTTTCCCCCCAACTCCCCACCCCTCCCCCAGATGGCAGGACATCCACTACATGTTAATTATGTTAAAATATTGGCAAATCGAATATATGTATACATATTTCCAAACTTACTGTTGTGCAAGAAAAAATCGTGTCTACAAGAAAGACATATCAGATAAAGGAAACACAATGTAAGCAAATATCAATCAAGGAGTATGAGAATGTTATGTTGTGGTCCACATTTCACATCCCTCTCTCTGGGTGTATATGGCTTTCTTCAGTGAACAATTGGAGGTGGTTTGAAACTTTTCATTGTTGAAGAGAGCCATGTCCATCAGAATTGATCATCATATAGTACTGTTGTTGCCATGTATAATGATCTCCTGGTTCTGCTCATTTCACTCAGCATCAGTTCATGTAAGTCTCTCCAAGCCTCTCTGAAATCGTCTTGCTGGTCATTTCTTACACAATAATAATACTCCATAATATTATAATATTATTAAATAATACCATAATTTATTCAGCCATTCTCCAATTGAAGGGCATCTATTCAATTTCCAGTTTCTAGCCACTACGAAAAGGGCTGCCACAAACATTCTTGCACATGTGGGGCCCTTTCCTTCCTTTATGATTTCTTTGGGATATAAGCCCAATAGAAATGCTGCTGGGTCAAAGGGTATGCACAGTTTGATAACTTTTTGAGCATAGCTCCAAATTGCTCTCCAGAATGGCTGTATCCATTCACAGCTCCACCAACAATGCATCACAGTGTCCCAGCCCTCCCACATCCCCTCCAACATTCATCATTAACTTTTCCTGTCATTTTAGCCAATCTGACAGGTGTGTAGTGGTATCTCAGGGTTGTCTTGATTTGCATTTCTCTGATCAATAGTGATTTGGAGCACCTTTTCATATGACTATAAATAGTTTTAATTTCATCCTCTGAAAATTGTCTGTTCATATCCTTTTGACCATTTATCGATTGGAGAATGGCTTGAATTTTTATAAATATGAGACAATTCTCTATATATTTTAGAGATGAGACCTTTATCAGAACCCTTAAATGTAAAGATGATTTCCCAATTTATTGCTTCCCTCCTAATCTTGTCTGCATTGATTTTGTTTGTACAAAAACTTTTTAACTTAATATAGTCAAAGTTATCTATCTGGTTTTCAATTAAGAGTTCCAGTTCTTCTTTGGACATAAATTTATTCCATCTCCATAGGTCTGAGAGGTAAACTATATTACGTTCCTCTAATTTACTTATAGTATCACTCTTTATATCCAGATCATGAACCCATTTAGAGCTTATCTTGGTATGTGGTGTTAGATGTGGGTCAAGCCCTAATTTCTTCCACACTAATTTCCAGTTTTCCCACCAGTTTTTGTCAAATAGTGAGTACTTATCCCCAAAGCTGGGGTCTTTGGATTTATCAAAGACTAGATTGCTATAGTTATTGCCTAATTTGTCTTGTGATTCTATCCTATTCTACTGATCGACTACTCTATTTCTTAGCCAGTACCAAATGATTTTGATGACTGCTGCTTTGTAATACAGTTTTAGATCTGGTACAGCAAGTCCACCATCGTCAGCCTTTTTTTTCATTAATCCCCTTGAAATTCTTGACCTTTTGTTCTTCCAAATGAACTTTGCTACTATTTTTTCTAGATCTGTAAGATAATTTCTTGGGAGTTTGCTTGGTATGGCCCTAAATAAGTAAATTAGTTTGGGTAGTATTGTCATTTTTATTATATTCACTCGGCCTACCCGTGAGCATTTCAAGTTTTTCCAATTGACTAGGTCTGATTTTATTTTTGTGGAAAGTGTTTTGTAGTTTAGTTCATATAGTTCCTGACTATCCCTTGGCAGATAAATTCCCAAATATTTTATACTATCAACAGTTATTTTGAATGGAATTTCTTTTTGTATCTCTTGCTGCTGAACTTTATTGGTAATATATAAAAATGCTGATGATTTATGTGGATTTATTTTGTATCCTGCCACTTTGCTAAAGTTGTGAATTGTTTCTAGTAATTTTTTAGTTGAGTCTCTTGGGTTCTCTAAGTATACCATCATGTCATCTTCAAGGAGTGATAATTTGGTTTTCTCATTACCTACTCTAATTCCCTTAATCTCTTTTTCTTCTCTTACTGCCAAGGCTAACATTTCTAAGACAATATTAAATAATAATGGTGACAGTGGACAGCCTTGTTTCACTCCTGATCTTATTGGGAATGGTTCTAGTTTGACTCCATTACATATGATGCTTGCTGAAGGTTTTAAGTAGATACTACTAATAATTTTAAGGAAAAGCCCATTTATTCCTATACTCTCTAGTGTTTTTAATAGGAATGGGTGTTGGATTATTTTCTTTTTTTAAAGAAGTAATTTTAAATCAGTTGAATATACTATAGATATTTTTATTTTTAAAAACTAGCTTGATAGGTAGTATAATTCTATGGAAGGAGGCACAGGAGGTAAACTTGGGCAATACACTTAAGCTACATGGGTCTTTTTTTCCTCATCTGTAAAATTAGGACTGATTTCTCTAGTGGTATTTTATAAAAAAAAAGAGGATTTAATAGTTTTAGAAATTATTTATTGGTTTAAGACATTTAACCTAGTGTCTTTTTTGTGGGGAAAACCTTGGGTGAGTTGTCCTGGGACTTAATCCTTTTATTTTCAAGTTGCTGAGGGTTAATTTTCATTTTAACAGTTTTTCTGTTTTTTAATGAAAGTTTTTCTTTTTTTTTTAAGCTTTTTATTTGCAAAATATATGCATGGGTAACTTTTCATCATTGACCCTTGCAAAGCTTTTTGTTACAAATTTTTCCCTCCTTTCCCCCACCCCCTCCCCTAGATGGCAGGAAGCCTAATACATGTTAATTATGTTAAAATACTTGACAAATCGAATGTGTGTATACACATTTATACAGTTATCTTGCTGTACAAGAAAAATCAAATCTATAAGAAAAAAAATCTGAGAAGGAAAACAAAATGCAAGCAAACATCAATAGAGAGCATGAAAATGCTATGTTGTGGTCCACTCTCAGATCCCATAGGCCTCTTCCTGGGTATATATGGCTTTCTTCATCACTGAACAACTGTAACTGGTTTGAAACATCTCATTGTTGAAGAGAACTTAATGAAAGTTTTTCTAAGAAATAATATACTTCCTTGTCTTAACATATAGCATACACAGACCATTATTATTTTCTTGATGACTCAGCGTTTTCAATTACTGTGACAAAGTAAAAATGTAGTTATAAATGTGGTAAAGAACGTAGGGCTGAATGGTTATTGCCCTAGCAGAATGTTTTAGATAGATAAATGTATTTGTTACACTCAACTAACACTGCTGCTGCAGTTTTGGTTGAAAAAATTTTTTCCCCTAGCAACTATTTGTTTTCTTTCCTTTCTAACTCTCCTATCAAAAATAAAAACAAACCATCATCTCCCCCCTCAGAAAACAACACTACCTTGTAACAAATGTTCAGTCTGTCAGATCAAATTCCCACATTGACTTTATACAAAAATATATTTTTCATTCTTACATTGTAGTTATTGCATAAATTATTCACCTGTTTCAGCTCACTTCACTCTGCAGCACTTCAAAACTTTTTATAATTTCTTACTTTTAATTTTTTGATGTTATGAACTAGAAAATCATCAAATATAAACACTTTTCCCACACAGGTCACAAAATGGGGTTTGCAAATAAAACCATAGATTTATCATATACAAATTATTTTTCAATAATACACTAAATTTAACGTGGTAGTACAAATTTTGCCTCTTTCTCCAACAACAATCTTTTGCTCTTTTCTGTGTATTTTGAAATATTTCATTGATGTTCATTTCTTTATCACTAGGTCAAAATTACTAGCAGTTTAGTGATTTAGGCAGTGTTCCAAGTTGCTTTCCTGAATAGCTTGATCAATTCACAGCTTAGTCAACCATACATTAACATGTACATTTCCCCAAACCCTTTTAATTCTCTTCTTTGTCTTGTGAACTTTGGAACTGCATACCTGTTTTAAAATTTGGAGCACTTTTTCGTATGGATGTGAAAATCTTATAGCTTAGATTTCTTTCTTTGAAAACTGTATGTTTTTTATGATCCTTTGACTGTCAGTTGGAAAAATGTCTCTAATAAATTTGAACCAGCCCTTCATATATTCTTAGAAAGGAAAACTTTGTCAGAGAAACTTTTGAAGATTTTTTTCCTCTCAATTAAGTCTTTCCTTTCTTATCTAAACTATATTGGTTTTGTTTGTGCAGAAATTGTTTAATTTTATATAATTAAAATTCTTATCTGTGATTCTTGCATTTGATCATGAGCATTTCCTTTTTCATATCTACAAAAGGTAATTTCTTTCTGTATTTCTAATTTGTGATGTAAACTTTTAACATTATGTAATCTTTGGAGCTTATTTATATGTGGTGTGAGATATTGGTTTAAACCTACTTTTTTTTTTTATAAAGCTTTTTATTTACAAAACATATGAGTGATTTTTCTACGTTGACCTTTGCAAAAACTTTTTTTTCCCAAGCTTTTCCCCTCCTTCCCCCTACCCCTAGATGACAGGTAATCTAATACATGCTAAATAGGATAAATTATATGACAAATACAATACATGTATACATATCTATACAGTTATCTTACTGCACAAGAAACATCATATCTAGAAAGAGAAGAAGAAAAAACAACCTAAGAAGGAAAACAAAATGCATGGAAATATTCACAGAAAGCGTTAAAATGCTGTGTTGTGGTTCACACTCAGTTCCCATAGGCCTGTCTCTGGATGTATATGACTATCTTCATCGCTGAACAACTGTTAAACCTACTTTTTTCCAGTTATTTAGGAGTTGCTTTAAATAGTGAACTTTATCTCAGTAATTAGGGCCTTTGGTTTTATCAAACATTAGGCTACTTGTTTTATTTGCTATTGTACATAGTCTGTTCCATTGATCACATTTTTAGATAGTTTGAGATTACAACTTTGTATGATAATAGAAGATCTAATATTGCTGAGTTTGCTTCTTTTCCACTTTTTTCCCCACTGTTTATCATGAGATTCTTGACTTTTGTTCCACCAGATGAATGTTTTTTTTTTTTCCTGTAAGTCTTTTGATAGTTGATTGTTTTGAAACTAAGTAAGATAGGTGGTTTATTTTTATTATGTTAGCATAGCTTAATCAGAAGCAATTAATATTTCTCCACTTATTTAGGTCTGTCTTTATTTTTGGTCTTGGCAGGTAGACACTTAAATATTTTTTAATTCTGTACTTATGTTGAGTTTTTTTAATGGTAATGTACAGAATTGCTGATGACTAATGGATATATTTAATGCTTTTGTTTTGGTTTTTTTAGTTGACTAGTATTCCCTAAGTAAGCTATCATATAATTTGCAAAAAGTTGTAATTTTGTTTATGCTTTTTTTCTCCATTTTATTTTTGTCTTATTTATATAGCTAGCATTTCTAGCACGGTATCCAGTAACATCTTTGTTTTATCTGACCTCATTGGAAAAGTCTTGAGATGAATGAAAATTCTGAGAGCGTTTCTAGGCAATTTATTAATTAGTTAGGCTAGCAAATAAATTGATGGTCAAGTGGTCTCTCTCTCTCTGGATTAAGACAAAAAAGACCATAGATATCATTCCAGTCAATGAGGGTTCAACAGTGGACGTATGAGGTGGGCCAAAAGTCTTCAGCTCTTCCTGCTCAGAACTTGATCATAAGACTAATCCTGTTCACTCAGGACAAGGAATCTGTCTTCCCCAGATCACTCTTGGTCATATCTTCTAGACTAAGACATCCCCAGACCACTTAAATTGAACTATGAGGTCACAAGGATTAATCCTATTTAGGGTCTGAATTCACCTAGATTCTCTTTTCACTTTAATCACAAAAAAAACTCTTTATTAGTTGGGTGGAGTTCTGTTCAAAATTGAAAAGAATAGTTTTGGTTAGACCAGTCTCTTTAGGGTTAAGCCAGTGAGCTCTTATCCTTCCCAAGGATTAGGCTTTGAATGAGGAAGCTAAAAGAGGAAAAAACCCTGGATCCCAATACTAATAATTGGTTGTTAATAATCATTTCTCGCATTCTCTAGATTATTTCCATTACATATAATACTGGCTTTTGGTTTCACATAGATTCTACTTACCAGATTAAAGATAGTGTTATTTAACCCTATCTTTTAAAAAATTTAATATTTTTATTTTCTCCATTTAAATGTAAAACAGTTTTTACATTTATTTTTAAAACTTTGAGTTCCAGATTCTCTTCCTTTGTTCCCATCTTTACCCCTCATTAAGAAGGCACATGTGGAATTATGTAAAACATTTCTATAAAAGTCATTGGGGGAGTGGGGGCTTTTCTACTCTTCCACCAAAAAAAACTCAAGAAAAAGAAAATTAAAAGTAAAATAGTATTTTCATTCTGTATGCAGACACAGTTCTTTCTCTAGGTATGGATAGCATTTTGCATTTTTCACTACTTTTTCGGAGTAGTCCTGAATTCACAACAGATCACCCCACAATGTTGCTGTTTTTTTTGTACACAGTGCATTTTACTTTGCTTTAGTTCATTGAGGATTTTCCAGGTTTTTCTGAGACCATCTTGCTTATCATTTCCCATAGAACAATAATATTTCATCATAATCACATACCATAGCTTATTCAGCCATTCCTCAATTGATGGGCATATCCCCAATTTCCAACTTTTTGCCTGGAGAAAAGAGTTGCTATAAATATTTTTGTACAAATAGGTCCTTTTTTTTTTTTTTTTTAATCTTTTGAGATTCATGCCTGGTAGTGGTATTATTAGGTCAAAGAATATGCATGACTTTATAATTCTTTGGGCATAGTTCATACTTTTGTTTATCAATTAGAGCGTGGCTCTTATTTTTTTATATATTTTTTCTCTTCCATTTATGGTTGAGAAATGATGCCTTATCAGAGAAATTTGCTTCACAATTCTTCTACAATTATTGCTAACTGTATTTCTCCCCATTTGTTCTATTCTCTCTCCTTTCATCTTGTTCCTCCTGAAAAGTGTTTTGCTACTGTCTACTCCCTCTCTCTCCTCTTATCACTCTCGCCCCCCCCCCCCCTTTCTGCATCATCTTCTCCAACTTTTCCTTTAGGGTAGGATAGATAGATGTTATTTCCTCTCTGAACCAATTCTGATGAAAGTAAGGTTTACTCAGTCTTCCCCTCCCACATTTGTCTTCTCTTTCTTCCCCTCACTCTCCCCTCCCCAATTGTAAAAGCTTTTTATTGTCTCTTTTTTGGAGGCAGATAATTTATGCTATTCTACCTCTTCCTTTCTATTCTCCCAGTACATTCTTCTCTCACCCCTTAATTTAATTAATTATTTTATTGTTTTGAGGCACTTGGAGTTGAGTAATTTGCCCAGGGTCATATAACTAGTTAAATGTCAGAAGCCAGATTTGAACTTATTCTCCTGACTTCAAGGCTGGTGCTTTATCCACTGTGTCATCTAGCTGCTCCTTTAATTTTGTTTTTTTAGATTTTATTTCTTGATATTCAACTCACATCTGTGTCTTCTGTTTGTATATATTCCTTGTAACTGCCATAATAATGAGAAAGTTCTTATTAATTACAAATATCATTCTTCCATGTAGGGATGCAAACAGATTGACCTTATTAAGACCCTTTTGATATCCCTTTCCTGATTACCTCCTAATACTTCTCTTGAGTCCTGTATTTTAAAATCAAATTTTCTATTCAGCTCTGGTCTTTTCATCACAAATGCTTTAAAGTTCTCCATTTCATTGAATGTCCATTTTCCCCCTTGAGGGATTATACTCATTTTTACTGGATAGATGATTCTTGGTTGTAATTCTTGTAACCCTATTATTGCTCTCTAGAATATCATATTCCAAACCTCTCCAATCCTTTAATGTAGAAGCTGCTGATTTTGTGTTATTCTGGCTGTAGCTTTACTATACTTGAATTGTTTCTTTCTAGATGCTTTCAATATTTTCTCCTTAATATGGAAGTTCTGGAATTTGACTGTAATATTCCTGGGAGTTTTCATCTTGGGATCTCTTTCAGGAAGTGATCAGTGGATTCTTTTCTATTTCTATTTTACCTTCTGGTTCTAGAATATCAGAATAGTTTTCCTTGATAATTTATTAAAAGATGATGTCTTCTACAATCTGATTCTTATCTGTCTTTATATCCCTGATAATGAGCACAAAGATCATCTATGTATTTCATATGAAATTATTTGCATAAATGATTGTCAAGTAAATACAGTAGAATTCTAAGAACAATATGTACTTTTTTTATTAATACTTTTTATTTGCAAAACATATGTATGGGTAATTCCCAAACATTAACCCTTACAAAGCTTTCTGTTACAAATTTTTCCCCCCTACTCCCCACCCCTCCCCTAGATAGCAGGATATCCACTACATGATAATTATGTTAGAATACTTAAATCGAATATATGTATAGTTATTGCCACACATCTTTTTTTTTGTTCAGGAGAAATTATCTATAAGAGAGAATAATCTGATAAAGGAAACACAATGTAAGCAAACGTCAATAGAGAACATGAAAATGTTATGTTGTGGTCCACATTTCACATCCTCTCTCTGGGTGTATATGGCTCTCTTCACCGAATAATTGGAATTGGTTTGAAGCATTTCATTGTTGAAGAGAGTCACGTCCCTTAGAACTGATCCTCATATAGTACTGTTGTTGCTGTGTACAACGATCTCCTGGTTCTGCTCATCTCACTCAGCATCAGTTCATGCAAGTCTCTCCAGGCCTCTCTGAAATCATCCTGTTGGTCAACAATATGTACTTTTGACTACAGCTGTGCAAATAAGACCAATTAAAGCAATAAAACTATCTAGATAAACATACATTGAAAAGTTCAGAAGTGGACATGGAAGCAACAGGATGCTTTTGTTGTCTGTTGATAATTTTATGTATATTCATTGTAAAAACAATTAAATGCAATTTTGTGGTTTCTTTTCTAAGCATTTTATCTTTTTTTTCTTGTTTGTGTATTTGGAAGCATATACTTTAATTGTGCTGAGATAATGTTAAATTTATTTGACTAAGAAGTAAGGTATATTTTGTTCAAAGGCAGTTTGCCTTCTATTCAATTTTTCTTTTTTTTTCTTTTTTTTTTTTTTTTTGTGTGTGTGTGTGTATGTCTTAGACCTACTCTGGACTATTCTGTGTAGTCATAAATCCTTACAAGAATCTTCCAATTTACTCTGAAAATATTATCGAAATGTACAGAGGGAAGAAACGTCATGAGATGCCCCCACACATTTATGCTATATCTGAATCTGCTTATAGATGTATGCTTCAAGGTAAGTGGACATTAATGAACTAAGTTTGTCTATCCCTCGACAAGGTGTAGAAATGTTGGTCTTTGCATATAGGTAGCAGATAAATGCTTTTTTATTGCTTCAGAGGCTTTGTGAAATTCTTGTTTCTCATTTTAGCTTATTTTAATTGCTAATCTGTATAGCATGCGAATTTTTTACAGTACTCTGATGTTTATAATTTTATTTGATTCATAGGGTGACCATTGTTGATTAACTTGAATTATATTAAGATCAAGAGTTGGTGGAACATATAGATTACCATCTCATGAGGCAGGAAAAGTCCTCATGATTTTGAGCCTCTGTGCATGAAGGAGAAAGAAAACTCAGTATCTTTTCTCCTGAGTTGGGCTGATTAGGAAAGAATGAAGTAGATTTGGTAACTAATGATTGTTTTAGGCAAAAGTATTGGAAATTTGAATGCAGTGGTCATTTTTTGACTTTATTTCAGACTTATGTTTTCAGTGATTTAGGAAACTTTTGTTGAGGAAATCTCATCTTCTAGTGCAGAACTAGTGCAGGTTCTACACCTTAGTTTTAGTTGTCTGGGGTACTTGCCCAAGGTAGGACTTCAGTTTAAGTCTTACTTTCAAGCTAGTTTTTTTATATACTATGCCCTGTTGTCTTTGCATTTATAAAATGGTAGGTTTTTTCTTTATTTGAGAAAGCTAAACTTAAATAATTCCCCCTATTAACTCCTTTTCTTTGGAATACCAGACTATATTGTCTCCTACCTTGAATTCTTTAATTTAAATTTCCCTTCTTTGTGAACTTTGCTGACATCAACAGACTGTTTCCCTATACAAAAAAGAAACTGCATATGAAAGTGGATAGCATAACTGTGTGATCTTTTTGAGGGGTGGGGTATCTATTTAAAATGCAACATGCTTGCTTCCTTGTTTGACTTTGTTCCCTTTTGAACCAGCTCCTGCTCACTTAATAGTGTTGGGTTTTTTTGTTTTTTGTTTTTTTGTTTTTTAATTAACGATTCATTGATTTTTCTTTTCTTCTCCCTCTACTCCAAATTAAAAGACTGTCTTTTAACAAATAATTTGTAATCACCTGTTGCCTTGTTTTGATTCATGGTGATATATTCTTCCTATTCTGTAGTGCCTGATTGTAGTAGAATTTTAGTCTCTTTTTAATGCTTTTAAGAGCTAGAAGTAGTAGGCTATGTAAACCCTATGTACTTTTTAGATTTCCCATCCTTGTGGCCCCTATTTTAATTAATATTTAATAAAATTATTTGTTAAAAGAAAACAAGCAATTAAGTAACTACTATGTGCTGGGCAACTCACCTAGGTATCACAGTGGCTAAAGTGCTGAACCTGGAGTCAGGAAGACTCATTTTCCTGAGTTCAAGTGTGGCTTCTGATGATTACTGTGTGGTCCTGGGCAAATCACTTCGATCTTTGCCTCATTTCCTCATCTGCAAAATGAGCTAGGGAAAGAAATACAAAATTCATGAAGAATGAGACATAACTGAAAGATATAACAATGTGCCATTATCTCATTTGATCCCTATTATAGTCTTGGAGGTAGGTGCAATTATTACCCCCATTTTATAATTAAGTAAACTAGAGAGATATTAAGCAACTTGATTGGTTAAATTGGGGTACAGTAACAGTTGAATTTAAATCTGTTTTCCTGTGGTTTCTCTAAATGAATATTTTAAAAAATTATAAATTGTGGGTCATTATGTTGTGTTCTCTAATTTCTTTTTTATCTGTAAATTCATGCTGTTTTTAAGTATAAATTGATGCATATAAGAAGTAGGATTCTTGGAATTTCCATTAATAGTCAGACAAAGCCTGGTTGTCCATGATTATCTTTGTTCCAAGGTTCTGTGAATAATTAAAAACCTTCCTGTTTGCTTATTAAAAGAAATCCATTGAAGGGGGTGGAGCCAAGATGGTGGAGTGAAAAACGTGACTCTCTGCATCCTTCTCCGATCTTTTCTCAAATCAACAATAAAATAAGCCTCTGAACTGATCTTCAAGTCAACGAATCCAGAAATATTTGGACATTGCTTTTGGATATCTCTGAAGAACTTCATATCAGGTTTGTTTAACTCAGACAGAGGAATAAACAATCCACTAGGTGCAGCCTGGAAGTGAGGGTGGGACTCAGCTCATAGTGGCAGAAACTCCAAACTCCAAACACCTGGAGTTTATCTGAGGCACTTGGGACACTCTGCCCTGACTGGGGACAGGTGTTCTGACAGATTTGCCTTTTTTTAAGGAGTAATTCGGACTTAGTCCTAGCCCCCACCGGCCCAGCATCTTAAGTTAATTCACCGAAGTGCCCCAGGGCAAAGTACTTCAGCCACCGTTTTTTTAAACCTTAAAGAGACATCCACTCTGTCTAAAAAAACGAAGAAGCAAAAGAGAGCTCTCACCATAGACAGCTTCTATCGAGAGAAAGAAGGGCTGACCCCAGATCCTGAGGTTCCTTTAGACAAAACTCCAGAGGAAGTTATTAAGGACCATCACTGGTCCCCTTTTCAAAAGGCCTTTCTGGAAGATTGCATAAAGACCTCAAAAGAGAGCTGAAGGATAAATGGGAAAATAAATTGAAATCAGTGCAAGAAGGATACAATATCTTGCAAGAAGGATATAATGCCCTGCAAAAGAAATATGAAAAAGACACCAATTTATTGAAAAATAAAATTAGTGAAGTGGAAAAAGAGTGCAATGAACAAAAAAATTCAATTGGCCAGTTACAAAAGGAGCTTAAAAAGGTAACTGAAGAAAACAACACTTTAAAAATAAGAATTGAACAAATGCAAGTGAATGACTCAATAAGACTTCAAGAATCAGTCAAACAAAAACAAAAAAATGAAAAATTAGAACAAAATATGAAATATCTCCTAGGAAAAACAACTGACTTGGAAAATAGATCTAGGAGAGACAATCTAAGGATTATTGGACTTCCTGAAAGCCATGATGAAAAAAAAAATCTAAACACTATCTTCCAGGAAATCCTGAAAGAAAACTGCCCTGAGATTGTAGAATCAGAAGGCAAAATCACCATTGAAAGAATTCACCGATTACCTCCTAAAAGAGACCCCAAAATTAAAACCCCAAGGAATATCGTGGCTAAATTTCAGGACTATCGCACCAAAGAAAAGATTCTGCTAGCAGCTAGAAAGAAACAATTCAAATACCTAGGATCAATAATTAGAATCACACATGATTTGTCAGCCTCCACATTGAAGGATCGAAGGGCCTGGAACCAGATATTCTGAAAGGCAAAGGAACTTGGATTACAGCCAAGAATAACCTATCCAACTAGAATGAGCATTATTCTCCAGGGAAGAAGATGGTCATTTAATGATATAGGTGAATTTCACCTATTTCTAATGAAAAGAAATCCATTGTTATTGTTTTTAAGTCTTCTAAGATCAGCATTTTATCCCCTAAGATACCCGATTGCCCCATTTTATATAATCATGCAGGTTAAATGGTGTTTTAAATTAAAGCAGGCTTCAAAAGAAGAAAGCAAATCTATCAGCAGTCATCTGAAAAAATATTCTAAATTACTAATAACTAGAAAAAGAAATGAAAGAAGATGGAAACATGCCATTCATCTCCTGATAGGTGTTAATGATAATGCACAAAAAGGCATGTTTTCAGGTGTGTGCTCCATGTCAGGGCTCTTTACCAGGCCTGCTTTGTATAGTAGTTTGGGGACAGTACTGAGAATCAGTGGATTTGAGGGGGATTGTCCCATTATGCTGTAAGCCTAAGGAATTCTTCCTCCAGTTATTCATCTCCTGCAGTGAGGGAGAAAATGAGCACAAGGGCTCAACACAAAATTCCTAAATGGAGCATCTCCATCTAGAGGGAATTATGGGCACTGAGGCCCAGCAAGTCCTGCCAAGCCTTTCCAGGTGCTTGGTGAGGGAACACTGGTTAAAAGGAGAGGCTTACCTTGGATTAGAGAAGGTATGAGTTGGAGACCTTGCTTTGTGTGTCACAGTGTCTTTGAAAGAATTTAGGCTCAGACAGTCTCCAAATCAAACAAAGGTATTTATTTTGGGGTTAACTCCCAACAGGTAACCTCTCCTTAAGGGAGGGAGAAGCTGCCCAGTAGACTAAGGTAAGGATTTATATAGATAAGAGAGAGTAAAAAAAAAAAACTGGTCAACTGGGCAAAACAGGAAAATTGAACAATCACAGATAATATTTTGCATACATTTGGACAGTCTCAACTGGGATGGGTATGGGAAAAGTTCTTTTTTTTTTAGTGTGAAGAGAAGGAGAATATGAGATTGAGAAAGAGGTCAGAAATTATTGGGGTTGGGGCTGCAGTTGAGATTCCATCACCTCTAAAATGAGGAATTTAGATTAGATATCTCTGAGATGACCTATTTCTCTTAAATTTCTGCTTTTATGATTGAGCTGTGAGGATTCTTTGCAGTTGCTAATCAGCAAGATATCTTTGAAAGAAATTGTTTACACTAAACACTTGATTTGCTAGTTAGGGAGTGAAAGAAGGAGTGAAATACTTAAGTAAATTTGGTTTCTAATATGTCAGTGGACAAATTTGATTTGGTTGAAAAATATTTAAAAGGATCTGTGATCTCATCATTTGGGGAATTCCCTACAAGTATATAGGTAGCAGCCTATTCATGGCTATTTATCTTGTGTGAGTGTTGTCCTTACCCTCTTCTAAATTTACTGTGGATGAATTTTATTATTATTTTGTCTTTTAGAAAGCAGCTCAGTAGTTTATATACAAATACACCAAATTTATTTATGTATTTAAATATTTTCTTACCAAATAAGTGAGGTAAATTAATGTATATTACATAAATTTATTCAAATAGTTTAATAATCTCTTTAGCGATAATTACAGATTGCTCTCCAAACTGGTTGGATTGGATCACAGTTTCACTAACAGTGGATTAGTCTTCCAATTTTTCCACATTCCCTCCAACATTTGTCATTTTCCCTTTCCCTCATTTTAGCCAATCTGATAGGTGCAAAATGATATCTCAGTGTTTTTTTAATTTTTTCATGATTACAAATTCTTTTAGTTTCTTAAAACTGCCTGTTCTTATCATTTTAAATTGTCATTGCTTAGCAATAAGAACTTATTATCTCTCCATTTATTTATATATCTTTATTTCTGTAATGAGTATTTTGTTATTTTCAGATATGTTCTAAGTATGCTTTGCTTGGCTGTTAAGACTCCCAAACAGTTTATACATTTCATAGTTGGAATCTCCTTAGGTTAACTAATTTGGACCATATTTATCTTATCAAAATCTCTTTTTATGTATCATTATTTTTCTTTTTAATTTTGATAATTTTTTTAAATTTCCAGATAGGTAAGGTTTTTATTATTATTATTAAAGGTTTAGTGTGTTTTTTTCTCTCAATTTTGTTTCTCTTCTTTGATTTTAAGAATTTCTTTTTTGTATTTATTTGGATTTTTTTGATCTGTGTGGTTTTTTTTTAAGTGTTTTTAGTTGTATTCCTAATTTGTTGAATTACTTTATTGAAAAAAAGGTTGAAATTAAAAAAAAAAAAAAAAAAGCCCAACAACCCTTTCTTCTAATGACTGGCTGCATCCCAAAAGTTTGGGCCCTTATACATTGTAGTAACCACATTAGACAGATAGCTTCATAAAATTCTCTTTCTCCATCAGAGTACAAATACTTATTGTAATTAAATTGTCTGTGATTAGTCAAGCCTCTACGTTCTTTAATTTGACAGCTATCAGACTGAATTGTTTGTGTGGTATCTTCAGTAATGCTTATCCAAATCTTAACCAGATGTCCCATCATAAGTCCCAAATACCATTGTAGTAGGGAAGAAGCATTAATACTGTAAAACCTCCCCTTTCTTGGGATCAGTAAACTTCTTACTGGAGACTCACTCAGACACTGGGTAGTTTGGGGTCCATTCATTAGTCAGTTCTAGTTCTCCCCAAACCAAAGGGGCCCAAAGTCCTTTGGGGCAGGGGTGATGTCTTATCTTCTACAACTACTTCCACCTGGGAATGTTGCATTGTTCTACAAGTTCCCAATTTGGAGGGGTGCTGAGTTTGAGGACCAACCAGGAGCTGATTCAAACAGCATCTTCTGGATTCTGAGTCAGATCCCTGAAGCTGGTAAATACAGTTATACAGTGCTGATCATTTGAAGGTGAATTGACCAAAATTTAGAAGAAAACAAACCTAACAAGTAGGGATTAGGGTAGTTTGACCAAAGAGATATTTATTTGTAGGAGCTCATGAGGTTGAGCAGGGGCAGAAAAGTAGGGAGAAAGAAGGGGAGAGGAGGAGGAGGAAGGAGGGAGAGAAAGGAGAGAGGGAGAGCACTTAGGCAGAGCCTTTTAACAATTACTTGTCAAAAAGCAGGGCGTTTGAGATAGACCCCTCTAGTTGTACTAAAATTTTCTTCTCCAAACTCCACTGAAGATATTTTAGATTTAGTTTCAATAATTAATAAAATAACAACAGGGTCTCACAATGAGTCATTTTGAAACCTTTAATTCACTCCCATTCTCCTTCCCCACTCAGACCATTGGATTCATTTGTCTCCGGTCTCCTTCCTCAAGGACAGCCATAATGACCATAATTTGTTGGTAACTGTAATTAAATCCCTTCTCAGCAAATTACTTCCTGACTCACCAATCATCCCCATCAAAAGTCATGAGGTAAATTATCTTCTCTTCCTTCTTTAACTCCCATCATTCACGTTTGAAATGGTTGGGCTTTCCCATTGGTAACACCTGGGGGTGGGGAGGGTGGGGCCAAGGGGCAGGCCACATTTGACCTTGGCCTTATCCCATGGGCCCCTCATTCTTATTCTCATATATCTAAATTTCCTCACTTTCCCCTTTATACACACACACACACACTCATCTCCTTAGTGCAACTTGACTAAAGCTCCTTAAATCTATTTTTCTTTCTACTCCAATCTCAACTTCCTGTCTTTTTCCCTCATTATGTCTTAATCTTCACTAAAAAATCCAATAAATCCTAACTTTCAAGCAAATCTCTTTGTCCAAGGGAGAAAGCAAGACAAACCCCAAAGTTCAGAATAGCTAAATAACTTTGGATGAAACTTTAAAAGAACCTCCCTACAGCACCTATTCAGCAGGGTGGCACATAACGCCACAAATTGCACCATATACATATACAATTTCTCCAAGGTCAACCCTTGACTCTTAATCAAATCAAACACACATTCCAATTTCTAGTACCAATTCACACTTCCAAAATCCCATGCCCAGGCAGCACACATCAATCGAAAGTGATTCTAGCCTTATACAACAACTTAGATTTAAATACACAGAAAAATAATGTTGTATTTTTGGGAGAAAACTCTTCCTCCTTGAAACTCCACTCTCTGAGATTCCCCCGAATTGTCAAAACAGTAGTAAACTGTGGTAGTAGCCTGGGAACTGAGAGACAAAGATGGCTCCCCTGGGCAAAATGGCAGTGAATCTTACAAGTGCCCATTTTAAAAAGTTTAGAGTTCTCCTTCCTTGTTCCACTCATCCATATCCTACCTGTAGCTAGGGGATGGACAGAAAAGCCTTTAAAGTGACAGTTTCTGTTTGGAGAGCCACCCAAACTCTCCCAAGCCACATGGAAAGCAGTCTCCTGATTAAAAGAGGTGGGGTAGGGGAGACTGCTCAGATCTCCCATCTAGGGAGAACTGGGGGGGGGGAAGGGGGGAGAGGGAGATCCTGCACCTTTCTATAGAGTCCAGTGAAGAAGATTTTAGGACTCTGGAGGGTCAGGGACACAGGGAGTCCCCATCTAGAGAGAAATCTCATTAATAAATGTAGAAAAGCAGGCATATTAAACATATCTTTGCCCACACTACATTTCAATTTTAAATTCTGTCAAACATTTAAAAATAATTCATTTTCAATTTTTTCCTCTCCAAAAATCAGGGAAAAGGGAATGCTACTAGACTTATAGGACATATACCCCCCCATTTTCCTCCCTTCCCCCCCCCCCCAAAATAACATCATGATACTGAAATGAGGGGAAAATAATTCAGAGGAAGAAAACTAGAATACTGTAATGGGTATTGACCCACATTGAATACAGTGTTAGCAGAAAGGTATTGTATTTAAAAGATAAACACACTATTATCAAGTTGGTTATGCCAGGATTGATTAATTTAGGAGAATGTGATCAAGAGAGATGAATGGTGGAAATAATCTAGGTTTGGGTTTGTAATTTGAGAATAGTATAGAGCCAAATTGGGTAATGAAGGGAATTAGGATTGAGAAGAAAGGAAAATGTAGCCACGTCATGGATTAATACTGATGGTTGGTGGGATTGGAGGTCATAGTACATGCTTATAAGGATTCTAAGGTATAAGAAATAATATTATAGTAAAAGATAGTGTTGAAAAGCATAGAAATGGAACATTTGTGAGCGATGATTTTGATGGTTCCTGTGTTGCAGGAGTAAAGGAATAGATAGATCATGAAAGCAGAGTAGATTGAGAAACTAGGAAGTTAAGGTGTTTGAGCAATCAGCATGCATGTCAGAATTCCTTAATATGATTAGTTGGGGTAGAGAGAAACAGCAATCCTCTCTCTGATCTAACAATTTACAGAGAATATCCACGGAATAGATACTGGCCATCAACTTTTGAATTGAGTGAATACATTTGAATAATGAGAAATTCTTATTGCTGAGTGGTGGTGGCAGAGGGTTTTTTAGTGGGACATTGGATGAGTAGGATTGAGGTGGATGAGAATTAGGGAGAGGACAACAGAGTTCAGAGAAATTTAGTTTTTTCTTAGCAGATGTTCAATATCACAGGGATGGAGATGGTGGTATACCAACATTGGGAATAAGTATAAATGCAGAGCATTGGTAGATACAGAGGGATCCTTAGAGGAAAGCAGATGATTAAGACACTTTAAGGTCATCCCTGGAAGGACTTCATTTCAGATGGTGGCAGCTATGTTCTTGTGTGCAAGACACCTTGAAAGTCACCTCAGAGCAGGAATAAGCAAGGCAGCTATGTTTTCATAGCTGGGGAATTTGGCTGTGTTGATGTGTTACCAGAGTTTTTTGTTGCCTCTTTTTATTGAAAATTAACAGGCATCATCAGAAGGGCAAGTTTTGCTATGGGTGCTGAAATTACTCTGCTGTAAATGCAAAATCAGCTGAGTGGATACAATTAGAAACAAATTTAATTAGAAATTGTAGGCAGAAGAGAAGATAGTCAACTCTAGAGTTCAGAAAAAGAACTTATATCAGTTTAGATACTAAGTATCCAACATGCTTTGTTTTTGTTACTTTTGTGTTTGACTCTTTATACTAGAGAGAAAGTAAATTAATTTACTTTATTCATCTAAAGTAATTTAAACATGACTTAAGTGGATTTATGATTTTATCAATCAGTAAATATGAAAGACTACCCTGTGGCCAGACACTATGCTAAACAACTAGAGATAGAAAGGAAAAAGACAGGTCCCGTTCTCAAAGAATCCACAGACTAATGGTAGGCAACACTAAAAAAGTTGAAAAATAGGAATGGGGGAAGAGCAAGATAGGAAATGTGGATTCTTATAGATTAGTGCTATAAGTTGCACACCTGTTTGATGTGCATTTGTAGACCATGTTTCCTCACCTGAAATTGTCTAGACCAACAAAATCAGATTCATTCAGAAAAACAAGCTGTCCTGTCACTTCTTGTGCAGAAGTCATCATTGGAAATAGTTTCTAGACTCATCATAGACTCTAGTCTATTTCAGCCTACCATATGTCTCTTTGTTGACATGAACCAATACATAAAACTTGGTATATTAATACTTATATCTGAGACATTGAATGGGAAGTTCCTCAACTTTCCACATCTTATGACTTTTCCTGTGTTTTCCTAATTATTATTTCTTAATATTTGATGGGAGTTGAGCATTTAGCAATTAAAGCCTTGAAATCTCTTTCTGCTATGATTGATTGATAGAATTGTAAGCTTTCTTTGGTCTAAAATTATTGCACAGAATGTTTATTTGCAAAACTTCATAATGGGCTAGAACAGTGGTGGGAAACCTTTTTTTTTTATCAACGGTCATTTGGATATTTATAATATCATTCATGGGCCATACAGAATTATCGATTTACAGAAGTCAAGCAGTGGGAGGTTGTTGTATTTAGCTTTCAGGTCATCATTGTTTCTAGTTGCCTTAGCAAATGATTTTGTGGGTTGGGTCTTTAACAGCTTGTGGGCCAGATGTTTCCCATCTCTGGGCTAGAAAATAAAATTGAGACCCTGCTCTGTTCTTCACGGGGTGGAGAGGGAGGTGAGCCACATCACTATTGCTTGCATCTAAACTTTTTTCTCTTGGTACATAGCCTAAGGCTTGCAACTGTTAATTATTCCAGAACATCACCTCACTCAGATTCCATCTTTAGTCTGCCCTGCATTTTGACTTTTACTGGGTTAATGATTGACACTGCACTGGGCAATCTTATGCAGGATGCAGGACTGGGTGCTAATTGGTAGCTTTGTCTTGGACTTTGTCTTGTCCCAGTTCTTGATTGTTGCAGTATTCCATTGCTAAGAGAGGTGTCCTTCCATCCAGATGTTATCCAGTATATCTATACATGTGGGGAAAATGACTGCTTGTGACTTTCTTGGATTTCCTCACCAGGATTCAATGTGGTACATTTTCTAGATCTTTTTGAGGAATTTTTTAAAGTGATATTGTCAATATTCAAAATATTTTGTGAAGTTTTTTAAGTATTTTGAGTGATTGTATCATCCACTTGTTAATAAATAGTGATAGTTATTCTACATCAGTTTAGATTATTTTCACTGGTAACAAATGTTTTGCTTTTTTGAAGATTTGCTTTTTTAGGAAATATTGGCTGTTTACAGAGATTTTGTCTATATCTTATTAAGAAGATGCTAAATTTTTGTGTTCCTTTTTTGAATAGGATATGTAGTTGGCGTAACATCTTGTACATAAAATAGGAGCTCGATAAATGACCTCAGTGAAGTGATAACTTCTCTCCTCTCCACTTTCCAGTTACATAGAAAGATAGTTTTTAGCATGTTACTAATATTACAATAACATTCTATTACATTGGAATAATACTTCTGTAATCATGCTTGCCAAATTTTACTTGATCTATTATGTATAAATATTGTGTCTAAATATAATTTATTATTTATGATAAATGCGTAGGGAACAGGAAAAATATATATTTCTCTTTCACTACACATTATTTGTAGCCTGATGCTTGGCATATTATAAGCATTCAATGAATGATTTTGGTTTAAGGATAGTTATGATTGTCTAAATTAATTTACAGAGCAAAATCCAGTAGATCAAAAACACTTTTGAAAACAAATTCCAAGCATTTGTCACACTTACTTCAAAGCAACATTCAGCACAAGTTCAGAAGATTAAATAGAATAATCTCTTGGAGTTTTGCTGGAGTAGGTGTCAGTCTTTTTGAGGACTTTAATACTTTTTGAGGACAATAATACTTTTAATGGTGATTGAAAAAGATCTTTTTTTTTTGGAAGGTGTAAAGAAAAAAGCCAATTTGTTCCAAAAAGCAAGTGTAACATTAACTTTATATAATTTTGTGGGAATCGGGTCCTACTCTACAAATCCAATCTTCATTTTTCACTGCTATCTTAAATTCAACCAAATTGTATTGCCTGAATACCATATGCTTTTCTTATAGTTTTCCTCACTTCTCTGTTCTATAAAATCTTTCCTAGTTCTCTAGATCACACTGATTTCTTCTTTCTCCAGAGCGCGAATATATTTAATTATGAGTTATGATGGCAGAGACAGTATTTTATCCTACTCTGGTGGGATTTTTTTTTTTTTTCTTTTTGCTGAGGCAATTGAGGTTAAGTGACTTGTCTAGGGTCTCACAGCTAGGGAATATTAAGTGATTTGAACTCAGGTCCTCCTGACTTCAGGGCTGGTGCTCTATCCACTGCGCCACCTAGCTGCCCCTCTGGTGGTATTTTTTATAACATCTGACAAATGCTGGACATATTTTAAATGCTTAGTAAGTACATAGGGAAATAAAATCACTGTTGTTCCTATCTACACCATCTCCTATGTCTTTGTTTAAACCAGAAAAATCTGTTAGTTCCTCTAGTTTTCTCTTCATTTAATTATTCTGCTTGCTTAAGGTTATGGATCATTAAGTCATTTTTACTGCACACTTTCCCTGTGATTACCTCAGTTTAATTTCCTTTAACAGTGGGTAATAGATACTTTAACAAGTATCATGTACTCTTTTCCTTTCTTTGCTAATTTGATTTCAAACGCATCATAGATATGTGTGATGAACATCATTTGAAGGCTTTGGTAAACTGTGTTATATTCTAGGATCTTTTTCTGACCCACTGATATTTCAGTGAGTCCATAGATAATGCTTGAGAAATAGCTCAGAAAGCTAGATATGATGCTTAGTACTTAGAACTTTTAAAAATGAGATAATATAATGAATGAAAGATTGGAAAGCACTATATATGTCTGTTACCATCCTTGTAACTTGTAAACTAGATTAAACAAAAGAAAATAACTTTTATTTTTTAGGGGAAGAAAAATATAAAACATTTAACTCAGATTTGCTTTTAAAATTAAGACTTAGGGAATATGTGATTAAAACATTTTTTTAAAGGAAATTCTGTTTTGTTTTGGGGGTAATTAAAAAGTGACAGGGATAGACAAATGAGGTTGAGGAGAGACGATTACCATAGCTATCTAATCTCTCTCCTCAAATTAATCTCTTTATATTGTTATTCTCTTGCTTAAAAAGCTTCAGTATACCTTTTTTGTGTGTTAACATACTATAAGTTTTCTAATATGGAAAGTTAAAAATGAAAGGATATTTACAATTTACTGCTGGTCTTTTTGTTTTTCAGATCGTGAAGATCAGTCGATTCTTTGCACGTAAGTAAACAAATAATAAACTTTCATAGTCTTTTTACAGATTAAAAAGAGGAACCTTAGCTAGTTTTCCTAAATTAATTAAAATAATTAACAGTTCTTTATTTTTGTTTTAGATAAAGAACTTTTAAAAAAGCATCAAATATTGTCTTGAAGTATGTTTCCCAGTCCTTTGTTTTGTCTTTCCAGTTAATAAAAACATTTCTTTCAAGTCTAATTTTTCAGATTTCTGATCTGCATTTAAAATCTTGTATTCATCTTTGCTTTTATCCAGTTAGTCAATGAGTTAGGTGTTTTCCTTCAGTTTTCACATATCTAGCCTGTTCTCCCACTTTCCCACTGCTACCATATATATTTCAGTTCCTCATTCAATCATTCATTATTTATAATAGACTCTTAGAGATCCTCCCAGCCTTTGATCTATCTTTCCTTTTTTAGTTGCTTATTCATACTGATGCAAGATTATATTTTAGCCCTTCCTCCACTGAAGAACTTACAATTTTTCCATCTTCAAGATGGTAATGTCTTATGATCATGGCATATGAATACTCTTTAGCATAGCAGAGGATGATTGAGAAGAATAGACTTAGGGGTTATATGATAATTGTCTCAAAATATTTGTCAAAGAGGGATTGTACTTGCCCTAGAAAGAACAGATATTAGCAGCCATGCTAGAAATTCCAGAGATGCAAATTTAGCCCCCCCCCCCCTTTTTTTTCTTCAGAAAAAACATGTATAACTAGAGATATCCTTAAGTGGTAGCTTCCTTCTTGTAATAGTTGTTTGAGCAAGAGTTAGCTGACTATATGTTGGTTTTGTTGAAGATGGGAAGAGATTCTGGTTTTAATGAAGTACGAGTTGGACTAAATGGTCTATAAGATTCTATGATGTTATAATTGGAGTTATCTGTAGTTAATTTAATATGGTGGTATTACTAACTGCTTCTTATTAGAGACTCACCAAGGGCCAACTCCAACACATAGCTAAATGTAGAGAAGTACTTATTTCTTGGTGCACTTGGCATCTTTCCATTGGACCCTAATCCCGGATAATCACCAGTGTCTGAGTACAAGCTGAGGGAAAGATTTTTGTTACCCATTATGTCTTTCTATTCGGATCTTACTCAGGTTCCCTCCAACATTACTTGTCTCTATGTACACATGCTAAGGAATCATTGCCCACTTCACTTGCCTCAGGATCATCCCCAGAATTGGCTTGGTCTGCCCTCTGTAATAAGAACTCTTCCATTCCCTGCTCCCACAGGGCTTTCTCTAAGACAATCAAAGTTACTTGCTTGCCAGTCCTCCCTGAGTTCTCATAGGACATATCTCTATCTGCCAAAATGTTGAACCTCAAGTGAAGGCCTGGAACACACTAATCTCCTGCCTTTTTCAGTGGTTAACTAATTCAGTAGCTAATCTACCAACCTCATTTCAGTAATTACAAACCTTGGTTACCAAGATATAAACTCCATTTCTCATCTTCTTCACTTCTTCAACCCTTAGCCCCATCCCATTTCCCAAAAAGTTCTTTATATCTCCATACCCTTTCTCCTGTATCCTCTGGGATGCCCATTCCAAAATTAACAAAATCTTTTTTATCTTAAAACCTCCTTTTTTCCTTACTCTTCTATCATCTGGCCTAATCTACTCAATCTATTCCTTTTCTCCTGGCTCATTCCATCACTTCACCTCATATACACAAAGAAATACACTTGATCTTATAATTATCTAAAAGTGTTTCATTTCTTTGTTAACAAAATCTAAAATTCTTTTATCTGATAAAAACATATTATTGTATCTTTCCCCATGCCTTAGGATCATTAATTCTCTTCTTTGTCCTCACTGTGACCTCTATTCCCTCCATCCCTTAATTATTTTCCAGGGTATCAACCTTGCACTGACTATATTCTTCAGTTTGACCCTATGGTGAACCAACTCAAGTCTAAACTATTCTTGCCCCCTTGTCCTGTTGTATTTTTCCAAATCCCAGTGCCAGATCACTTCTAATATTCTCTTGTTTTGCTCCTATTCTGAATGGAGCTGCAGTAAGGGAAAGAGGCTATTCTTCTCTAATCATTTTGTTATTCTTCTCTCCACAGCAGTTATCCCAAACCTTTTCATCTTGTTTGTTTGTTTGTTTGTTTGTTTTTTTTAATGTTATCTTATTTGAAAAAACAGTAAGAAAAAAAGAAAAACAGAAAAGAAATACAAAGTAAAGCAAAACAAAAGAGAATATTGCCATGTGCCCAACAGAACATCAGGGAGGATTCAAAATATGTAACAACAAATCACCAGATCAAGAAAGTACATATATATATATGTATATATTTAAGTAAAAGAAATTAAATCCATTAATGTCCTTTTCTTTCTCCCCCCCCCCCCCCTTTTAAATTGTTCTTTGGTTCTCTGCTGTGTTCCTTATTTACTTTATTCTTTTTTCCTTTTCATCCCTCCTATTACTCCCCAAGCAAGCTACAGTTAAGGAAAAATATATTTATGTATACATATATAGATATATACATATAAACATATTTATAATACACACACAGGTCTTTCCTATCCCTCCTGCCTATTTAATTAAATTCTTCTCCATAACTTGCCTTATTAATACTTAATCTCTCCCCACCCAATGTCTTCTTCCCCTTAACTTTTGCTTCCCCATCTGCCCATTCCTCCCCCGTTATTTTATTTTTATTTTTATTTTTTTGCTTTTTGCTGAGGCAATTGGGGTTAAGTGACTTGCCCAGGGTCACACAGCTAGGAAGTGTCTGAGATCACATTTGAACTCAGGTCCTCCTGACTTCAGGGCTGGTGCTCTATCCACTGCTCCACCTCGCTGCCCCTCCCCCATTATTTCTTTATAGATTTTGGAGAAAGCTATACTCTTCATGATATATATGTAGTATTGCCTATTGAATTCATTCCCTATGTTGAGTATGTTTTCACCCCACCCCCAATAATGCCTCTGTGACTATTCTTTCTCTGCATCTGATATGTATGATTACTGTTTTTACCTTAACTGTCAATATTTCTTTTGAGCTGTTCTATTGTTGATGTGAATCTTAAACACATACATATACACATATTAAAAAACATAAATAATTTGTCTGTTTTTAAATAGTTTGTTCATGTTAAGTTCCCTAAAATTGATCTTTCATATTGGCTCTTATATGTTAAATTTTCTGTTAAGTTCAGGTTTGGTTGATAATAAAGTCTAGAAAATCTAAAAGTTCGGTGAATGTCCATTTTTTCTCATTCAAAATTATAGATAATTTTCCTGGATATGATTGATATTTTTGGCCACAGGCCTAGCTCTTTTGATTGTCAGTAGATATGATTCTAGGACCTGCAGTCTTTTATTTTAGCTGCTAAGACTTGTACAATTCTAATTGTAGCTCCAGCATATTTGAATTGTTGTTTTCTTGTTTCTTGCAAAATTTTCTCTTTGGTCTGGGGGTTTCAAAATTTGGCAATAATATTCCTGTGTGCTTTCCACAAAGGATCTCTTTGAGGTAGTGATTGATAAATTTTTTTTTTTCTATTTCTACTTTCCCTTCATGTTCAATCACTCCTGGAAAAATTTCTTGGATTGTTCCTTGCATTATTGTGTCAAGATTCTCTTTTTGGTCACAACTTTCTGGCAGTCCAATTATTCTTATATTTTTTTCTTCTTGATTTGTTTTCCAGATCTGTCATTTTTTTAATAAGATGTTTCACATTCTCTTCTATTTCCTCATTTATAATCTTTTCTGTTATTTCTTGGTCTCTCATAGCTTCACTGACTTCCCCTTCACCTTGCCCAATTTTAATTTTCAAAGAATTATTTTCATCTTTGAGACTCTGTACCTCCTTTTCTAGTTGGTTGGATTTTTTTTCATAATCATGTTTTCGTTTTTTTTTTTTCTTGAATGATTTTTCTTTCTTTCTTTTTTTTTTTTAATAAGAGATATTAGTGTGTGTGGTGGGGTTGGTGCCTCACGCTTCTCTTCAGCTTTTCCACACTGACTAGGAACTCCAAACCAAGAGCTTCACCCTCCTGCAAGTGCCCACAGCCAGCAGCATTCCTGTTCCACTGCTTCTGCACTTAGTGGGTTCTGATGCCTCACCTACGGCCATGTCTCAGCAGCATAGCTTGGCCTGCTGTTTCTAATCAGCAGAGGTTCACTCAGTCTTCCTGGACTCAAACCCCAATTCCACAAATGGTCTGGAGGATGAAGGTCTGTGTGCGGTTCTTCCTGAAGCTCCAGCCACACCCACCTAGCCTGAGTGGTCCCCACTTGATATTTCTGTGGAGCTAGCCCAGATGTATTTGCACTTCAGACAGGTTAATCCCCGGCCTGGTGTCTTTCTTCAGATCTTTTTAGGTTGTACCAGGAAGACCCCTATTCTGCCTCAAAACTTCTTTATTTTTCACTAGTTTATGTTCTCTGAGGTGCACATTTTTCAGTCTCATGAAGATTTTTTTTTATGCATTTTATTGAAGCTTTTTAATTGCAAAACATGTATGGCTAATTCTTCAACAATGACCCTTACAAAGCTTTTCTGTTACAAATTTTTCCTCCCTAGTTCCCACCCCTCCCCTAGATGGCAGGAAGTCCACTACATGTTAATTATATTAATGTCAAATCGAATATATATATGCATATTTCCATGCTTATTTTGCTGTGCAAGAAAAATCTTATCTACAAGAAAAAAAATCTGAGAGAGGAAACACAATGCAAGCAAACATCAATAGAAAGCATGAAGATTTTATGTTGTGGTCCACATTTTATATCCCTCTCTCTGGGTGTATATGGCTTTCTTCACTGACCAAATGGAACTGGTTTGAAACATTTCATTGTTGAACAGAGCCATGTCCATCAGAATTGATCATCATATAGTATTGTTGTTGCCGTGTATAATGATCTCCTGGTTCTGCTCATTTCACTCAGTGTCAGTTCATGTAAGTTTCTCCAGCCCTCTCTGAAATCATCCTGCTGGTCGTTTCTTACAGAACAATAATATTCCATAATATTCATATGCCATAATTTATTCAGCCACTCTCCAATTGATGGGCATCCATTCAGTTTCCAGTTTCTAGCCACTTCAAAAAGGGCTGCCACAAACATTTTTGCACATGTGGGTCCCTTTTCTTCCTTTAAGATCTCTTTGAGATATAAGCCCAATAGAAACACTGCTGGGTCAAAGGGTATGCACAGTTTGATACCTTTTTGAGCATAGTTCCAAATTGCTCTCCAGAATGGTTGGATCCGTTCACAGTTCCACCAACAATGCATCAGTGTCCCAGTTTTCCCACATCCCCTCCAACATTCGTCATTATCTTTTCCTGTCATTTTGGCCAATCTGACAGGTATGTAGTGGTACCTCAGAGTTGTCTTAATTTGCATTTCTCTGATCAGTAGTGATTTGGAGCACCTTTTCACATGACTAGAAATGGTTTTAATTTCATCATCTGAAAATTGTCTGTTCATATCCTTTGACCATTTATCTATTGGAGAGTGCCTTGAATTCTTATAAATATGAGACAATTCTCTATATATTTTAGAAATGAGGCCTTTATCAGAACCATTAAATGTGAAGATGATTTCCCGATTTATTGCTTCCCTCCTTATCTTGTCTGCATTAGTTTTGTTTGTACAAAAACTTTTTAACTTAATATAGTCAAAATTTTCTATCTGGTCTTCAATTAAGAGTTCCAGTTCTTCTTTGGACATAAATTTATTCCATCTCCACAGGTCTGAGAGGTAAACTATCCTATGTTCCTCTAATTTGCTTATAATATCACTCTTTATATCTAAATCATGAACCCATTTAGATCTTATCTTGGTATGTGGTGTTAGGTATGGGTCAAGCCCTAATTTCTTCCACATTAGATTCCAATTTTCCCAGCAGTTTTTGTCAAATAGTGAGTACTTATCCCAAAAACTGGGGTCTTTGGGTTTATCAAACACTAAATTGCTATAGTTATTGCCTAGTTTGACCTGTGATCCTATCCTATTCCAGTGATTGACTATTCTATTTCTTAGCCAGTACCAAATGGTTTTGATGGCCACTGCTTTGTAATATAGTTTTAGATCTGGTACAGCAAGGCCACCTTCATCGGTTTTTTTTCCCCCATTAATTCTTTTGGAACTCTTGACCTTTTGTTCTTCCAAATGAACTTTGCTACTATTTTTTTCTAGATCTGTAAAATAATTTCTTGGGAGTTTGCTTGGTATGGCACTAAATAAGTAAATTAGTTTGGGTAGTGTTGTCATTTTTATTATATTCGCTCGGCTTATCCATGAGCACTTGATGTTTTTCCAATTGACTAGGTCTGATTTTATTTGTGTGGCAAGTGTTTTGTAGTTTAGTTTGTATAGTTCCTGACTTTTCCTTGGCAGATAGATTCTCAAATATTTTATACTATTGACAATTATTTTGAATGGAATTTCTTTTTGTATCTCTTGCTGCTGAACTTTGTTGGTAATATATAAAAATGCTGATGATTTATGTGGATTTATTTTGTATCCTGCCACTTTGATAAAGTTGTGAATTGTTTCTAGTAATTTTTTAGTTGAGTCTCTAGGGTTCTCTAAGTATACCATCATGTCATCTTCAAGTAGTGATAATTTGGTTTTCTCATTACCTACTCTAATTCCCTTAATCTCTTTTTCTTCTCTTACTGCCAAAGGTAACATTTCTAATACAATATTAAATAGTAATGGTGACAGTGGGCAGCCTTGTTTCACTCCTGATCTTATTGGGAATAGTTCTAGTTTGTCTCCATTACATATGATGCTTACTGATGATTTTAAGTAGATCCTTCTAATCATTTTAAGGAAAAGCCCATTTATTCTTGTACTCTCTAGTGTTTTTAATAGGAATAGATGTTGGATTTTATCGAATACTTTTTCTGCATCTATTGAGATAATCATGTGATTTTTGTTATTTTGGCCATTAATATAATTGATTATGCTGATAGTTTTCTTAATATTGAACCAGCCCTGCATTCCTGTATAAATCCCACTTGGTCATAATGTATTATCCTGGAGATGACTTTCTGTAATCTCATTGCTAATATCTTATTTAAAATTTTTGCAACAATATTCATTAGGGAAATTGGTCTATAGTTTTCCTTCTATGTTTTCACTCTACCTGGCTTAGCTATCAGCACCAAATCTGTATCATAGAAGGAATTTGGTAGTATACCTTCTTTCCCTGTTTCAAATAGTTTATATAGTATTGGAATTAATTGTTCTTTGAATGTTTGGTAGAATTCACATGTAAATCCATCTGGCCCTGGAGATTTTTTCTTAGGGAGTTGATTAATAGCTTGTTCTATTTTTTTTTCTAAAATGGGGCTATTTAAACAATTGATTTCCTCTTCTGTTAACCTGGGCAGTCTGTATTTTTGTAGATATTACTCCATTTCATTTAGATTATCAAATTTATTGGCATAAAGTTGGGCAAAGTAACTCCTAATTATTGCTCTAATTTCCTCTTCACTGGAGGAGAGTTCTCCCTTATCATTTTTGAAACTAACAATTTGATTTTCCTCTTTCCTTTTTCTAATTAAATTAACTAGAGGCTTATCTATTTTGTTTTTTTTTTCATAAAACCAACTCTTAGTTTTATTTATTAATTCAATAGTTTTCTTATTTTCAATTTTATTAAATCTCCCCTTTTATTTTTAGAATTTCCAAAATTTGGTATTTAATTGAGGGTTTTTAATTTGTTCTTTTTCTAGTTTTTTTAATAGTAAGCCCAATTCGTTGATCTTCTCTTTCTATTTTATGCAAGTAAGCATCTAGAGATATAAAATTGCCCCTTATAACCGCTTTGGCCGTATCCCACACATTTTGGTGACCCTATTTAGGGTTTTCTTGGCATAGACTCACTTTGAGTTCAAAGTGTGATATGGCTCATTCCATAAAGGCAACTACCATCTTAACTATTCCTATCCTGGAAATTTTTGGTTAAATTTCTTAGTACAGTTTTGGTGGAGAGAAGTCATTGGGAAAACATTTGCTATACATCTAACTTTGCTTAAGCATTTCTGTTGGATGTAAAAGGGGGTTTGCGACTTGGCTAGATAGTTAACTGGAGAGTGAAGAAACATGATCCCAGAGCAAGAATTCAGAGTTGAATTGTTTAATTTCTTGTTGGAAATAGTCTGTGGAGATTTAGTTTAAAGATGTAACACTAGGAGTAGATCTACTAGGATGAAGAAAACTTAGGGCTTAATCTCATTGAACTCAATGTTCCCTGTTCCCATACTCTTGAAATGAATATTCGAATATTTTAAATTATAAGCAGAAATTTCTACTTATTGAATATCATATGTGCATGCCAGTTAATGTAAGAGAAGCAAAAGAAAACTAATCATCTTTTTTTGAGAGGGCAAGGTACCTTTGCTACTATTTTTTTCTTAGTCATCTTGGAGCTCCTGCTCTCATGCTTTGTTCTGTCTGATGACAGACTATTCTGTCAAGGTGACATTTCCTTATTAATTATTTCTTTTAAAATAAACTTAGTTCACTGAAACATAGTTTTATTCTTTTATTATTCAACAATGCTTTTCTTCAAATAATTGAAATAGTTGGAAGAGATAGAAAAGCAGGAAAGACAAGGAGGGAGTGATTCATTAAGGTTATTCCTCACAGGTTAGCTTTCAAGTCAAATCATTTTTGTATCCTGGTAGAATAGAACAAGTACTTACTATGGGAACTTGAATTCTAGTCTCTGCTTTATCATATATGATTTTTAACCATACAAAGGAAAATTATATAGGAATATTAATTGTTTCAGGAGCTGGGAGAGAATAGCAGAAAGCCGTAATCAGCCAACCTTAAGTGCTTCTCTATTCATATAGGCCAATCATGGATAAAAAAAATTTGTAGGTCAGTGAAAGCTGCAGTGCAAGAATGGCTCATGGGGCTTTTCACTTCTGATTGATAAAGCTAGTTAAAAATCCTGAAACTTCAGACTCAAATCATTCTAAAAAAAGGGATTAGACTTAGTTTTATTGTGTTCAAAAGTTAGGGAGAGCCAGCATTAATGATAAATTAATAATAAAGGTTAAGTATTTAATTATGTATGTTTATATTTAAAACTTTTTTATTTTATTTTCAATTAACATTTATTTTCTTTACATTTCCCCATTTAAAAAGAAAAACAAAATAGCTTTTATTAATTATGCATAGCCTAGCAAAACAAATTTTTATATTATTCTTAGAATGTTATATTGATCAAATGAATATATATCAAGTGTTTATTAGCACAGTGCCTGGCACATAATAGACTCTATATAAATGTTTATTCCCTTTCATTTTCTAGGAACAAAAATGTATGCCTTATTTTCATCTTGTATCTCTTCACTTTCTATCAGGAGATCGATAGTATAGTTTCTAATAATAGTTAATTCATATATCATTTGCTTTTCCTTAATGAGGAAACTAAGTCTCAGAGAGGTTAGACTTGCTCATAGTTTTGTTGATATTAAGTGGCAGAGGTCTCCTGATCCTTAAGCCTAGTGAACTTTTGGTTTTGATCTTTTGATTAGTATTGGTCTTTCTAGATGGTTTTTAAATATTTTAGTAAAAATTATTTTTTTAAAAAAATAGAAAAGACTTAAACCACAAAAAATGTACAGGAAGTATAGATTCAAACAGATCTTGGTTGTCTAGACTAATGGAACAAATTTAATAAAGTGAAACATAATACCCTTAAATGTAGTTCTTTGCTCAGAAAATTAAGTACACAATTGATGAGGCCGTAGCAAGGAAATTTAGTTAACTGAAAGCTTAATGAGAGTCAATATTGTATCACGACAGTTAAAAATCTAATGATATCTTGGCCTTGGGCATGATGTCCAGGATGAGGAAGATGACACTAGGAGTGTGTGTGTGTGTGTGTGTAAGGGAGACTGATAGAGAACAGACATAAGAGTGTCTAGGATAGCAAAAGACTTGAAGAGCATTGTGCAGGAATTAGTTGGGGAACCTGGAAAGAGAGAAAATTTAGAAAAGACATTGCCATTTTCATATGTTTAAAGAATGGAAAAAGAGACTTGGCTTATCTTTTTTTGTCCCCAGATATACAATAGATTAGGAACAATTTTAATGGAAATAGATTTGTTAGCACAAAGGAGAATGCTATATGGGAAACTTAGGAAAGAGAGCTCAATTCTGTATTAATGTGGGGAGAGGCTTGTGAACATGGGATATCATGAGGGCATATATAGAGTATGTGGGATTTGGGGTTTTATCTAATGATTTCTAGCTCGGGAAAAAATATTTTCCTCGTTTTATGTTGAAATTGATCACCTTGAGGCATTTTATTTATCTCCACCTCAAAGATCAGCTTTTGAACTGAGTATCTACTTTAAAGAATAGAGATGAAATCAAGTAATATCTATTCTTTCAGGGGTGAATCTGGTGCTGGAAAGACAGAAAATACCAAGAAAGTTATTCAGTATCTTGCTCATGTTGCTTCTTCCCATAAAGGAAGAAAGGACCATAACATTCCGGTAAGCTTTTAAAAAATCCTTTGCTTATTTATTTATTTTTTAAATTTGTTAAGAAATTAAAATCAAGAAGACAAATCTGTACTGATTTTGCTCAACTATTGCTTCATTCTCTTAATTAGTTGTTTTACCACAAAGAGAGGTGGGAGGAGTGTTGTGGGATCTGAAGTACTCACTGATGGCTGATCAAGGAGAATTTTCACTTCTTTGGAATTTAAGGATTCAGTAAGCCAAAATGAAGAGATTGGAATGCTGCTTACGCATATTGATTTTTATTTTCAGTCAGTAGGATCCTTAAACTTTTTCACCGTCTTGGTTTTTGGAGCACTGTGCTGTTCTTGACTTCATTAGGGCTCATGAGAATGAGGCTTAATAGAAAAGGGGAAAAGACATTTCCTTAAAGTTGAGGAGAGGACAAAAATGTATTTGGGGAGTGTTGTGGGGTTGGAGTGAAAGTGCGAATAAATTAAATCTGTACATAGGATTGAGGAAATAAATCCTTAAGTTCTTAGATTTCCAGAGTCATAATTATCTCTCAGTTCTCTTTGTAGTATAAAGATATATAAAATTAATTAATGGAGCCAATTAATGGAGCATGCAGGATAAGCTTTTATCATACTAAATTGCATGTTGACCTGAATGATTTGGGAAATAGCTTGCTGCAAGGGAAAGCCCAAACTTGCTAACATTTGCATTTATTTGTTTGTAACCAGCCTGAATCGCCTAAGCCAGTGAAACATCAGGCAAGTGCTTTTCTTTATGCTTCTTAGTTATGAGTTAATGCAACTATTCTCTTTGGCTTCTTGTATATTCTAATGGAAACAAATTATATAGCTAAATTTATATTGTCAAACAATCAGTTGTTGGAACAGTATTCAAAATGGTTATTCTTCAATGAATTTGCATTTACTTCAGTTTAGTCAAAATTTTTGTTTTTATTCTGTGATGTTGAATTTATAACATTATTTACAAAGTATGTTCATATAATAAGGGTTTTGCTCTAAATATATCTATCTAGTATTGCATAAAATTATTTTGTTAGTAATTAATTATAATCTGATACAGGCTTTTGTGTTCATATTACATGCCGTATTGTCCAAAGTTGTGTAACACTTGGGATAACAGATATTTCTAACCTTTTAAAAAGTCACACATCATTGCCATGTATGTCTGGATTTAAGGGGTTCATTTTGTTCAGCATATAAAATTAAGATTTTCTTTCTCAAGAACAAGTTTGGGACAGTGTAGTCCTGGAAATTAGACTTAATACTTAATGAGACTGATTCCTTCCTTTTAGCTTCATAGACCACAGAAGAAACATAGGAGAAAGTTACTTATTTTTCTCCCTTCCTGAGAAAAAGGAGATAAATTCTCCCTTATGTGGAAAGTATAGACATGGTCTAGATACATTACACAGAACTGGACTAAATATGTATTCCATAGTATAGTCTTTTCCTTATTGCTGAGAAAATCTTACAAATTTGTCTTCTAAATAAAAACTATGCTGTGATATAAAGCAATTGGGAGACACTTACAAAGACAGTTTACTTATATAAAGGAATTGGACACAAGTGTTAGAACATTATCTTTCAACTTGAGAGTGTACTCTGGACCAGAGGTATCAAACTCATATTTAAGTCAGTGTGAGGCTAACAGTTTGATATCACTGCTCTAACCATTCCTCTGAATGAATTAATCCTTGAAGGACTTAATTAAGTAGACACTAGCCCTCAATTAGACACCATCTTTTTTTTTTTTTTTTTTAGTTTTATTTTATTTTATTTGCAAAATATATGTATGGGTAATTTTTCAACCTTAACCCTTACATAGCTTTCTATTACAGATTTTTCTCCCCAACTCCCCACCCCTCCCCTAGATGGCAGGATATCCACTACATGTTAATTATGTTAAAATATTTGGCAAATCGAATATATGTATACATATTTCCAAACTTATCATTGTTGTGCAAGAAAAATCGTATCTATACAGAAGACATATCAGATAAAGGAAACACATTGTAAGCAAACATCAATCAAAAGTATGAGAATGTTATGTTGTGGTCCGCATTTCACATCCCTCTCTCTGGGTGTATATGGCTTTCTTCACTGACCAAATGGAACTGGTTTGAAACATTTCATTGTTGAAGAGAGCCATGTCCATCAGAATTGATCATCATATAGTATTGTTGTTGCCGTGTATAATGATCTCCTGGTTCTGCTCATTTCATTCAGCATCAGTTCATGCAAGTCTCTCCAGGCCTCTCTGTAGACACCATCATTATGAAAGATCATGGCCTGTAGTTATGACTTTGGAAACTGGAACTGCAAATGAGGAAATCTAATAACCAAATTTAAAGGGCCATTTTTCTCTCACCAGAGTATAAATTGGAATAGTAAATTTTTATCCTAATTTTTAAAATATACAGATTAAGACTATATTGTTAAATCCTCAAATGATTTAGTATGTGGCATAAAAAACATCAGTTTAATACTTGCTTTTTAATGTCGTTTTTAAACTTCAGAATGCTCCCTTTGGTATATATTGTTTATTGTATGTGTGCATGTATATATCTATGTCTGTTTATCATATCTATATCTGGGCATTGAATTAAATTATTGGTATATACATTTTCCCCCAAAGATATTAAAAGTTTCTTTTGCCCATGCTTTAAAGTCATTATTAATCTGTTTTACATTGCTTTAATCTGAGGTTTAGAAAAACCATCTGCACTTAACATTCCCTAGCTGTGTGACACTTAACATTCCCTAGCTGTGTGACCCTGGGCAAGTCACTTAACCTCAATTGCCTCAGCAAAAAAGCAAAAAAAAAAAAAAAAAGAAAAGAAAAGAAAAACCATCTGTATTATAGAGGTTTGGCTCATAGCCCATTCTACCTAGTCTATGCTTCTGTGATGATTTTTCCAAATTATTATTTACAGAATTACATAAAAAAGAAGTCTATTTCACATATGCTGAATACAGTAAGATTTGAGGTTGTATTTATTTTTCATAGGTAATGCTTTGACTATATTCACTATAGTCTTAAAGTAGTGTGATGTTACTAAGCACTATATTAAAGTTGAACTTGATACTTATTTCCCCAAGGCCAGAAAGACTTTGCACTGGTGTCCTAGGATTTTAGGATTTAACCTTTAGTTGGCTGTCTCGATTGTATAACCAAGTGGTAAAGCTGTGGTCAATTAGTAAAGATTTAGCATAATCCGTCATCCCTTGTTTTGATTTGTCTTGGCTTTTTAAAAATATAAACATTTTACCTTTTGCAAAGAAATGAAGATGGTCATATCAAATCAAGTTACAGAATCATAGAATTTGAGGGATTGAAAGAGAGAACCATAATAGTCATCTAGTTCAAACCATTTATGAAAAAAATCCCTATTATAATATATCCAGCAAGTAGTTGCTGAGATTTTGCTTGAAGACCTCCAAAGATAACCATCTTGTAACTTATTACTTCCTGACACTAAGCCTAAATTTTGCCTTTTTCCAACTCTGTCCTTTGTTCTTAGTTTTACCTTTTGGGGCTAAACAGAACAAGTCTACTTTTCTCCTCTATTTGCTAACCTTTGAGATACTTGAAGACCGTTACCATCTTCCTGCCAAGCCTTATCTTCTACAGGTTAAATATATCTGATTCTTTCAATTAATTTTCATATAATATAAACCTAAATTTCTTCACTACAGTCCTCAGTGATACCTGTAAATTCATATTTAACTCCTTACATTAGGACTTCTAGCTCCTCTTATTGGGGACACAATTGTGCCCAGTAAATTTTTTATACATATATATATTATTTATTTATATATAATAAAATTTTAATGAATTTAATCATACAATTAGTTATCTTACTGAAAATATAATTTTGTTTCTTTTTTCCCATTCACATTGACTGACAGTCTTTGTGTTTGGACAGCAGAGCAACCAAGCCCAAGTTTTTTTGATAAGTTACTAAATATAATTATTTTAAACTTAACTTTTCTGTATTTTAGGCTGTTTGTGCTTGAATAACAACTGGAGCAAGTCTTATTTTCACTAGCCTTCAGCCTGGTTCATATGCAATTGATGGCAGAATGTGTATTATATTTAAATTTTCAGGTTGATAATTTCCCCTCTTTAGAGTAAAGTTTATTTCCCTTACGGGTAGAAAATTATAATTTCTCCAACTTTAAAACTTCACCCTTTTTTGGATGTTAATCAATAAAGTGTCCATAAGTCATTATTTAGATCCACCAGGTCTTTTGCCAGGTGATCAGTTTTTCAGTGAGTTGGGACTACCCTTTATCTGTTTAAGAAATTTGTTAGTTTCACTTAAAAAAAAAAAAATCTGAGCCAAATTTTGTCTAATGTGGTTGTAATTGAAATTAGCAACATTTGTAGCTTAAGGATGCCTTAGACTATTCATTTTGTTTGGCAAGAGAGATTATGGTAATGTTCCATTTTTGGAAAATAGATTTTATTGATATCTTTAGTTCTTATATTACTCACATTTCTTAGTATATTCTCTTTCCTCTCTCTCAGAGAGTAATCTCTCATAATAGAGCTTTTAAAAACGGAAATAAAAAACGTTCATTAACACCAGTCATCAAATCTAAAAAGCCTGACTTTATATACCATGTTCCATATCCTTGGACTTAACACTTCTAAAATGGAGAGGGAGGAAATTTTTTCTCACATCTCTTCTTGGGGCTAAACTTGGACATCTATAATGTCTTTGTTTCATCTATGATATTAATTCAAATCGTGATCTATTTGATTTCATCCATATCAGAAATATTTCTTGTGAGTTATGGTCTTGGTTCAGCAGATGGAGGATAGGGTAAAGGAGAGTTCTACAATATTATTGGATAGATAATGTAATAACTTGAATAGGGATGTAAAACTGCATTGGGGCTTTTCTAACACTGTGACATTTCTTTGAGTTAAGGCTGTTGTTACTGTTGGCCCCTAAAAATGTTATATTAGGATCCTTTACAAAAAATTTCTGTAGATTTTTTTTTTGTCTCCTGAACCCCTTTTCCAGGGGGAGGGAAATAGAAAGATGTACTTCTCTATTTGTGAGTTGTGTTGGGACTTATAGAAGAACTCTAGCTTCCTTATCTACTTTTGAAAATTATGGTCTTTTAAGTAAGGGAGCAGGTTCGATAGATAAGAATTACCCAGGCACCAGACTGATTTCTCAAAGGAAAAGATTTTATTGTTAAATAAAGCAAGATGGGACCAAGCAGCATCAGGGGACTGGCTGGTCTTAGGGCGATACTTCAGGATGGATATTTTATAGGGAAAAGTAGGTTGGGGAGAGGGGAGATATTTATTCTTTGCCTATTGGTTAGAATTTCTCTTTTATTTATTTATTTATTTATTTATTTTTGTTAGAATTTCTCAAGGGATATATTTACCTTATAATCATTGGCCAAATTTTGAGAAAAACAAGGAATAGAAATATGTAGCAGGACCCAAATTTCCTGGCATCCTGTTTACTAGGATCCAAATTCCTTGCATTTGGGTTTGTGGCTAACTATGTTCTATCTACCACAACCCAAGCCCCTGCACCTGTCCTAGTGGGCAGCAGCAACTCCTAGCTACAAACAGAGTTCCTGCTGGGGCCCATTCTATGTTACTTTTTCTTTTCTTCCCTTAATATCTATTCACCTTGCTGGAATGGTTTCTGTGATTTGACCTTAAAAAGATGAGAATGTTCAGATAAAACTTTCTCTCTATACCTTCTATTTTCCTACCTCTTTCACAAATTCAAGTTTTTTGGTCCTAGAATTTTCTTCTTCCCAAATGGGATTTAGAGAGTACATAAATGTAGCCATTCTTGTTGCTAGAGACCTAAAGTGATATTCATTTAATCTTAAGTATACTCTGTGAAACATAGTTTAATTTAAAAAAATCATCATTAGATCCTACAATAGTAAATTTGAAGTGGAAGGAACTTTAGAAATTATCGAAGGACTTTTAGATACTACCCAGCTCCCTCATTTTACAGATGAGGATTCTGAAGCTCAGATTAAATGACTTGCCCATGATCATATCAGTTTTAGTTAGGTGAGGTGTACCAGATCTTCCTGATTGCATGTCCAGTGTTCTGTCTTGTCTCATTGAGTTCAAGAGAATTGATGAGAAGCTTGGCTCAAGAAAATACTGCTGTTTGGTTGTAATTGGAGTAGTCAAAATGGGAGTCAACATCTTATTACTTGAATGATTTATATTATAAGAAATCATTTCCAGTTAAAATCAAGTTGTTGAAATTTTAGTTTTAGAATTTAGAATCATCTGCATTGTTGGTGGAGTTGTGAACGGATCCAGCCATTCTGGAGAGCAATTTGGAGCTATGCTCAAAAAGTTATCAAACTGTGCATACCCTTTGACCCAGAAGCATTTCTTATTGGGCTTATATCCCAAAGAAATCATAAAGGAAGGAAAGGGCCTCACATGTGCAAGAATGTTTGTGGCAGCCCTTTTTGTAGTGGCTAGAAACTGGAAACTGAATGGATGCCCTTCATTTCGAGAATGGCTGAACAAATTATGGTATATGAATATTATGGAATATTATTGTTCTGTAAGAAATGACCAGCAGGACTATTTCAGAGATGCCTGGAGAGACTTGCATGAACTGAAGCTGAGTGAAATCAGCAAAACCAGGAGAACATTGTACACAGCAACAACAGTACTATATGACGATTAATTCTGATGGACATGGCTCTCTTCAACAATGATATGTTTCAAACCACTTCCAATTGTTCAGTGAAGAAAGCCATATACACCCAGAGAGGGATGTGAAATGTGGACCCCAACATAACATTTTCATGCTCTCTATTGATGTTTGCTTGCATTGTGTTTCCTTTATCTGATTTTTCTTTCTTGTAGATATGATTTTTCTTGCACAACAATGATAAGTGTGGAAATATGTATACATATATTCGATTTGTCAGGTATTTTAACATAATTAACACGTAGTGGACATCCTGCCATCTAGAGGAGGGGTGGGACTGGGGGTAAAATTTGTAACGGAAAGCTTTGTAAAGATCAATGCTGAGGAACTACCCATACATATGTTATACAAATTAAAAGAAAAAAAAAAGATTTTAGACTCATCAATCAAGTATGTGAACACTTTGTTGTATACAACAAACGAATGTAGGTGCTTCATTTACTTTATTTAAGAATGCATTTAAACATGTATGGAATAATTATACATAGAATAAATACAAATAACAACATGTTTAATAAGATAGTTTAAGTAGGCCACAAACATTTGATAGGATTAAGAAACACTTTATGTAGAAGATCATGCTTGAATTGTGTCTTTAAAAACAGGAATTTGGTGAAATGTGTGAAAAAGGGAGTGCATTCCTGGTGTGGGGCTAATGCAAAGACACAGAGGTTGGAAATAAAGTGTGGTGTGTGTGTGTGTAATGAAAGAAAGTAAGAAATTTGCAAAGTATGAACATGGAAGACTATTTCTTAAATGACAGATCTGATCATGTTATTCCCATCCATGGTAGCTAGTTAGTGTTGTAAACAGCACTGGACCTGGAGTCAAGAAGACCTAAGTTCAAATTCAGCCTCAGAAACTTCCTAGCTGTATCACCCTGGGCAAATCACTTAATCTGTTTGTCTTAGTTTCCTCAACTCTAAAAGGGGATGATACTAGCACCTGTCTTGCAAAGTTTGTTAACAAGGATCAGTATTTGTTTTAAAAAAAAAAAATAGCACAGTCCCTAGCATGTAGTAAGTACTATATAAACCTTCCTTCCCTTTTCCCTCCTTTCTTCCCTTTCCTTTCTTCTTTCCCATCTTTTCTCCCTCTCTCATTTCTTCCTTCCTTACTCCCTTCCTTCTCTGTTACCTGTTATTTCAGATGTTTTATTTATTTGTTTAAAACAAATACAAAACAAGAAAAAAAAGAGAAAGGCAGAAAAAGAGAAGAAAAAACATTGTGTTATGCTCCTAATAGATCATTAAGAGAATTCAAAATATGTAATAATAAATTTCCATTTTAAGAAAGCATATATGATAATAGAAGATATTATATTAATGACTTTCCATCTTTGCTTCCTTGAAGATTATTTTTTTGTTGTTGTTCTTTGCTATGCACTTTTACTTTATTCTTCTTCCCCTACCCCCAACTTCTCCCAAGCAGGCTACAGTTAAGCACCAGCACTATTTTTACCTTTTCCTAAACAGTTTTGCTTTTTAAAGTCAGATAATACTCATTTCTGCCTCAATCATCAATCTTAGACATGGTTTACATTTCCACATATAAAACATTTAATCTCTTGAAATTAGTTTTTAATGTCGGCTTATTATATATTACATTTTCTGTTGAGTTTAAATTTGTTTGAAACAATTCTGAAAATCTGAGAGTTGTGTTCGTTTTTTTTCATTCAATATTATACTTAATTTGGCTAGATATATTTTTCACAGGCCTAGTTTTATAATAATAATAATTATTTATATATATAGTTATAGATATAATAGGATTTGTGGTCTATTATTGTTGCTGCTTGTAAATCCTGTACAATTCGAATTATTTCAGAATAATTTTTTTTGTTATTGTTGTTGCTTGTAAAATTTTCTCTTTAATTTGAGGTTTTCAGTTAGCAATGATGTTTTTGTATGTTTTCCTTGTAGAATCCTCCTTCAGGTGGTGATGGGTAGATTTTTTTTTATATCTACTTTCTCCTCTTGTTCTATCATTTCAGGACAATTTTTTTTTTTTTTTATTTCCCGTATTATTGAATCAAGGTTCTTTTTTTTGGTCACAGCTTTTAGATAGTCCAATTATTCTTATGTTTTCTCTTAATCTGTTCTCTAGATCTATTTTTTTTAAGAGATGTCCCACCTTCTCCTGTTTTTTCATTTTTTATATTTCAGTTGATTATTTCTTGGTCTCCTGACTTCTGCCTTCCTCTTGCCTAATTCTAATTTTCAAAAAGTCATTTTCTTCCTTAAGATTCTGGATCTCCTTTTCTGGTGGGCTTATTTTCTTTTCATAATCTTTTTACTTCACCACCCTCCTCTGAAGACAAATCCCTATTCCCATATTAACTTTCTATAGTTGGGTTCTTTCTCCTTTGCCTACTCTTTTATGTATGGATGGGTGTATGAATGGATATATTTGTTGTAATGAGAATTTATTAGTGTAACCACCTCTAATCCTGAAGCAGGAAGAATGGTGCCTCTGGGCTGAAACCCAAACCAAGAATTCCACCCTCCTGTACAGCTAACAACTTCCCTGCCCTGTTGCTTCTGCACTCAATGGATGTGCTGGTTCTTTCTTGCTCAGGGCTTTGTCTCAGCAAGTTCCTGGGACTCCCAACACCCCACTGTTTAGGAGATGAAAATTCTTGGGATTCAGGCTGAGACTGTCTAGGATCCCAGCTAGCCCCAGGACTCCCTGCTTTCTCTTTCTGTGGAGCTAGGCTGGAGGTGTTTACACTTCATACAGATTAAACCTCAGTCCTGTGATCTTTCTTCCAGTCTTCTTAGGTTGTCCTTGGAGGCCCCCTTCAAGTCTTAAGTTTTTTGTTTGTTTGTTTTTAATATTCTCCCTGAGACTCAATTTTGTTGTGTTTGTGAGGGAAATCTGAAGATCTTGGAATTTTCTAACTTACTCCATCATCTTCCCAGAATCTTCCCCTCAAATGTTAAGTGTTTGTCTTTCTTGTCATATTATATATTGTTCTGTTATTCTCCTCACATATTCTGTGGACCAGACATACTGGCCACTTGTTTTTCCTTCTTAGCACTGGCCATTCCCTGTGTAAGTACTTGGAGTGCTTTCCCTCTTTACGTTTTAAAATCTCTGGCTCAAGTTTCATCTCTTGCAGACCTTTCTCTATCCCCCTAAGTGATTGTAATTTCTACTCTAAGATTTTTTTTCCCATCTATTCTGTATGTATCTTATATGTACCAATTTATTTATATTTAGTAACTCCATGATTAGAACATAAACAGGGCTTAGAGACTATGTTTTCCTTTTTTTTTTTAATTAAAGTTTTTTTATTTACAAAACATATGAGTGATTTTTCTACATTGACCTTTGCAAAAAAAATTTTTTTTGTTCCAAATTTTTCCCCTCCTTCCCCTCACCCCCACTTCTAGATGACAGGTAGTCTAATGCATGTTAAATATGTTAAATTATATGACCAATCCAATATATGTATTTATAGCTATACAGTTATCTTACTGCACAAGAAAAATCAGATCTAGAAAGAGGAAAAAACAAAAAAAAAAAAACCCAACCTAAGAAGGAAAACAAAATGGAAGCAAATACATTGTTGAAGAGAACCATATCCATCAGAATTGATCATCATATAATATTGTTGTTTCTATGTATAATGATCTCCTGGTTCTGCTCATTTCGCTCAGCATCAGTTCATGCAAGTCTCTCCAGGCCTCTCTGAAATCATCCTGCTGGTCGTTTCTCACAGAACAATAATATTCCATAATATTCATATACCATAATTTATTCAGCCACTCTCCAATTGATGGGCATCCATTCAGTTTCCAGTTTCTTGCCACTACAAAAAGGGCTTCCACAAACATTCTTGCACATGTGGGTCCCTTTCCCTCCTTTAAGATCTCTTTGGGATATAGGTCCAGTAGAAATACTGCTGGGTCAAAGGGTATGCATAGTTTGATATGTTTGGCTTTTTTAAGTTTATGTATGGATATACATATCCAGTACTGAGGATGGTACCTGATAAACAATTAAAGTTAAATGAATGCTTATTGATTTAAAATTTTGAATTTGATAAATTACATTTATCTTAAAATTTCATTGATGTAGAAGTATCTATTGCCAGGTAAGTGATTTGTTATTGTATATTTAAATTAATCTTCATATAAAAAGAAAACATATTTCCCATCTACTAGGATTTGGTTGTCTTGGGTTTTATAGGCTTGACTGCTGGTACAACTCTTCGTTAAAATATGTGAAAATCTTGATGATCCAGATAACTGCCTTGGAACTCATAACATGGATGTTAATATACCATCTAGCATCTTTGTGTATAAACAATGTTTTCACCTATCTGAATGGTTTTGAGATAGGGATGGTCTGAAATTCATATCTGTCTTATCATTCAATTTCATCTGGCTGCTTATCAGTATTTTCTGAAGTTTTGACTTAATCCTCCAACCTATATTACTTATTTTATAGATATTGAAGTTGAAGACCCACAGTAGCTAAGTGATATCAATTCACCAATAACCATAATTGTTTCTTCTTTACATATGTTGATGTGAAGTGAATATAAGAAAGTCCATTTGTATGGCAGCTAGGTTCTAATTTTTAGGCCTTTTGAGTTTATTTGTTTTTCTACTTTAATTTTTTTCTACTGTTATAAGCTGGTTTAGTTTTTGGGTCAGGTTCTGTCAATTTTTTTTCTTTATTTTTATTTGCAAAACATAGGTATATGTAATTCTTCAACATTGACCCTTAAAAAGCTTTCTGTTACAAATTTTCCCCCCCTAGTCCCTACCCCTCCCCGAGATGGCAGGAAATCCACTACCTAGATGGCAGGAAATCCACAACAGGTTCTTTCAATTTTTATACTACAGCAATGTGTCTTTTGAAAAAGCAGTCCAGTTTTATTCACAGATTCCAGTTTTTTAGTTCTAGTCTAAAAGTATAGCATCTGCAGTCACATTTGAACTCAGGTTTTCCTGACTTCAGGGCTGGTACTCTATTCACTACGCCACCTAGCTGCTTCATGAATGTATTTTTCTAGACACAATCAAAAGAAATTCAGTTGTCAACTCAATTTGAATAAGAAATAATGTTAGTAACTTTTTAAACCCATATTAGAGTATTTTTGCTTGTATCTATTGGTCATCTGTGTTTAAGTGCTTCTATTCTCATGTAAGATGGTAACATTTTAAATAATGAGCTTGGCTTAAAAATCATTTCAGTAAAGTTACACATTACTTTTGGAAAATCTGTTTCTTTCATTTCCTCATAAATCGATAACTAATTTGCTTTTCCATTATCTTTGTTTAACAACATTAGTCTCTTTACACTTTTTTAGATGTGCTAATTTGTTTCATTTTTAGTGAAGTCCTATCAAAATATCCATGATTGAGAAGACCCATTTAAAGGGGGGGGGGGGGAGAGGAGGGGACAATTGGTATGAAAAAAAGAGTAGAGGCAATCACATTTGAGGGTTAATTAAAGACTTCAGTTTAACATAAATATAAACATTTCTATGTTTGTTTTTGTGTTTGTATGTGATGTGTTTTAGGGAGAACTTGAAAGGCAACTTTTACAAGCAAATCCAATCCTTGAATCATTTGGAAATGCAAAAACTGTGAAAAATGACAACTCTTCTCGTTTTGTAAGTTTAATGGCACCATAAAGTTTAATTCCTTTGTTAATTGCTGATGTGAATTAAGAAAAGGAAGTTATTGTACCTCTAAGAATTTAAGTAAAAATTGAACTGCAAAGTACTTAGTGAATTAGTGAAATGAGTTATTGGAAAAAAGTAAGTGCTGTTGGTAATAGAACTTTTACAATAGTTTGCTATTTCATGATATGACTTCAAACATTATTTGGTCTTGTTATTTGCTAGAGCTTAAAAATAATTAGTTTATAAACTATCTTCTATACAGAGCAAATATAGAATTACCAAAAGTTGGCAAGAGTTTAACTGACTTATTTTTTAAAATGTATCTGCTAATTTGGACTGTAGTTTCTCTTTTTTAGCTGTTGTATTTGGACAGAATGAGATTTGAGAAGAGGATACATGTTGTAAATGCATGTTTTGAAGATGTTACATCCATATTCATGGAGAATGCATAATTGAAATCTGTGTTGGAAGAGTTTTTTAATACTCTCCCACTCAGGTTCTGCTATTATGGTTCTGCTTCATTTACTGGATACAATTCTCTGGACTCTAGAGTTACATTAGGAAGAGAAAATAATTAAGTTCCTAAAAGAATATGAAATCTTCCTTTTAAACTTAGGATATTAAGGGGCAGCTAGGTAGCACAGTGGATAGAGCACCAGCCCTGAAGTCAGGAGGACCTGAGTTCAAATCTGGTCTCAGTCACTTCCTAGCTGTGTGACCCTGGGCAAGTCACTTAACCCCAATTGCTTCAGCAAAAAAAGCAAAAAAAAAAAAAAAAAAAAATTAGGATATTAAGCTCTCGCTCTCTTTCTCTCAAGTCTCAGAAGAGAAAATTTGAGTCCCACCAAGTGAAAATGACCGGTCATTAAGTTCACAGATATAGTGGTAGTATTAGAATTAAGACAAGAACTTGGGTCTTCTCACTCCTAATCTTCTATTTTTCCTCTTTTACCTTCTCTTGTTTTTTAGGTCAAGCCGCCTAGTTTTCCTTGCCTAAGGATTTTTTACTTGAATTTTCCCTTTCTTTGTTTTAAGGATTTACTTACCCCAAAGTACAAACTGTTCATTTTTCTCTATTCCCATGTTGCCTAATAGGAACATAGTTCAGTGTTGTCTTAAGACCTTAGGAGACAAAGAAGCATTTTTTTTACTTACCTCTTGTATATAACAGTTGTTCCTCAAACATCTTCCAGTCATAAAAACACTAATTCTCCTTTCTCCTTCCAAAAAGCTTAGATTTGTGTTTGGGATAGGAAAGAGAAGGATGAAGGGAGTAAGCATTTATTGAATACCTACTATATGCCAGGCAGAGTATAAAGCACTTTACATACATGATTTTATTTGATTCAGTGGGAGAGATACATAATTTCTCATTTTGCTCATCTTGTGCATTGATAAACTGACTTCTTGAGAGCCTTATAGACAATGTAAATACTCTAATACTTCCTGGGAAACTCCATTAATTCTATTCCCAGCTTAAGAAGAAAAATCTTTATTTTTACTCATTGTTCGATGTGGTTCCCAAGAAATAAGAAGAATTATGTCATCTTGAATCTCAGGGCCTAGATTTCTTAGGCACTAAAAAAAAAACAAGGAAGTTGCCATGGAGTAGCTCTGTGCTCCATTCTTTTAATGTAACTTCCTTTTATATCATTGTCTCTCTAGAATTCAGCCAGTTCCGGAGTTTAAGATAAGTAATTTTCATTCTCTATCTTTCCATCTGTTTTTGTTTTTCTATTAAAGTATTTGGCAAATGTTGGCCATACGTGTAGAATGATTTCAAATAGATTTGTCCTTGAACTAAGAGTATATATTTCCAGCATAGTAAACTCCGTACTTCAAACTAGTTTATTTATTTATTTATTTTATTTTTTATTGTTAAGGCTTTTTATTTGCAAAACATATGTATGGGTAATTTTTCAACACTGACCCTTGCAAAGCTTTCTGTTACAAATTTTTCCCACCTAGTCCCCACGCCTTCTAGATGGCAGGAAGTCTAATACATGTTAATTATGTTAAAATACTTGACAAATCGAATATGTGTATATATATTTTTACAGTTATCTTGCTGTGCAAGAAAAGTTGGATCTACAAGAAAAAAAAATCTAAGAAGGGAAACATAATGCAAGCAAACATCAATACAGAGCATGAAAATGTTATCTTGGGGTCCACATTTCACATCCCTCTCTCTGGGTGTATATGGCTTTCTTCACTCAACAATTGGAACTGGTTTGAAGCATTTCATTGTTGAAGAGAGTCATGTCCATCAGAATTGTTAATTATATAGTCTTGTTGTTGCTGTGTATAAGGATCTCCTGGTTCTGCTCATTTTACTCAGCATCAGTTCATTCAAGTCTCTTCAGGCCTCTCTGAAATCATCCTGCTGGTCATTTCTTACAGAACAATAATATTCCATAACATTCATATAACATAATTTATTCAACCATTCTCCATTCAGTTTCCAGTTTCTAGCCACTACAAAAAGGGCTGCCACAAACATTCTTGCCCATGTGGGTCCCTTTCCCTCCTTTAAGATTTTTTTGGGATATAAGCCCAGTAGAAACACTGCTGGGTCAAAGGGTATGCACAGTCAAACTAGGTTTTTTGTTTTGTTTTGTTTTGTTTTTTTTTTGCTGCGGCAATTGGGGTTAAGTGACTTGCTCAGGGTCACACAGCTAGGAATTGTTAAGTGTCTGAGGTCAGATTTGAACTCAGGTCCTCCTGACTTCAGGGCTGGTGCTCTGTCCACTGCACCACCTAGCTGCCCCTCAAACTAGTTTTTTAAAAGAAACAAAAAACACAGAACTATTCTGATATTTATTTAGGAGACAAAGTTTATTAGGCCATTTATATACTCAGTAGATGTGTAGTCTTTACTCTTTTCAGAGTTTGGTCATTGTTCAACTTAGAGAAATGTTTTCAAAACTATTTCTTATTTACAAGGAATTGCAATGTTTTTTACCAGACATACCTCTAATAACAATACACAAGAGACTTCAATTCACTTCTGTATAATCTATTTAATTAAATACAAAAAATAAAACATGAAACTAAGACATTATTTTGACTAATTTAAAGAAGGAAAATATGGGTAAAATGAAGAATGAAGAGGCAAAAGATTAAACTATCAAGAATTATGTACCTACTATGTGCTAGAAACTATGTAGTCATTTGGGAAACAAAAATACAAACAAGACACTTCAAGGATCTTATGTTCCACTAAGAAGACATTTATAAATAAGCATGGACATAAGAGAACTTTTAATAGAGAGGATACTAGCACCTGAAAGGGATCAAGGAAATCTCCATATAGGCATGGATCTTGAGGAGAGTTTGAGTAAACAAGGGAATCATGGAGAGGGAGCAAAAACAAAAACCTGGAAACATCAGGTAGACTGATATATATGAACAATAATGAGTCCTATTTGGCCAAACCATAGAGACAGGTTGCGGGTGGCTTTAAAGGCCAAAGATTTTGTAATTGAGAGGTAAGGGGAGATACAGCAGGAGAGGTGTTCTTGGAAGAGGAAACTGATATCTTACCTCCTCCTTATGCATGAGAGAAAAGCAAATGAAGAGAGAGGCATGGATTTGAAAAGTCGAGTATTGAAAAAGAGAAAAAGGGGCCCCAGTAGATCAGAGGATTAGCTTTGAATATCTGCTGAGACAAAATTTTTCTTTTTCCTCCACACCCACATTTTTGGTGGTTATTTCCATTTTGGAATCAAATCCATCACTGAATGGACAACACATTCTTTAGAGTATTTGGTGATGGCCAGAGTAGGTAGATTCTCCTATTGTCTAGAGATTACCAAACATAGAAGATCTGTGAACCTACCAAAAACAAAACAAAAAAACACCTTTAGAAGCTATAATGATATCTTTTATTTTTATATCACTTTCATTTCTAGATATTACTCCTTCCTTATTCATACAGCAATTTCTTTGGGTATAGGTATAAGGTCTGTGGGGAAGGGGGTGAGAGGAATTTAATAAATTAGAGAAAAAAGTAGTTAACAAATATATTAACAGAGTGATATCATATGCAAAATTCCATGCCCATGGTCACCCATCTCTATGAAGTAAAGAAGGAGGTAGACTTTCTCTTGTCTTTTTCAGGGCCCTTATGGTCTTTAACAATTTAGGTAATTTAAAAAAGGATATTGTAGAATTGTCTTTCAAAATTATGTCCTTGTTTTTTTTTTTTTGTTTTTTTTTCCCCCGCCTGGTCAAAAAACCAAAAGGTAAATTTAATTAAAAAAAATATAATTTCCTACAAGATGAAGAGACAAATTAAATCACTGAAAAAGACTCCTGCTTTGTGATGCTTACATTAATTTGTAGGTTTGGTATCAGAAATCTAAGAATGAGGGTTATGTCCCTTAGATCAGGAATTATCTGGAAGTAAATGCATTTTAAGGGTGGAGGATTCCTTGATTATTTCTAAATATCAAAAAGTATCAGAGGTTGTTCTTTTGAACACCAGCGTTTCTTGTAGAAGCTATTGTCCAGAGTCTCCAATTTTCCACACAGGATAAAGTCTTGGTTTCAGCCAACTCTCAATGGCGGGGCTACTAATACAACCCCATCGCCTTGAACAAACAACATTGGAATGTTCCGCTTGGTTGATTTATAGATCTCCTCATAGGTTTCTTCATCAATTTCTATAGTTGTCACAGTCTCTTCTACATCTCCCAAAATCATGTTTAAATGCTGATCATAAGCATGCAATCTTCCGCATAGTTCTCGGTCATTTCTCATTTTCACATAAATTCTTTCATCTAGACTGAGCCTGATAAGATCCAAGGGCTCCTCTACAGTGTTGGTGGTCTGTTGCTGATCCACGTCGTCGTCTGCCATGTTTCCTGTCCTTGTTTTATTGAATAGTGAAGTTTATTTTGGTTTTGGTTTTGGTTTTGGTTTGTTTGTTTTTTTTTTCTTATCAGACAGCCTTTCAGATTATTCAGGGGGTACTACAAGTCAGAGTGAAATTTTAATGATTTTAAGGCTTAAAACTGCATTCTGACTTTTGGGACAACCTGTAGATGTCTTTAACTTAAATGAAATGTATTTCTTTGTAATTTCCACTCAATGCTTTTGGTTCTGCCCTTTGAGGTTAAACAATATAGGTCTTAAACCTATTTGAAATGACAGTTCTTCTGTACTTTTGTTCCCCTCCCTTACCCCAAACCTTCATCCAGCTATGTGCACATGGATTCAAGGCTCTTATCTATCTTAATTTCCCTCCTAGGCCCACAGCCCAGCTTGTTGGTATCTTCATGTGCCTTTTTGTTTTAAGATCTCTGCTTTCTTGTTTGTTGCCTGAACTTTATTTTTTAATATAAACATTTGGGGTTTTCAAATTTATTACTCTTATATGTAAAATGAAAATTCCCAGGATATGAAGGTATGTTGTTGAAGCTTCTCAAAACTATAGGTATAATGTGTCCAGAATTGAATTCTCACTGCTGGGAGTATATTTTTCAGTTTATGCTATAATTTCAATCTGTATTCAGCGTTGGTGATCATCAAAGATGGTTAAGATTTGAAATGTAAAACTTGTATACTGTTTGTACAGATATCTATTTTGCTTTAGGATATTGACCCTGGCTTCTCTGCTTGTGGTTCTTTCTTAGCCCTTGGAATGTCGACTTTCATATTGTATCTGTAATCTAATTTCTAGCAGTTGCTGATAGACATCCTATAAGACAGCACCACTTTAGAGAATAAATAAAGTATAAAGAATGGGGAATATTGTTACATGTAAACAATCACTTTCCCCCTAATCCTATTTGTAAGTAAAATGTATGCTATTAAAACATTAGATAAGAACTGATTAAAATTAGAGTCTTGGTTCAGCAGTCATTGTGCCAGTACCTACCCAACCACTTGGAACAACACTAGCTAGCCATCTTTGTCATGTCCCACAGGTGTCCAAGGTGATATCTTACTCATAAACTTCACACAGCTCTGTGTAGAATGATGTTGCCATCAGCAACAGCAATAGCAGAGCCATTTTGGAGACTATCATCTTTTCTAACTTCAACAATAGCATTCTTAGCAGCCTTTAATGATTCTACTTCATCTTTGACTAGGTCTCTCTCAGTCTCAGCCTTATGTTTTAAACCATGTACTAGAGCTCTCACTTCCATTTGGGCAGAACCTTATATATGTGTGTGTGTGTATTTTTTTTTTTTTTTTTAGTAAGTCTGGAAAGTCCTCTTTTGTCAAGAATTTCAAAGCTCTACAAGAAAGATTACACACAATGGCGTGGTTACTGTTCTAAAACCAGACATTTTGGAGAATGAAGTCATGTGGGCTTTAGGAAGTATTGCTAACAATAAGGATAGTGGAGGTAACAGAATTCCAACTGAACTATTTAAAATCCTAAAAGTTGATGATATTAAAGTGCTGCACTAAATATACCAGCATTTCGGAAACACAACAGTGGTTGCTGGATGGAAACGATCAATTGTGCTAATCCTAAAGAAGGGCAATGCCAAGGAATGTTCAACTTACCAAATAGTTGTACTCATTTCACCAGCATAGTTAAGATAATACTGCGAGTTAGGCTTCAGTAATATGTGAACTGAAAATTATTAGAAAAGGAGGCTGATTTTCATAGAATCAGAGGAACTAGAAACAAAATTGCCAACATTTACTGGATTGTGGGGGAAAAAAGCAAGGCAGTTCTAGAAAACATCTACTTGCAAAAGTAGATGCCTCATTGACTGCACTGAAGCCTTACACTATATGAATCATAGTAAAATGTGACCAGTCTTCGAAGAATTGGGAGTATTAGATATCTTGTCTCTAGAGGAACTTGTATGCAAACTAAGTAGCAATAGTTAAAACTTGTTAGTTTAAAACTGGAAAAAACTATATATTGTCATTTTACTTAAGTTATATGCAGAATATATCATAGAGAAATGCCAGGCAAGACAATCAAAAGCCTGAATTAAGGTTGCTGGGAGAACCATCAACAGTCTCAAATATGTAGGTAGTAACATGATAGCAGAAAAGGAAAAGGTGGAGGTCAAGGAGAAAAGTATAAAATTTGGTTTTTAAAAAAGGAAAAAAACCATTAAGATTTTGGCTACTGGTTCCATCACTTTCCGGCAAACAGAGGGAAAAGTGAAAATAATGTCAGATTTTATATTATATGCAAAGATCATTGCAGACCAGGATTGTTACTCCTTGGTAGAAAAACTATGGCAAATCTGGACAGACACCTCACCTTGCTGACAAAAGTCCATAGACTCAAAAGTTATGGTTTTCCCAGTAGCACTGTATGGCTTTGAGGATTGGATTATAAGGAAAGCTGAGTGTTACAGAATCAGTGCTTTTGAATTGGACAGCAAAAAGGTCAAATTAGCCATTACTTAAATTAAGATATTTGCTAGAAGGTCAAATACTAAAGTTGAATGTTTTGACCATACAATAAGAAAAGACTTGTTGGAAAAGATCCTCATATTGAGAAAGATTGAAGGCCCCAAAGGAAGAGGAGATCACAGAGAATAAGATGGATAGATAGTATCATGGAAACAGACTTGAAGAGATAGCAGAGGATAGAAGCCCCCTGATATGTTGTGGTGTGTGGTGATCATGAAAAGTCAGACATGACCAAACAACTAAAAAACAGCAAAAAATGTATTTATTCCCATAGATTTTTAAAATAGTGGATGGGAGAAAATAATTATGGAATTAAAACAAATTTACATATTCTGCATTCAAGTTGTCAGGATAAAGTATCTAGAAATTTTTGTTGTAGATGCAGTGAAATTCTTCATAAGAATCCAGCAATCTTACTAACATAAGAAAACTATAAGTTGTTAGAAAAAATGAGGATAACTATCAAATTTTGATAGTATATTTTGCCATTCATGGAGAATTCAATTTTCTTTTGCTCTGTTTAAAAAAAAAAAATGCTCATTGATTATGTTCACTCTTTGATGGACATGAAATGCATTCACATCCGTAATATACTTTGGAGTATTTTTATGCTGGTTCAAAATGTATGAATTAAACATTTTGGAAACCCTTTGTGAAATAATATGTGAATACCATTGTGGAATAGACAGCTTCATTATAAATTTCTTTCCAAAGTATCTGAAAGGTAAGTAACTTATCAATGATGAATGGAGATAACTTTATCTTCATTCACCTATTCACTTCTATTGTTTCAATCAGATATAAAGTGATTTTTTAAATTATGTAAGTAGTAGACATTTTTGTTTTTCATGTGCTGAATTGTTAAGGCAGAGCAGTATGGAAGTCTGGATTCCAGCAATTACCAAATGCTTTATCAGTTACCTGTGGTACTGTCCATATCTTTTTAGTGTAAGACTTAAGAATTATTTTACTGGGAATGTAAAATTTGGGAGTTATTGTTAAAATCCTTTGTTTATTCAATGTTTGTTTCAAAATGTCTTTACCAAATTATATCTTTTTAATAAATAATGGATCATTGTTCTACTTCTACTTAATAGTTATTTACTAAGTTGATAAGCAAATCTGCTTTAGTCAGATTAATGATAAAAACATTTAAATGTAGAAATTCTTGGCACATTTTACTGGAGTGGTTTTCATTTTGGAATGGGATCACTAATTTTTGTGTCCTACCATTTAAGCAATTCCCCATTTGACTTGACCATTCTATCATATCTTCTTTTTATCCCAAGAACAATCAATGTTTTGTATGTTTACCTGACCTTTAATAATTTATAATGATCATTGTTTTATTATCATAAAATTAGCATAAATTAGTTTAATAATCTTGTCAAAAGTAGAAGTTAAAGTTAGTCTTGTATGCCTTTTTTTTTTTCCAATTGAATTTCATTTTTTTCAATCTGTGGAAATGCACCTTCTCTCCATCCCTTTTCCTTCCACCCCCTTCTCCAAGAAGAAAGGAAAGGAAAACAAATCCCTATTACAAATATGTATAGTCAAGCAAAACAAATCTTTGCACTGTCCATATCCAAAAGAAATGTCTCAATATCTTTACCTATCTGATATATTCTGATTCTTTATTATAGTTTTCTCAGAAGCTTGCCTTTGTTCTCATAATTGTGTTTATTCCATTCTACTTAGTTCATACATCCCAATCTTCTTTTACAACTTTTCAGTCATAGGCTACTTACCAGATTTCAATATTTATACAAAGAAAGAGATGGAAATGTCAAAGGCAAACATATTTTCTTAACACATAGTCCTGTCTTAGCCTGAAAGGGAAAGGGATATTACTTGGAAATATACTTAGATCATATCTACATTGGTGGCAATTATTAATTAATGTAGTTACAGATGTCAGTGTGTGAACATTGGGCAAGACTGACCTCTTTGACACAATGCATTTTTTGCTATTTTGAATGGAAGAACAGCTGCATATTTAACTGATTGCTGTTTGCTGACAGAATAATGAGGAATGAATATTTATTCAAGGATCCTTCCCTCTCTCCAAGTGTAGATAGAAGTGCTATCCCTAAAACAGGTTGTTTGGTAAACCAAGCAGGACACACACCAACTTTGCTGTTGTTCCAGTTCAACAGATGAATGACCATGTTATTTAAACTGCCTTCATTCATGTTTGTGATCAGTCGTCTTCCCTGTTCTTTTTTTTTCTTTTTCTTTTTCTTTCTTTCTTTTTTTTGTTTTTTGACTGCAGTAATTGAAGGATTTCATGTCATCTACTCTGTCACTGGTATAACAATTTGGGAAAGTATCAAACTTTGTTAGCATCTTAGTGTATTAAAAGGCACAATATTACTTGTCTTCTTTGGTGGTGAAGCTTTTAAAATCTGTAATAACATCCTCTTTTATATAACATTTCTCCCTTTCAATTTTTTTTTTTAATACAAAGAAGACACAGCCCGTTATGTAAACAGTATTTTTGAAATGTACTTTTCTCATATATGATAAAAATAGGTTTCCAAAATGGAATTTGGCTTAAATTATTTGTTACTATTTATTAATTAATTTGGTGTAAATTAAGGTAACAGTTTTTAAAATCCTTAGATACAGTGTACATGTTAGTATATAAAGTCATCAGAACACTATCCTATTGGTAGAATAGCATTCTGAAAGCAGAAAAGAGGTGGTTACAGCCATTGCTTTTTTCTAGGTCTGTAGATTGTTAGAGATGTGGCCAAAAAGTAACGTGTGCTATTGCATTGGCCATTTTACAACTTCATTGATATATAAAATTTTAGGGTTTACAAAACATGCACAGAGTTGTATGAAGTGGGTTGAAGTTATCCCTATTTTACTGATGAGGAAACTAAAATTCCAGAGAGGTGTCTGATTTGGTACTTATCCAGCCTTATCAACTATGAAATCCAATATTAGATACTTTGCACTATAACTCTCATCTCTCCCCTCCCTAACAGTTATTTTTGCATGAGAACACATGTGAAATAGAATGATGATTTTTCAAATATAGTAGTTCTCCAAAATGTCAACTAGAATAAAATCCATCTCAATGGTAGTAAAGTATATTTGTAGAATCTTTCCTCATTCCTATTCTATAATTGTTTGTAATTTAAGATTTCATACTTCTCATTAAATGATTAAAAGATTCTCAAAAGACATCTGCCCTCTATTTTAGGATGATGGTAGAAAGCAGTGATCAACAACAAAAAATGACTTTTGCCATTCTTTATCATAACTTTTTGATTACTACTGTAGAAAACTAGATATGACAGGGAATAGCAGATATCTGGTTTAATAATTTTCTGGGTAGTATCTTTGCATTATTTCACAACAAAAGAGCTGTCAATCTCCATCAACTGACTGTCAGTGGATACATAGTGTGAACTGAGCAGTTGTTCTCATTTTTAGAATATTTCTCAACGCTATTTCCTAATATCTCTTAGCCACATTGTATTTAGACTTATTACATTATCCATAAACTGCATCAGTAAAATGGTTTTTTTCCCCCACATTGTGCTGTGTGTAAGAGATCCACTTCATGAGGGATTTCAATGATGGTATGATGTTATTTAACCATCAGTAATTATTATAAATTATTTGAATTACATTGATTAATTCATCCTTTCATTTTTTTGCTTGAGAATAAAAGAGCACTCTTATAAGATGACGAGCTTAGGTCAGGGTCTATAAGCATAGACAGTGGAGATTTTTTTTTCCTTATTAGGGATGTCAGTTGGCAAACATTTATTATTCATCTACTATATGATAGAAACTGTGCTAAGACCAAAGAATTATCCTACTTATCAGTTAAAATTACCTTCCCATCAAATTTTCATTAATCCTTTTAGTGAATCTTTAATGAATTCTTACTCTATATTTCAGTGCATCTGGACTACATTCCTAAGGCTCTTTAATCAGTGTACGAGCATTTATTAAGGGCCACCTATATTCCCGGCTCTGTTTACTTAGATTACAAATTCAAAGAAACAGTCCCTTTTTATGAGGGACTACACTCAAATTGGAAAGACAATTAATATATATGTAATTACATACAGAATAAAATAGAGAATACATAAACAATAATATAAAATCATTTAAAAGAGTTTATGACAGAAATAGCAGTTGGGTAGGTCAGGAAAGATGTCATATAGAATTGACACTTGAACTGCATCTTGAAGAAAAGAAGCCAAGAAGTGACTGCTAGTACAAAACACTAAAGCTGGAAATGGGGACTCCTGTGAGAGCAATAGAGAAAAGGTCAGTTTGGCTGTGTTTAGGTTATGAGAAGGGAAGTGATATCCAGTAATAAGACTGTAATAAGTTAGGTTGGGAGGAGGTTGCAGTGGGCTTTAAAACTTAGGGAGCCACTGGAGTTAATTGGGTCCAGGGCATAGGGAGACATTGGCACAGGCAAGTCAGATCTGTGTTTAAGAAAAACCATTTCAAATCTTAAAGAATCATATAGAATAGAGATCAGTTAGAACTGTTGTTATAATCAGAGAAAAAGCCTAACCCAAGGCTATATCTACGTGGATAGGGAAGGAGTCAATTGTGAAAGATACAGAGATGATACAACAAGATTTGGCAAATGTTTGGGTATTTGGAGTGAGGGAGAAGGAGAAATTGAGTCTAATACCAAGATTATGAACCCAGGAGAATGGAACAGTGGTATTTTCAATCAAAATAGGGGAAGTTTATAAAGAGTTGGTTTGGGGGAGGGAAAAGCTAAGACTTCAGTTTCGGTCATCTTGAGTTTAAGATGTCTTTGGTCATCTAGTTTGAAATGGCTTGAGACAATTGATAATATGGAACTAAAGATAAGGGGAGAGGCTAGATATAGAGATTTGTGAGTAATTTGCATAAAGATGTTGTTTAACAATTAAGCCCTGATTAGGTTACCAAGAAACTGTAGAAGGAGAATAGAAGAGAACCCAGATTACTTCTTGATTCTGCACATTTTGTGGGTATAAGAGTGATGTGCCAGTGAATGAGAAGAAGGAGCAGTGCAATAGATAGGAATAAAACTGTCTAGACTGATCATTGAAAATAAGAAAGATCACTGAGGCAGAAATTATCCTTAAGAGGAGATCACATTATGATAAATTGAGGAGACATATTGTATCCTGAAATGCATGCATATGATCCTTTAGTATTATTCTGGGTAAGTTTTTGATAACATTTTAGTTAACTCATTTATTAGTAGAGGTATTTCTTGGAGTGCATGCATACTGGCATGCTTATATGCTCATTTATTTTTTTATTTTATTTTTTTTTTAATTAAAGCTTTTTATTTGTATAACATATGTATGGGTAGTTCCTCAGCATTGATCTTTACAAAGCTTTCCGTTACAAATTTTTTCCCCCCAGTTCCCTCCCCTCCCCTAGATGGCAGTATGCTCATTTATTTTTGAGGTAACATAATAGGATTCTAGACTTAGTATTAGAAAGTCCACCCAGCCACTTAATACCTATATGATTTTGGCCTCTTTGGTCCTCAATTAACTTTTATCTGTAAAATGAGGATGTTGCATTTGATGACTGCTGAAGTTCCTTCTAACTGTTTGAACATACACTCCCTCTTTATCTTTCTCCTTCCTTCTTTCCTCCTCTTCCCTCTTTTCCTTCTCATTTTTATATGTATTTATATAAAAAATTATGTATATATGTCCTAAAACATAAAAGGCATGAAGAGGAAGCACATCTTTTAATTACAGATGCTAGGTCTGATGTTTGGTAATTAAAATACGCCTGAAAGAAAACATTAATGCTAAGAAAATGAATTACAGTAGGAATTTGTATTAATATTAGTACTGATGACTTTAACTTAGCTCTTTAACTTACTTTCAGGGCAAGTTTATACGGATTAACTTTGATGTGACTGGTTATATCGTTGGAGCCAACATCGAGACATGTATCCTATTTCTTTGATAAAATAATTTTCTTTTGTTTAATGCTATAAAGTATAAGTAATTGTAATGGCTGATTGGGAGGTTATTTTTAGAAGTACTTTAAATACTTATGTCAGATATATTTTACCAGTTGGATAAAATGGGTATAAAATTTTCCCATGCAAATCTTTAGTTCTTAATTGAACCATCAATCTCTGTATCAAGATGATTTTGAAAGAGGCTTTGGTAAAACATTGTTAAAGTTGTTCTAATAATAAACCTCATTGTAATAAAATTTTAAGGCAGTGTGTTCTCATGTATGGAAAGCTGTGAAAGACCTTGTGGGGTCTTTAGCAAGTCAATTTTCATCTCAGCACTCAGCCAGGTTCTTTAGACTATAAATTGTACAACAGGTGCCTATCTTCATTAGGGTTTCCTCACTACATCTCCTCTCCCTCAAGTCCCCATATATTTGCTTACTCTGTTGCGATTTAAGATTTATGAAATGCTTTTTTGAGTAATAACCTGTAAAGTATCTATTTTAAAAATGACCCAAACACTGAGCCTCACAAAAAACTAGAAGGAAAAATAAAACCTGTCACCAAGGCTTTTAAAAATTGAAATTGGAGAGTTATAATTGATTCTGAAAGATTATATGATAATATAAAGTAATGTTTGATGATAGTGGAAATTTCCTGTTCAAAAAAAGCTTCAATAAAAACTCACCACATGGCAGATAATTCAACATAAAGGGGCCAAAAATCAGAAAGAAGAATTAATTAAACCTCTAAACAGGATACAAAGCTTTCTTAACAAATGTTAATAATAGAAAGGAAACTGCAACAGAGATCAAGGAACAGCAGTAAAAGGCTTTTTAATATTCAATAGAGAGAAAACAATTCATGCAAGAAGAAATTGGGAACAAATATAGATACTAGAGATATCAGTGCAGTTTGTTTTAAAAAATAGAATATTAAAAAATATTGAACACTTTTGGAAGCTCTTTTTAGAGAAGAAAATTTAACAGATTTGGAGCACAAATACTAAAGTAACAGAAAATTTTCTGTAGAGAAGTTAAAGGCAGTAATTTAAAAGAATACATGAATTCTATACAAACCAAAAAGATTGTGATCTTGTAGACAGGGTAAACAGAAACAACTTAAAGATCCTATATATTCCACAGGAATATTGCAAATAAAAACTTGAATATTGATTGTCATGTAGAAAGTTAAACAGAAATGTGTCCATAAATTGGAGAAATACAAGAGAATCGAGAAAATAGAAGAAATAATCAAGAAAATAAGCATAAACCACCGGGGGGGGACGGACACCTAGAAACTCCCAAGATATGTGGCAGTCAATTTTAATGATGATTTAATGAACCCACCAATGCAATAATGGGGCCAACATAGTTGTGATATCACTGAAGAATATAGTATATTACTTTCCAAAAAAACAAAAGAGAACACTCCAGCCTACCCCCAAATGACAGTTAAGTCCTTTCATTCTGTTTTTGTAACATTTTTTATATAAGGTTCATTTTCTCATTTTATATTGTCATAATCCAGTTACAAGTCCTCATCACCTTATGCCTGGAAATATGGAAGAAAAAAGATAAGAATATATATCTCTCAACACCATGTCTTAGAAAAATAGGGGGGGGGGGAGGCCACAGAAAAGTTGTAAATAAATGCAAAAAACACAAATGTGAAGCACATCCTTTACATAAATTAAAAATAACAATAAAAAACACTTATTGGCACTGAGATCACAAGCAAAGATATAAATGGAGATTTCAGAATAATAATAATGAATGGACTAAAGAAGAAATTGTAGAACCAGTAATTATATGAAAGGAAATAATAATAGTGACTTGTCTAACTATCAGGTGTAGGAGCAGCAGAGTACCAGCTCTGCAGGCCCAAGAACCTGAATTCAAATTTGGTTTCAGACACCTAATATTTAACTTGCTATGTGAACCTGGTTAAGTCATTAAACCCCAATTGCCTTGCAAATAAATTAATATCAAGTACAAAGCCAGAGTAATACTCAAAAGAAAAATCCCAGGAATTTTCAAAATTACATGAATAAAATAAGAAAACAAAATATAATTTATAAAACTAAAAGGTAGTACTTTGAAAAAATTAAAATCAAAAACTCTGGCTAACTTTAAAAGGTGAAGCAGAACCAAAATCCAAAATAACCAAATTATAGCATAGATATTTAATCTAATTTCAAAAAGGATATTTGAACTGAATGCTCCAAAATATCTGAGAGGGAATAGATTTATGGAAAGAATTGGGAAAATTCTAGAATGGATTATTAAAAAATTGTCTAAATTGAGAAATGTTAATTACAAAGAGCCACGATAATTTGGTTTATGAACAGATTCTGCTAGATTATTCTCTTGTCCTTTTTACTGAACTAGTAAATGAGAATGCTTTGAAATAAAGAGATTTTCTTATCAAACTTTTAGGATATCTTGTTCAGTTCTAGGCACCAATGTTTAGTTGGAGAGTATGTGGAGAAAAGCAAGTAGGACATTGAAGGAAGATGAAAATTGGATGTGTGTAACCTAGGGAAGAGATGATTTATGGCATGGCTAGTGTATTTAAGCATTTAAAGGCTGTCGTGTTTGAGAGGGATTTGACTTGTTCTTTGTGACTCCAGAAACAACAAATATAAGTTGAAAGGAGCCTAATTTAGATTTGATGTCAGAAAAACCCTCTACGACTTAAACTTGCCCCAAATTGAGAATGGGCTTCCTTCCTTGAAGGTTTTTAGATAAATTAGTCAGCCACCTATTGAATAGACGGCTGCTAAAGTACCCTCAACTTCTCATAGTCTATGATAATTTGATTCTGAGAATTGTCAATTACTGTCATACAAATTATTATCAAATTGAACAAACATAGACCTAATACTTAAATTGTGGGAGGTTAAAATGAAGAATATCATTAGTATTCATGTTTTTTAAATTTTTAACAAAGCCCTGGCAAAAAGTCTATAGTAGTATATCCCCCAAATTACTATAATCACATTAGATTGGTACCAAGGATGCAAGCAAGGGAACCAATTGTTTTCCTAGTGCTTCCTAGTTAATATCATTATAATCATGAGGAAATTGTCCCAAACTATAAGATAGTTACAGACATTGAATAACTCAGAGGCAAATTCATTTATGCATAGATAGAAGACCTTTATGAAAATAATGAAAAACAATATTATATGTTATAGCTAATCTTCTCCAGTAGATAACAGCAATAGTAATTCATTACCAATTGTTAGATTTATAATTGCTTTAGAAAAGCATGTGATACATTAAGAGAAATTGAGGGCATAATGATATGTAAAGGGAGGGGAGTCAAATTTATTCCTTATTAATTATAAAATGATTTACTTATAAAATCCTAGAAATCCAATAAAGAAACTGAAACAACTTTAGGGAAGTAACAGTATGTAAAATAAAACCAACAAAATCAAGATTTCTGTATGGTAAGGACAAACTCCGAAGGAAAAAAAAAATAGAAAGGGAAGCCCCTTTAAAAAGGGCTTAATTAAAAATAAATTACAAAATGCTCCTTAGAAAAATAAGGAGATAAGTGGATCTGGGATTTCATTAGGAAGAAATAATTCCAGGGAGTTAATTGATTTGCCAGTGAAAGTCAGCACCTTCTTTTGAGAGAGACCTCAAGTGCCAGGATCTCGCAACCAAAAAGAGTCAAAGGCAGTCCTTAAACTTGGATCTTTAATGCTTTCGATCTAGTTTTCTATTCATTATCTCTAAAGAAATAAAGAACTATGTTTTGTAATCAAGAGAACTCAGCTATGCTCATGACTGATCTGTAAATTAACTGCTCATATCAATGAAACTATGTATTCAGAGAATACCTTACCGAGATTGTCATAGGATTAACAATTTATCTAGAGGAACAAAAAGTTCTAAAATCTCAAGAGAAACTGAAAAATTTAGGAATGATGAGGAATTTCATTTTCAGACTGTAGGTTATAATCTAAAGTAATAATCATTAGACTAGTTAACACTGGATTACAAATAGAAAAGTAGATTTTTGGAACAAATTAGATAAGGAGGAAACCAGAAACAATTGAATGCAACCCTGAGAATGACAGTAGTTTGGGTAAGAATTATGTATTTTACAAGGATTGCTGGGCAACTTTGAAAATGGTTTTGACAAAGTTAGGTTTAGATCAGTAACTTACATCATATACCACAGTAAACTCAAAGTGCATATATAACCTGAATGTCAAAAAACATAATTGAACAAGATGATTAAGAACTGGGGCAGTGAGGTGGTGCACTAATAAAGCAGTAGGCCAGGAGTCAGGAAGGTTTGAGTTCAAATCTAGCCTCAAACACTATCTTTATGACCTTGGGCTAGCTACTTAGCTTGTTTGCCTCAGTTTCTTCATCTGTAAAAATTGGTGTGATAATAGTTGTGATAATCAGAGTTCTAATGATGCAGTGATAATGCAGACAATTATAAACTACTTAGCACAGTGTTTGGCATGTAATGGGTGCTGTGTAAATGGTTTTCTTCTAGTTATTGATTTGGACCTAGAGGTTATTACATAGTTTTAATAATGTAAAATTTAAAAGCTTTTGCATGAATTGAATAAGTCCATATAGAATATGAAAGAAGCTATCGATAAAAAGATTTTTTATTATTTATGGATAATGGAAAAATTATTCTGTTAAGTATTTAGCTCTAGTTATATAAGTTTTATATATATGGTTATATATTTCAGATTAAAAGCTATTCCCAGTAGAGAAATGATCAAGGAATATAAATCAAGTTCTCAAAAGAATAACTGGAAACTATCAAAGACTATTTGAAATATTGCTCAAATTCAGTTTACCAATGATAATAGAAATGCAAATTGAAATAGTGGAGATTTCATCTCAATAAAATGGAAAAGATGATAAAAATGGGAATAAGAAATATTGAAGGGATTAGGGAAAGGCAGGCAAATAAATAGGCTGTTGGTGGAAAGCCAGTGAATAAAATATCCCTTTTGGTTTATTGATTTTACTGTTACAATCAGTCAAGGGCTGAAAGCAAATTCTTTTTTTGGGGGGGGCATATTTTATGGCAGAAGGAGAATAGAACTAGAATGAAAGTATATGCCTGTTGTTGGGAGGGTGGCTTAAAAAGTTGAGGTGTGTGAATATAATGGAATATGACTGCACTTGGACAAATGGGAAGGGAAGGCTTAAATGATTTGACACAGTAAAGGAAGTGAAAACAATAATTCAGGGTGACTACAACTGTATAAATGAAAAAAAATACTAAAACAATCCTTGAAATTATAATGGATGTGCATAATGCCAGATGAGATATGAGAATGCTCTTACCTTTCCTTTTTTTGCAGACTTAGTATGAATATGCAACACTGCATATAATGTCAGATTTAACTTGAGCTGTTAATCTTTTTTAAAGTTTGGCTCTCTGATAGAGGGAACGATACATGTCATTCAGAAATATAGGTGATCTAAAGAAAGAGGTTAATAACGTTCCTTAAAAATATGCTTTCTTTCTGCCATTGTTTCTTGAATCCTTAAATTTTCTTGATCAAGTATTTCTTAGCCTTGAGTCTATGCATAAATTTCAGGAGGGTCTTTGAACTTCAATGGGAAAAATAATTACATCTTTATTTCAATATAATTAGTTTTCTTTTTAATCCTACAAAGTTTATTTTTTATTTTAAAAAAACATTATTTTGGGAAGCGATTTATAGGCTTTGCTAGGTTGCCAAGGGCATCCATGATGCAGAAAAGATTAAGAACCTCTGAAGAAGTTATGTAATGTTGAATGGAACTACTTTTTGAATCCATTTATAATGAATTTTTCCAGCTGAATCTTTTTGATAATAAAAAAGGGGTGTGTGGGGGTGGGTGTGGTCTGGTCTAAGTTTTACAAATGGGAAAAGTTTTTTTTGTTTGTTTTTTTGCCAAGTGGCACGTCTTGAACTGTCATACAAGTTTCCACTGCCTGTCATAGCATTCAAATTATGTAAGCCCAATTTCTTCCACATTAATTTATAAGAGACCCAATGGTTTTGAAATGACAAAAAGAAAACAACCCCTTACACCTCCAAAAAAAAAACCACAGGGGAAAGCTATCATATTCTTTCTCCTCCTCTTCTCTGCCTTTTCCTCTCTTCCTTTCTCTTTCCTGCCCCCTTCCCCTCTCCTTCTGCCTCCTCTTTTCCTTCTTCCTTCTCCCTTCCCCTTCTCCCTTCTTTTCTTTTTCTCTCTTCCTCCCTCCCTCCCCCAAGATGTAAATAGACAAAATAATGATAGCCTTCACTTCAGGGTTGAATGGACTTTGGATTCTTCCAGTCTAAAGACTGAATGTAGAAAGCAGGCTGAAATACTGGTTGTGTGTGTGTGTTGTTTTGGTTCACACTTAAATTAAATGTATTTTCATGGCCTATGTCCCATTGTGGCTACAATAGCATTTGTCATATGGAAATAAGCATTCATTATTAAGGGATACTGATACTGTTAACAGTACTTACTATCTTTCAGCATATTTAGTTCTTAACTGTTGTAACTCAGATCTTTTGGAAAAATCTCGAGCAGTTCGTCAAGCTAAAGATGAACGTACATTTCACATATTTTACCAACTGCTCTCTGGAGCAGGAGAACATCTAAAGTGTAAGTTACCAATGTATTAAAACAGCAAAAAGTTTCAAGGTTTTTCTTCAGATTTTTAAAATTTAATAATAGAACCTAGCTATTTCTCTTTACAAATTTTACTTGACCTTTTGAGAGGTCAAGGTTTACTGCAATTGTACTTTTTAGAAATAAAACAAAAAGACAAAGTATTGTCCCATGTGATAATAGATGGCTGCTCTACATGCTATTTTCTATTTCTAAAGCAAAATTTAAAGCTTGTTTTTTTAAGTAATTTTTTTAGACCAGAACATATATTGTTTTTGTTTGTTTGTTTGTTTGTTTTTTGAGTACAAGTAGATTTTCTCAGGTTAAAGTTTTTAAGTGTTTTCAGGTTTCAGGTACATAGAATAAATTAGAAATCTTTATGAAGATAGTGCAAATATAGAGTTTAGATTTTTTTTCTTTTAAAACTTGTATTTTCTGTGATGTGATTTTAAAAGTGAATGAAAAGGTAGCATGCAATGCTAAGGAAGAGAAACAGATGCATTTTCGACTAGTGCTTTGCTTTAGTCAGGTGATATTCATGATATTGCTTCCATTTCAGATAAATTATGAATACCTAAAATATATACTGGAATATAGTCATATATAGAGAGGTCACTGATGGGTGACTGAAAAGGTTATGTAAAGATTGATGCTTTGAGTCCTGTTGTCTATAAAGTTCTAGATGATTATATAAAATTGGGAAAGAACAGTTGAGACAGTGATAATCTGTTATGCTATAGTTACAGTTCATTTCAAATACTAAAGTGTAAGCTATTGTCCATTTATTTGTAATTGCTAAAAATTTGTTTTATTTTATTTTTCCCTCAGCTGACTTGCTTCTTGAAGGATTTAATAACTATAGATTTTTATCCAATGGCTACATCCCTATTCCTGGACAGCAAGACAAAGATAACTTTCAAGAGACAATGGAAGCGATGCACATAATGGGTTTCTCTCATGATGAAATCTTGTGTATGTGTGGAATTTGTAGGTTCAATGTGCACTGCAGTACAACTTTTAAACATTGGTCAATCAAACTTTCACAAAGCTGCCAAAATAATCTTCCCAAAGCACAGGTCTGACCATGCCACTTTCCACCTCAAAAACCTTCAGTGCCTCCCTGTTGCTTATATAAAGAGAAATCATTATTTTCCTGAAGTTAAGCCCTCCATACTTTTTCTACCTTCTCCTTTCCATTTTAAATTTAAGCCACTCCCCTTCATTAATTGTGTTAAATCTCTCATTAAAAACTCAAACTGGAGGGCTAAATTTTCCCTGAACTTGACATCTCTCAGGTAATGATATATCCTATACAGCTAAGGTGCTATATTTGATCTTTCTGAGCTAAAAGTGCTCTTCCCTCCTCGTGTTTTCTTCAAATAACCTTTTAAAAAGTTCCCTTAGAAACTCAAAGGAGTTCTCCTGTGCTTCAACCAAACTCTTATACGAATTATTTGCATATGTGTGTGTGTGTGTGTGTGTACATATATATATATATTTCCTCCTTGTAGCCTGTGTTTATAAATAGGAATTCCAATTTTTCATGTTATCTCTAAATTTATTGTATTTCTAGGTGGTAAATTCTTGATTTAAAAAAAAAAAGTATTGAATAGTTCCAAAATGGGATATGACTGGCAAAAAATCATTAGCTTTTATTTCTTAAGCTTTGGGTTTGCTAACCCATAACAGGAATTATAAGCTTAAGAAATAACACTGACAAATTTTGGAACTAATTTCAATGTATCACTAGCCCAATTTGATTAAAAAAATGTTTTATGAATACTTTTTGCATTTGTCTTTTAACATAGCAATGCTTAAAGTAGTGTCTTCAGTGCTACAGTTTGGAAACATCTCCTTTAAAAAAGAGAGGAATACTGATCAAGCTTCAATGCCGGAAAACACAGGTAACCTAATGAAATCATTTTAATTTTGATTATAAAACATGATAGTAAATATGAGGTGCAGTTTTGGATTTGGGGCATGTTTTTTTTAGTGTATTCCAAAAAAAGTCATCACAGTTTCTACATATAGAAATCTATCATTTGTAGCACAAAAATGCTAAAACAAATTACAAACTTAAATACAAACCACGTAGAAAAATTATCTTTGTTAGGTAGTGGATAGAATTCTGTCTGGTAAGTGGTGTAGTGGATAGAATTCTGGAACTGGAGTCAGGACGATCCAGTTGAAATGTATTATCCACCTCAATTTCTTTATCTGTAAATGGGGATGATAGTACCTACTTCACAATGTTGTTAGAGGTTAAAATAAGACAGTATCATAACATGCTTTACTATTGTAAAACCTTCAAGCATAACTATTACTCCTACTTGGTTGTGATTTTTCCTGTGTCACTTAAATAAGGCTAAAGATTAGACTTGTGATTTCCTTACTTTTAGGAAACTTGGGTGGGAAAACTCCTTTTATCAAGTAAGTTGACACCTCTTTAGATTTAGTTCTGAGCCTAGAAACAAGAGCTATCTATCTATCATCACATTCCTTCTTGAAAAGGAGCTTCTTGAAAACCTGCTTTACAGTCCTCAAGTCATAGCTTAATACTTTGAGTTTGTTTTTGAGAGACTTGTGTCATTTCACTTAATGCTTCACTTGGTTCTTATTCAAATTTTGTGGATTGTCAGTTACAAAGTTTTTAGTTTTTAAATTATTCAATATACGACTATTTGAGTATTTTTCAGGATTGAAGAAATATGGTAGCCTAGATTATTCCATTTTTTAAAAAAATTATTTATTTATTTATTTTTTTATTTGTATAACATATGTATGGGTAGTTCCCCAACCTTGATCTTTACAAAGCTTTCCAATACAAATTTTACCCCCAGTCCCCTCCCCTCCCCTAGATGGCAGGAAGTCCACTACATGTTAATAATGTTGAAATGCTTGAGAAGTTATGCAAGAAAAATCCTATCTACAAGAAAAAAAAAAGAATCAGAGAAAGGCAACACAATGCAAGCAAATGTCAATAGAGATCATGAAAATGTTACATTGTGGTCCATATTTCATGTCCCTCTTTTCTTCAGTGAACAACTGGAACTGGTTTGAGACAATTCTTTATTGCAGAGAGCCATGTCCATCAGAATTGATCATCATGTAATACTGTTGTTGCTGTGCATGATGATCTCCTGGTTCTGCTCGTTTCACTCAGCATCAGTTCATGCAAGTCTCTCCAGGCCTCTCTGAAATCGTCCTGCTGGTCGTTTCTTACAGAGCAATAATATTCCATAACATTCATATACCATAATTTATTCAGCCACTCTCCAATTGATGGGCATCCCTTCAGTTTCCAGTTTCTAGACACTACAAAAAGGGCTGCCACAAACATTCTTGCACAGGTGGGTCCCTTTCCCTCCTCTAAGATCTCTTTGGGATATAGGCCCAGTAGAAACACTGCTGGGTCAAAGGGTATGCACAGTTTGACAACTTTTTGAGCATAGCTCCAAATTGCTCTCCAGAATGGTTGGATCCGTTCACAGTTCCACCAACAATGTATTAGTGTCCCAGCCCTCCCACATCCCCTCCAACATTCATCGTTATCTTTTCCTGTCATTTTAGCCAATCTGACAGGTGTGTAGTGGTATCTCAGAGTTGTCTTAATTTGCATTTCTCTGATCAATAGTGATTTGGAGCAATTTTTCATATGACTAGAGATGGTTTTAATTTCATCATCTGAAAATTGTCTGTTCATATCCCTTGACCACTTATCTATTGAAGAGTGGATTGAATTCTTATATAAATGAGAAAATTCTCTATATATTTTAGAAATGAGGCCTTTATCAGAACCATTAAATGTAAAGATGATTTCCCAATTAGATGCTTCCCTCCTAATCTTGTCTGCATTTGTTTTGTTTGTACAGAAACTTTTTAACTTAATATAGTCAAAATTATCCATCTGGTGTTCAATTAGGAGTTCCAAGTCTTCTTTGGACATAAATTTGTTCCACCTCCACAGGTCTGAGAGATAAACTATATTACGTTCCTCTAACTTGCTTACAAAGTCCCTCTTTATATCTAGATCATGAACCCATTTAGATCTTATCTTGGTATGTGGTGTTAGGTATGGGTCAAGCCCTAATTTCTTCCACACTAGTTTCCAATTTTCCCAACAGTTTTTGCCAAATAGAGAGTATTTATCCCAAAAGCTGTGGTCTTTAGGTTTATCGAACACTAGATTGTTAAGGTTAATGCCTAGGTTGTCCTGATAACCTATCCTGTGCCACTGATCCACTGTTCTATTTCTTATCCAGTACCAAACGGTTTTGATGACTGCTGCTTTATAATATAGTTTTAGATCTGGTACAGCAAGGCCACCTTCATCTGCCTTTTTTTTCATTAATGCCCTTGAAATCCTTGACCTTTTGTTCTTCCAAATGAACTTTGCTACTATTTTTTCTAGATCTGTAAAATAATTTCTTGGGAGTTTGATTGGTATGGCACTAAATAAGTAGATTAGCTTGGGTAGTATTGTCATTATTATGTTCGCTCTGCGTACCCATGAGCACTTAATATTTTTCCAATTGATTAGGTCTGATTTTATTTGTGTGGAAAGTGTTTTGTAATTTAGTTCGTATAGTTTGACTTTTCCTTGGCAGATAGATTCCCAAATATTTTATCCTATCATCTGCTATTTGGAATGGAATTTCTTTTTGTATCTCCTGCTGCTGAACTTTGTTGGAAATATATAAAAGTGCTGATGATTTATGTGGATTAATTTTGAATCCTGTAACTTTGCCAAAGTTGTGAATTGTTTCTAATAGTTTTTTAGTTGAATCTCTAGGGTTCTCTAAGTATACCATCATGTCATCTGCAAAGAGTGATAATTTGGTTTCTTCATTACCTACTCTGATTCCTTTTATCTCTTTTTCTTCTCTTATTGCTAAAGCTAACATTTCTAATACAATATTAAATAGTAATGGTGACAGTGGGCAGCCTTGTTTCACTCCTGATCTTATTGGGAATGGTTTTAGTTTGTCTCCATTACATATGATGCTTGCTGATGGTTTTAAATAGATGCT
>JAJPUD010000599.1:290918-326570 GCA_023553655.1 Myrmecobius fasciatus | reverse complement strand
AGGATGAGCTGAGCTGAGTCCCACCCTCACTTCCGGCCTGCACAGGGGTCGTCTATTTATCTCTCTGTCCAAGTCCGACTAACCTGATATGAAGTTCTCCAGAGAGCCATGCCCAAATATTTCTGAGTTCCTTGACTTGAAGATCAGTTCAGAGGCTTATTTTATTGTTGATTTGAGAGAAGATTGGAGGAGAGGCAGAAAGTCACCTTTTCATTCCGCCATCTTGGCTCCGCCCCCGGATTATTCCATTTTCTTTAATAATCTCTTCATATTCATGGCCATAGAGCAGGGCTTAAGTTTAGCTCAAGATATACTGCTTACTCCTTGTATAACTGTGGAATTTCTCATCTGGAAGAAAGCACTGAATTTGATCACAGAGGCCTCTTCTAGTTTTAATCCGAATCATTGTTCCGATGATAGTTCGAGTCTTTGAGTGGCTCACAGGTAGATAATTAATGTACTTGGGTTGGTTGTTTTCTTGCCTTTCATTATATCCTCAGGATCTGCAGAGAAGAAAAAAGCAAAAATGTATTTTCACATTTTATTTGTTACATACATACAAAATTTTTCTTGTTGTAAACATATATTGATGCTAAGCTTTTATCCTTAGTTCCTTGTGAGTCCATAGCAGTTTTAGTTTGAGATCTGTTACTTCATGTCTAGAGATAAATAATAACAATTATTATAGCTAACATTATATAATGCTTACTACATATCTAGCACTATGCTAAGAGCTTTATAATTCTCATTTTATTCTCACTCTTTTTTTTATTAAAACTTTTTATTTGCAAAACATATGTATGGGTAATTCTTCAACATTGTCCCTTACAAAGCTTTCTGTTACAAATTTTTCCCCCCTAGTCCCCACCCCTCCCCTAGATGGTAGGAAATCCACTACATGTTAATTATGTTAAAATACTTGACAAATCGAATATATGTATACATATTTCCACACTTATCATTGTTGTGCAAGAAAAATCGCATCTACAAGAAAGAAAAATCAGATAAAGGAAACACAATGCAAGCAAACATCGATGGAGAGCATGAAAATGTTATGTTGTGGTCCACATTTCATATCCCTCTCACTGGGTGTAGATGGCTTTCTTCACTGAACAATTGGAACTGGTTTGAAACATTTCATTGTTGAAGAGAGCCATGTCCATAAGAATTGACCATCATATAGTATTGTTGTTGCTATGTATAATGATCTCCTCGTTCTGCTCATTTTGCTCAGCATCAGTTCATGCAAGTCTCTCCAGCCCTCTGTGAAATCCTGCTGGTCGTTTCTTATAGAACAATAATATTCCATAACATTCATATACCATAATTTATTCAGCCACTCTCCAATTGATGGGCATCCATTCAGGTTCCACTTTCTAGCCACTACAGAAAGGGCTGCCACAAACATTCTTGCACATGTGGGGCCCTTTCCCTCCTCTAAGATCTCTTTGGGATATAAGCCCAATAGAAACACTGCTGGGTCAAAGGGTATGCACAATTTGTTAACTTTTTGAGCATAGTTCCAAATTGCTTTCTAGACAGGGGCAGCTAGGTGGCGCAGTGGATTAGAGCACCAGCCCTGAAGTCAGGAGGACCTGAGTTCAAATTTGGTCTCAGACATGTAACAGCTGTGTGACCCTGGGCAAGTCACTTAACCCAATTGCCTCAGCAAAAAAAAAAAAAAAAAAAAATTTGCTCTCCAGAATGGTTGGATCCGTTCACAGTTCCACCAACAATGTTACAGTATCCCAGTTTTCCCACATCCCCGCCAACATTCATCATTATCATTTCCTGTCATTTTAGCCAATCTGACAGGTGTGTAGTGGTACCTCAGAATTGTCTTAATTTGCATTTCTCTGATCAATAGTGATTTGGAGCACCTTTTCATATGACTAGAAATAGTTTTAATTTCATCATCTGAAAATTGTTTATCCTTTCACCATTTATCGATTGGAGAGTGGCTTGAATTCTTATAAATGAGACAATTCTCTATATAATTGAGGCCTTTATCAGAACCCTTAAACGTAAAGATGATTTCCCAATTTATTGCTTCCCTCCTAATCTTGTCTGCATTAGTTTTGTTTATACAGAAACTTTTTAACATAATATAGTCAAAATTATCTATCTGGTATTCAATTAAGAGTTCCATTTCTTCTTTGGACATAAATTTATTCCATCTCCACAGGTCTGAAAGGTAAACTATACTACGTTCCTCTAATTTACTTATAATATCACTCTTTATATCCAGATCATGAACCCATTTAGATCTTATCTTGGTATGTGGTGTTAAGTGTGGGTCAAGCCCTAATTTCTTCCACACTAGTTTCCAATTTTCCCAGCAGTTTTTGTCAAATGGTGAGTACCTATCCCAAAATCTGGGGTCTTTGGGTTTGTCAAACACTAAATTGCTATAGTTATTGCCTAGTTTGTCCTGTGATCCTATCCTATGCCATTATTGACTATTCTATTTCTTAGCCAGTACCAAAATATTTTGATGACCGCTCCTTTATAATATAGTTTTAGATCTGGTACAGCAAGGCCACCTTCATCGGCCTATTTTTTCATTAATTCCCTTGAAATTCTTGACCTTTGTTCTTCCAAATGAACTTTGCTACTGTTTTTTTTCTAGAACTGTAAAATAATTTCTTGGGAGTTTGATTGGTATGGCACTAAATAAGTAAATTAGTTGGGTAGTATTGTCGTTTTTATTATATTTGCTCAGCCTACCTATGAGCACTTGATATTTTTCCAACTAATTAGGTCTGACTTTATTTGTGTGGAAAGTGTTTTGTAGTTTAGTTTGTATAGTTCCTGACTTTCCCTTGGCAGATAGATTCCCAAATATTTTATACTATCAACAGTTATTTTGAGTAGAATTTCTTTTTGTATCTCTTGCTGCTGAACTTTGTTGGTAATATATAAAAATGCTGCTGATTTATGTAGATTTATTTTGTATCCTGCTACTTTGCTAAAGTGTGAATTGTTTCTAGTAATTTTTTAGTTGAGTCTCTAGGGTTCTCTAAGTATACCATCATGTCATCTGCAAAGAGTGATAATTTGGTTTCCTCATTACCTACTGTAATTCCTTTTATCTCTTTTTCTTCTCTTATTGCTAAAGCTAACATTTCTAATACAATATTAAGTAGTAAGGGGGACAGTGGGTGTTGCTTTCTTTTAATCAATATCTTAATTTTTTCTAAATAGAAAGTAAGCACTAACCCTTAGTGATCATAGGCCTGGGCCCTTCTAGAGTATTAAAAAAGGAAGAATTTCAAGATAAATCCTTTGTTCAAAATTTGGTTTTTACCTTTAATGAGCATCCTTAGGAAAAAAGTCTTTAGCTCTTGATTACCATACTTGCATAAGGAGCCACTCTTGGAAAGGGCTTTTAGAATGGAGAAATATTTCTTAATATTTTGGGGGAAACTGAAAAATAGTTTTTAATATGCTTCCATATTGCCCTGTGAAATGATTGACTTGAATTTTTTTATTATGTTAGCTATTCAGATCCTATTAAGAATTAAGAACTTGGAGCAGCTAGGTGGCACAGTGGATAGAGCACCAGCCCTGAAGTCAGGAAGACCTGAGTTCAAATCTGGTCTCAGACACTTAACATTCCCTAGCTGTGTGACCCTGGGCAAGTCACTTAACCTCAATTGCCTCAGCAAAAAAAAAAAAAAAAAAGAAGAAGAAGAAGAAGAAGAACTTTTAGAATTATTGAGCATATCTGAGAATAGGAAAGACTTTTTGGGACCATCTAGTTCAACTTATATTTGAATAACAATGACTATCTCCAATGTGTGTGGGAATATATCATTTACCATGAAAGTGTATCCAACTTTAGAAGAGTGCCTATTGTTAGGAAACCTGTCTTAAGCCACCCATCCTTAATTCTGAAAAGCTATCCTTATATGACATGATCTCAAGGTCCTTCTTTTTGCTGGTTTATCCTCCTTTAGAACCATGAATACTTTCCAACTTATCAGTGTCCTTCCTAGACTGTGGTAGTTAGACTAGAACACAATATTCCAGATATGGCTCTGCTCAAGAATCTTACATAGAAAGGTATAGCTACCAAAATAGCTCATAATTTCAGTTGCTTTATTCCCATATATTTTTTTATATACTCACATTGAGCTTGCAGTTTACTAAAACACCCCAACCTTTTCAGGTTAATTGCTGTCTAGCCACATTGTGTCCAAAGAATGTTTTTTAGAAGATGAAAAAGTATAACTAGACCACTTTCATTTTTTTCTATCAGTTTTGCCAATTCCAAAAATTATATGGGATTGGTGTCATAGAGTGCAAGGCCTAAAATCAGATAGACTCATCTTCCAATCTGGCATCAGACACTAACTATGTCACCCTGCGCAAGTCAGTTCACCTTGTTTACTTCAGTTTCCTTATCTGTAAAAGGAGCTAGAGAAGAAAATGACAAATCACTCCAATATCTTTAATATGAAAATTCCAAATAGGGGCAGCTAGGTGGCGCAGTGGATAGAGTACCAGCCCTGAAGTCAGGAGGACCTGAGTTCAAATCTGGTCTCAGACACTTAACATTCCCTAGCTGTGTGACCCTGGGCAAGTCACTTAACCTCAATTGCCTCGGCAAAAAGCAAAAAAAAAAAAAAAAAAAAAAATCCAAATGGAGTCATAAAGAGTTGGACACAAATGAAAAACAACCAAACAGCAACAACAATATAAAATGTCTTACTGTGATAAGTTCATCAGAACTATACTTTGTGTTAATAATCAATTTAAAAATAACACCTGCCTTCTTGTGATGAACATCTTAAAATGTTGCTGTTAATCCATCTAAGTCTATTTACTGACCCTGTACTTGAAGTTTTCTCAGTATCAAGGATTTAACAGAACTTTGAAAATCTAGGATCATTTATTCCTCATGACAAGACCATTAGAAAAGTATTTATTAAATTATATAGAATTACTTGAATCAATCATACCAAAATACTATTTACTTTTTAGGAATGTCTTCCATTTTGTCTCTTTTCTCCTTTTCCCTTCTCATTTCTTACTTCTTGTTCCTTGCCTATATTTATGTTCAACCCTGTGTTTTTCTCTCTTACCTGTTTTTTGGGGGGAGTGGTTGGGGAGAGAGGAGAGTATGCCAGTTCAAGTATGTTGTTCCAGGAACATCTTTTCTAAGCTTAGTTCTTAGTAATTGTAGAGAGAAAAGTAGAGAAATGCATATCGGGTTTTTGCTTTTATGACTTCCCTGTCACATTCTTGACTCTTATCTTCCCAGGTATTAAGATTCCCCACACACATTTTGTTGTCTAACTACAATAGGCTCATTTTGTGCTTATGAAAACTGATATTTCTCAAGTGTAGGTCTTTACTCTTGTCCCTATTAAATGATGTTCTTTGTGATTGTTTCAATGGGATTTATAAGTGCTTGTTACTTTTTTTTTTTTCAGTCACTATTGCCTTGTAAAAATGATAAAACTTTTACATGGTTGCCACTGGTATTAGGACTAGTTGATAAATCAGAGTTCAAAATATTTTTAAGAATTGAATCTTGTTAAAATTTCAGTTGCACAGAAACTCTGTCATCTCCTGGGGATGAATGTAATGGAATTTACTCGTGCCATCCTTACTCCTCGGATCAAGGTTGGCAGAGATTATGTTCAGAAAGCCCAAACTAAGGAACAAGTAAGTTTAGTAATTTTCTTTTTGTATTTTCTTTGAGTAATCTCACTTCTTTATATGTAACATTGAAAGAATACAAATTTCAATCCTCTCTCTGTTCTTTCTACTCTAATTTTTTTTTTAACTTTTCAAAGTCAAAATAGAATGAAACCTACAAAATTGGTTTCTTTGTTTCTTTTTGGCTTTTTTTTTTCCCCCATGACTCCATCAGTATAAAAAGGAGTAAGAAAACTTGCTCTACAATAAACATCAGTAACTGTTCTGAAACAGTCTTAGCATCTGGGACACTGAGAGATTAAATGATTTGACTTAGGCAGGATTCAAATAGATCTCCAAGTACTATGTCACGTTCATTACCTCTTTGTTTTATTAGTTGTATTTATTTGCAAAAATTTGCCTGATTTTTCAAGAGTCCTTTTTTTTGTTTGTTTGTTTGTTTACTTCATCTTAATCAAATATTTTATATTCACAAGAGCCTTGTCAGTTAGGCAGGAAAGTAATTTCCACCATTTTGTAAATAGGGAAGTTGACTCAAGGAAATAGATTGCTCAGTGGCATGGAGCTCATAAATATCGAAGCCAATCCTTAAGTATTTTGACCCCTTACATCCAAGCAGTGTTCTTTACAGAAATTGCACAAAAACCTACTCCCTCTTATCCTGTTCAATTTTCTCACATTATGACATGAGTTTGCACATTGGAAACTTACCCTGCAAGCATATAGAACCTTGCTTATATTGTGATGATGTACAAACAACAGTAGAATGTTAGCCTTAGCCAGAATAGTTGGTGCAGACAACCAAGAAAAGATATTATGAGCCTGGCTCAGCAAAAGGGCAAGGGACCTTCCTGAAGGAGAACCAACCAATTCTCTGATTATGCTGATTCTTCGTAATAAAAGCTACAAGGAATTCCATGGGGGATTTTTGAATGTTCCTATTGACAGGATGTTTTAAGTCCTTTTCCTCAAAGCTTTATTTAGTCTAATTAATCATGTCCTCAAACCAGTTGTCAGTTACTCGTGTTTTCAGTTATTTATGATAATTTCCTGCATCAATATACAAATTCAAAAGAGGCCTTTAATCATAGATTTATAAGTGCAGCTTGAAGAAATTGAGAACTCCTAATCCAGCTACCTTATTATCACCTCTTTTTACCAAACTTAATTTCTTTTCTTTCTGTGATGAAGCTATTTAATGGGTAGATAAAAGTTTTGGGATTTAAAAAATTTTTTAATCTCTTCAATTTTAAAATCACTTATTACTGCTCAATATAAAGTTCACAGATTAAATGCTTGATACATTTTGATTTTCAGGCTGATTTTGCTGTAGAAGCACTGGCAAAAGCTACCTATGAACGTCTTTTTCGCTGGCTTGTTCATCGAATTAATAAAGCCCTGGATAGAACCAAGCGACAAGGAGCATCTTTCATTGGAATTTTGGATATAGCTGGATTTGAAATTTTTGAGGTATTTCAAAATACTAATTTAAATTATAACTTTTGTTTAATGAACAATCAATTCCTCATTTCATGCTAACATTGAACTTGAACTATTAGGATACCAACATCATGCCTGCCCCCAGTGCCTTGGGATATCCAAGTAACTTGTAGTTACCCACAAGTGTTTCATTTCCTCAATCAAAAACTTGTACATTCTCCTATCACTATCATTCTATCCCTGTACCTCATCCCATGGTAGAGTGGGAGATTTTCTCTTCCCTTCCCATGTGTGAGGAACAGAGAGACCATTTTGGCTTTTTCAGGAGTGGGAGTAATAACCATTGAGCCTAGACTATAGATTGAGGTCAAATTTTGAAAGGATTTGAAAGAAATTGATGTTTTATCCCAGGGGCAATAAGAAATTACTAGAATTCATTGAGTTGAAGATTTTTTACTCAAATAAATGTTTTAATAGAAACGTAGCAAAGCGATCAGCTACAGAAGCTATTTGTTATACTCCAAACGAGAAGTAATAAGGGCTTATTAAGGTGATAGAGAAAGGTATTAGTAGAGAGAAGGAATTGAATGTGAGAAATGATATGCAAGTAAAAATAATAAGGTTTGATAATTAATTAGATAGAACCAGGTGAAAGAAGTCAAGGATAGTACTGATAATTGCATCTTTTTTTTTTAATTTTTGCTGTCATTAACCTCTTTGAATTATAATCCTTATAATATATGTTCTCTGTTACTTAAGATTAACAACTTAGTAATTGTCTTGCTTAACTTGAAAATTTCTTCCTGAATAATTTGGCTTGACCAGAATGGAATTTTTGTGGTTTGTCTTTCACATAATTGTTCCAGCATGTAATTTTTTTTTTTTACCTAATATGATATTTTGATCAGTATGAGGTGATAACTCAGAATTGCTTTTTAATTTGTATTTTTTCCATTAATGTTTTTTATCAGTTTTTCTTATGGATGATTGGTAATAAGTTATATTTCTTTTGAAAACCATTTGATCATTTATCTTTTGAAATGGTTTCAGTCCTATGGATTTTATTAGTGCCATTTAGATTTGGGTTAACATATTTGATTTGTGATTTGTGATTGATTTAAAATTTTTTCTCCAATCAGTATTTCCCCCCTAATTGTAGAAACATTGATTTTATTTATTCAAAAGCCTTTCAAATGTCCATGGTCAATATTGTCTGTTCTTTTTGATTCACATATTCACAGATCATAAATCTGGATGCTGAAAGGAACTTTAGGCCAAGATCATTTATATCTACTTCCTTTTTTTCCCTTTTTTAAAAATTTTTCCTTACAAATGAAGAAAATTAGTTCAAATCTCTTTGGCACTCAAATTTTAGTGCCACTTTGTCAACTTACCATCACTAGGCTTTATTTTTCTCATCTGTAAATGGAGAAAAATGGAATAGAGGACTTCTTCAGTACTTTTTAATTCTGAATCAAAGATTTCATACTCTCTTTTATTTTATCATGCTACAAGTTCTTCCCTTATCTATAATTGTGAAAGATATAATCTTGTTTTCTCCTTCACTTTTTTATGATTTGACATTGGTCTTAGTTATGTGATCTCTCTTGTTATTTGCGAATTTGTTTTTGTTTTGGAAAATGGCTTATTCAAATCTCGTTCTTCCTTCAACACTTATTTACAGTTGAATTCCTTTGAGCAACTCTGTATCAACTATACCAATGAAAAATTGCAGCAGTTGTTTAATCATACCATGTTTGTCCTCGAGCAAGAAGAATATCAACGGGAAGGCATTGAGTGGAATTTCATTGATTTTGGACTAGATCTGCAGCCCTGCATTGACTTAATAGAACGATCAGTAAGAGTGCTCATTTTTACCTAATTTTATATATTCATTCACATTCAGGTAGCATTTAAAGAAGTAGTATGGGAAATGAGATTCTAGACCTAATTTATATTTATAGTTAGTTTCAGCAGCCTATTAAGTTGACATTTTCTCATAATCTTCCCTTATTTTCATTCCATTGCCAGAAATATCTACAAATGCAATTAGTTTAAATTTCATAATTGTAGTAGTGTTCAGTATTTGATAATTGAGGGTTCTTTTGCAATATTCCGTTTCTTAGGCTTGCCACAATGATTTCTTTTTATTCATATAATGTACAGGCAAAATTTCTTTTGTGAAATTTGATTTTATTTTTACATATCACTTTCAACAAGAAACTCCTTGTGTCCATTCAGATCAGCAATTGTATGGCAACTAAAGTTCTCAGAGAGTTGTCAATGGCCCTGAGAGATTAAATGATTAGCGCAGGCATCATTCAGAAGGGGTCAGAGGTGGAACTTAAATGTGCACTTCCTTACTTCTAGTCAGGTTTTCTGTCCACAATCCCAGGCTATTTCTGGGTAATTGTCAGAAAATATTTAAGTTCCCACATGTCCAAGGGGAAAAAAAAATATATATATATATATATTCAAATTCATGAAATTATTCTTAGCTCCAATTTAACCAGTTTAAGTGTATATTTGAAATGCCATGAAAGAAAATGAATAACATCATCTTCCTCCCTCTCCCAACAGACCCGAGTCTGTTAGTCTTATTCCTTACTTTTAATCATAATTATACTTTAATTCATGGGGGATGAAAAATTGCCCAATTAAAGGTCTCTAGGAAGAAGATTCCAAAACCCCCAAAGGCTGTTCAGTGTTTCAAAACCATTGATTTATGTTCCAAGTAAATTAATGTAAGTTCCTCTTTACTAATCATTAAATGCTTTCTAGTCAAATAGCTTTGGAGGCAGGGACATGACTAACTTCAGCAGCCCTTCCTCTGATACTGATGACTTATGTATACTCTCATCTGTAAAATTATTAGAGAGAGGGTGGCCTGTGAGGTTTCGTTCCATTCTAAATTTATGGCAGAATGATTCTTTCCATTTTGGAAGAAATGTTTGCAATTCTCCAAATGTCATATTTCCTTGTAATTTTGAATTGTAATAGAATCAAGAACTTGAAAAAAAAAGTAATTTGGTGAATATATAAGGTCTAAATCCTTCCAAATAGCCCTGACCCAAGGAAGATGATGGAGATGAATAGAATGTTGACTTGATCCCTCTCCCTTACCCCCTTCCAGGAGTGAATAGTTACTCTTAATTTTTGTCTGATGTGAAACAGGCAATAGGTAATTCTTGAAGAGCTGGTTCTGTTATGTGTAGTTGCTGTTTTCAAAGTAGAAAAAATACTGGGTTTTGAGAGTATAAAATGTCAAGAAGAGGGACACTTAAAATATTTTCAGAGATTAATCTTCTAGGAATCTTAGCTCTTACTAAGCTGTTGAAAAGTCATTGTAATAAAGCGCCACATTTTATACCTGAACTCTCACTCCAGCACTGGGCTTGGAATCAGGGAGACTCAGTCTTCAAATCTGATTTCAGATCCTAACTCTCTGTGACCCTGAACAACACATTTAACCTAGTTTGCCTCAGTTCCTCATTTGTAAAATAAATTGAAGACAAAAATAGCAAACTATTCATTACAGTGTCTCTGCCAAGAAAATCCAAATGGAGACACAGAGAATGAGGCAGGACTGAAATAACTAATATATTAACTTTTTTTTTTTAATGAGTAATTCTTAACAACCCTCATTTGTCGATTTCACTGCTTCTAGCAAATTATAACAGGTTCTTAAACCTTTTTTGTGTGATGGATTCCTTTCTTATTCTGGTATATTAAATATAGATTGGTTCTCAGAATGTTTTTAAATAATTTCAGGAAATGCTAGGAACAAATTTATTCGTTTGAGCTCTATTCTTTTCAAGTAGTCAATTTCTATTTGAGAAAAATAACCCTGGGGGCAGCTAGGTGGCGCAGTAGATACAGTACCAGCCCTGAAGTCAGGAGGAGCTGAGTTAAAATGTGGCACATTTCCTAGCTGTGACCCTGGGCAAGTCACTTAACCCCAATTTGGTGTAAGATTTAGCAAAGTAACCTAAGCTAGGAGACTGGTTTATCCAATTGTGTCTTTGATATTCTAATTTTATGGCCTAGAGGTAGAACCCAGGAGTGGTTTCAAGAATTTGTTATCATTGACCAACTTGATAGTAATAGTTGTAGACTATCCTAAGGCCTGAAGAAGACTTGAAATCATTGACAAATTGTTAGAACTCAGGATCACCAATGTATAATTACTGACTTATTGTTAGAACAGAAGCCCCCTAAGGTCAGAGAACCTTAAAACTGTTGCTGTTTCCCCTAGAAAAGGTATTACCTCATTTCCTTATACTTCCTGATCACTTGATTAATTAGAGCCATCTAACATAATTTTTTATTTTAACATTTTCCTTAAGCCAGAGGTCCCTAATCTAGGGTTCTTGATCTTCTTTAAAATATTTTTTTTACTGTATTGTGATATAATTAGTTTCCTCTGTAATCCTATGCATTTTGTTTCATATATTTATAAATATTATTCTGAGTTGAGACCATGACCCAGAAAGAGTTTAAGAACCTTTGTCCTAGGCTCTTCTTTTAAGTTTATGACTCTGAAAACTTGATGAATATTTATTTCACTCTGTTGTTTTCTTAAAGACTCCATTAGCATTTCTTGGGAATTTTTAAAAATGTGAAAAAGAGCTTTTAAGATTTGAAAAGGAGAACAGATAGGCCATTTTCTTAGGCCACTTTCTTCCCACTCCAGAATTGCTGTCCTTTCCCTACTTCTGGATCTCTTTCCCTATCTCTCTTTGGGGATATCCCCTGTGCCTTAAAGCTAAAAACAAACAAACAAAAATCCCCCAAAACTGCCTACTATGGTAAGTGAGAATATGGGGAAATTTTGGGCTGGGCAAGAATGACACATTTTAGAACTATAAATGACTTTAAGGAAAACCTCTTTTATAAAGGAAAAAACTGCAAGTCCTAGAAGCTAAATAGCATATTCAAGGTCTCACCTAGCCTTTTGATTTCACTAAGATTTTCTCCATCACACCTATCTGCCTTCCTTTATCCTTTTTTTTTTCTTTTTACATAAAAGTTAATACAGCTAGGTCCTGATTCGTGCACATAGTAAGTCTCCCCTAAAGTTGTCACATGCATTCAAATCTGCATTATTGAAAGCTATATTTATCCAGCCCAATAAAAATATGCACAGATTTGAATAATGCAACCTCTTCAAGGAATCATAAACTCTAATGGAATCTTGTTATAACTTGAAACATACTGATATATAGTTCAAAGAAGAGGTATCATGATGTAGTAGATAGAATCCAAAACCAGAAAGACCCAGATTCTTCATTCAAGTTCTACTTTAATCAATAAACAAATATTTATTAATTACCTACCAAATATCAGGTAGGAGCACAAAAAGTGAGTGAAAATCCCTACTTAAAAGAGATGGTAATAAGTATGCATGCGTACGTATACATATAATTTATACATACAAAAAGAACATTTAGAAGTTTGTAAAATAAAGAAAATTACTAAAGTAAATTTGGAAGATGGTCTCTAAGTTGAGGGTAGTTCAGAAAAACTTTATATAAAAGGTGATGTTCAAACTATATCTTGGAGAAGAAAAGAGATTCAGTGAGAGTTTATTGCAGGCATAGGAGACAGTCAAAACAAAGGCATGGAGGTTGGTCCAAAGTGTAAGACTCTAGTCAGAGAACCAATAGGGGAACAATTGTGATAAGATAAAGAGTGATAAGAACCTGAACTAAGGAGGTAGATGTGTAAGTAGAGATAAGGGGTCAAATGTAAAAAATGTTGTGGAATTTGAAAAGATTTGACCATGGATTGGATTTGCTGAGTTGAGGGGTCCATGATAAGTCCCAATTACAAACCAAAAGGACTCAGAAGTATGATAGTACTTCTGATGTGTGCTGGTTCTATGATCCTGGGCAAGTCACTTAATTTCTTAATTTTCTTCACAACTGTCCAAGAGTTTTATGATAAAGGGAGTTTGCTCACTGAGATGAAATTCCTGATATCAGTGAAATGACAGATCTGGCCTAGTCCCTATCCCTATTCCAATAATTCAGATGACAAGTTCAGAGAAGTATCTGCCTCTTATTCTATTATGTAAATCTCCCAGTTCTTAGAGAAGCATTTTCTGTATTTAATGGAAAAGTACATTACAAAAGCTGTTATTGTGAGAAAACTATATAACTATATAACTATAAAACTATATAACACTAAAAGAATTATTATATTTAAGATGGATATAAAATTTCATCAGTGAATGTTGCTTCTTTTTTTAGGCTAATCCGCCTGGTGTTTTGGCTCTTTTGGATGAAGAATGCTGGTTTCCCAAAGCTACTGATAAGACTTTTGTGGAAAAACTGGTTCAAGAGCAAGGCACTCATTCCAAGTTCCAGAAACCTAGGCAGCTGAAAGACAAGGCAGATTTTTGTATTATTCATTATGCAGGAAAGGTAAGGGTTATGTTTTAGATAGTCTTAAATTTGTGTTGTATCAAGTATTTTCTTTCAGTAAAAAAATTAGACCATTTTTTCAGGAAGATAAAGCAGAGTGAAAACATAAATGTTCACATTCTAATTGATATTTAGAGAAATGATAATGTAGATTCCATGCTGATTAAATTATCCTAGAATTCCATTTAGCCCATTTCTTAAACAAATGTTAAAAGGTTTTAGTTTAGCTTTAAAATATTTTATTTCATTTTACCAGTCCTATTTCTTACTTTTCCACAGGTGGACTATAAGGCTGATGAGTGGCTGATGAAGAACATGGATCCACTGAATGACAATGTAGCTACACTTTTACATCAGTCATCAGACAGATTTGTTGCTGAACTTTGGAAAGATGGTGAGAAATACGTAAACTTTTTCCTGTCCATTGGTTTATGATCTGGTATTTCTAATTAATCTAACTGGAATCATTAAAATTATCTCATGATCTGTTTTTATGTAATTATAAATAGAAACTGCTTTTCTCCCTAGAGCAGGGCTGCCGTTTTAACGGAACTTGTCCAGCTTAATTAAAGATAATTCAGCTTTAAAAATATATATATATTTAGAAAATTGGACATGTATTTGGTTTTCTGGTGAGGATGAATTGTGAGAAGTGTTACAGGAGAAAAGTAGATACTTTAAATAATAGTATAAGAGCTGAAATGGACCTTAGAAATCTGATCTGGTCTATTCCTGTTCACAAAGTCATAGAAAGCTACAAAGAGTTGTCGTCACTTTGTACGGGTGCTAATCTACATTGGCACACAAAGACAGAAAAATATTCTCTATTCATTCATTTTTCCTTAGATCTGTCCCCTTCCAGATTTTTCAGTATTAGAAAATTAATGAGAAACCCACAAATGCCTTCTATCTGTATCTGCTCCTCTTGTTTTTGGTCCTTGATCTGCTTTTGTTCTAGAAAATCGCTGCTGCATATTTACTTAGTTTATTTTCAAAACTGAGTGCAGTTGTTTTTGTGATTATTGTATGATTAGGCAGCTCAACCTAATGTATATAGTTCATGCTTACAAAAGTACAAGTAAAAAGAAATTACATATATTATACCATCCTTGATATTCAAAGCCTGCCATTCATTCCTTTTCATTGCCTCTGAGTTTTCTTCATTTCTATTTGTGGTAGAACTCCTGAAACACTCCATTATCTGCTTTTACTCAGGCCATTATTCTGACTATTTTTGTCTAGTCCCTAATTTAGTCTCAGTACTGCTTTTCTGCAAGCACCTCCAAGAGCCCCAGAAATCTTTCCAGGTCCCTTCTCAGAAGCCAAGAAATAGACAAGAGAAAATATAACCCAGAGGAAACAAATAGGCACATTTAGCAAATGAAAAAATGAGGGCAAGAAAATAAAGAGATAGAAAAAAACAGTGTGACTTTGTGAATAAGTGCTGGCAGCCTAATGAAACTAATGCTTTCAGGAGTGGGATGTCTTTTGGAATGTGTATGTGAAATGTGTGATAAAGGTACTTGTTTATGAATCTTTGGGCCCACATGGGAAAGACAATGACTGTTGAGTTAAGCTCAAGTTCTAAAGAATCAGGGAAGGGAAATTGGTTTCCAATAAATAAGTAATTAAAGTAAAAGCTTTGATACTCTTGGACTTTAAATGAAAATCTCTTGTTACAGAGTAACACACAGTATTCTTCAAATGAATTCAATTTGTAAGGCCTAGTGAGAAGTGTGTAGTTCTCTTGCTTTGAACTTAGTATCAGTTTCATTACCCGATGTTATGAAAAGTTATCTCCTACTGAAAAATGGCTCTAGATCTTGGTATGATTAGGTCTGTCTTAGTGGGTGTTGGACAATCCCCTGCAGAAGGAGAGACATTATACTAAAATAATCATGTGTTCAGGGGTGAAGAATAAAGTAGTTAGTCAGTCATTGAGCAAGGGATATTTGTTACTTGCCTAACTGTAAGGCTCTGTGGCCTAGTGATAGTATGGCCTGGCAGACAAGGATACTTGGATTTTAATCCTGCTTCTGACATATACCAGCTGTGATAGGACACTGGGCAAGTCACTCATGTTCTAGACAAGTTTCAAAGGCTTAAGTTCAGAAAAACTGCTAACTTGTATTAGTGTTTTTCTCATACCAAGAAATCACAGGTCCGTTTCTCTCCTCCTGTATGTATGCTTGTGCAGGATACATAGTTTTGTAAAGTAACACAAATACCTACAATAAACAATAAGTAGAATAAGGAAATTTGTTTGATAACAGATAAGGGAATGAAAACTGAGGTCTACATTGATCAAGGAGAATCATGAAACTGATGTTTGGTGAATCATGTCATAAGGGAATGGTAGGAATTTGAGAGGGAATAATGTGGATTTATTCATTCCAGGCAGAGCAAGAGTAAAGGTAGGGAATCAGAATGTATGTTTGGATAAATTCCAGGTTGGAATGGAAAGATTGATGTATTTGGAATGATAGGACCTAGATTTGAATGTTGGCTCTGCTTCTTACCACTTGTTATATCTGTAGTCAAGTCACATAAGCTCTATCACTCTTAGAGTTACCTCTTTAAAGAATGGGTGAAATGGACTAGATGATATCTAAATCTTTTGGTTGGAACACAGGAACACAGGTTTGAAAAGGAGAATTAAGTAAATAATACCAGAAAAATAGGATAGGGCTAGGAGTTTAGAGGGTTTTGGTTCCCAGGGATGTATTATGATCTTCAATCCCTAGGCAATATATGGGCAGCTAGATGGGGCAGTGGATAGAGCACCAGCCCTGAAGTCAGGAGGACCTGAGTTCAAATATGGTCTCAGACACTTAACATTCCCTAGCTGTGTGACCCTGGGCAAGTCACTTAACCCCAATTGGCTCAGCAATATATATATATATATATGAAGGACAGAGAGTGAATACAAGTAAATTAACTTGAGACCTGTCTAATGAATCCAAATAAAGGTAGTGACATGGGAATTTCAGTAATAATGAGATGGATAAGAGATGTTGTTGGGGTAAAATTGATATGACATGAGAGGTTAGGGCAAAGAGTAAAAAGATATCTGATATGAGGGATAGGGTGAATGGTGAAGCCACTGATAGAAATGGGGAAGAAGTAGAGTTTTGGTGGGGAAATGTCAAGATTTGCATATGTTGAATTGGAAAGTCTAATGGGATATCCAAGTAGAGATATCCTATAGACAATTCAGGGATGACAACTAGGTCAAAGTAAAGAATTATCAATTGGGGAAGTCACCAGTGTAGAGGTGAAAGTGATGGGATATGATTAAGTTTGCTAAAGGATAGAATGTAAAGAGGGAAGAAAAGAGTATTAAGGCCTGAACTTAATGTTCATCTTAAGGGATAAGGAAGGAGAGATAAGAAAGAGTTGAAAAGGAGGAGGCTAATTATGGGAGTTGCTGATCAATGTAATGTGTCCTCTTATTAACTTGATATTATAAAACCTATAGAATATCCTGAAGGAAGCAGGTATGTGTCCTAATACTTTATTGAGAGGATACAAGAAATTTCTCTAGTCTACAGGTGGTGGTCCTACCACTGACAGATGACTTAGAGGGATGGACATTTGTTGGAGGAACTGTCTTCTTTTCCCTTCTTCCCACCCTTCCCATTTCTATGTTATCTATAGCTACAGAAGGACAACTTTTCTGACAATTTCCCCAGAATCCAACATTCTCTCTGGACCAGAGAAATTCCCTGTATCTTCTCAGTAAGTTAGTAATGTACCCTACATAGATTTTGGGGGGCACAGCCTTTCTACAACTTCTACTTTCATAGACAAGTTGGGTTGCCAGAATTAGGCCAATTATAAGAGTTCTGGGGGTACCACTGAAGACTTTCTTTTATGCTATTGGCTAAAGCCCTCACCAGTGTGCTTCTCCCCACCCTCCTACTCCCATCAAGATTATCAGTTGAGCATTAAATTGGCCAACTTTAAGTAACTTTTAGAAAAAAGTATTTAAGTTATCTATTAAAGATGGTTCCCCAAAAACATCTGTGCCACAGTCTCCCAAAGGTTTGGACAAAGTATGGGAGAATGTGGGAGCAAACCCAGAGTACCTATGTCAAAGAGGTTAAGTGGCAAAGCTCTTGGTTGCTAGAAGTCTTTTTTCTCATCATGGAACATCCAAGAAATGCTCCTAAGAATGATCTTGTCTCTTTGATGAGTCTCCTTGACTTCTGAAGATGTATACATTGCTTCCTGCTAATCATTCTGAGGACACAGTTTAGGACTCTGATGAAAAGATATACTCAGAATCATTCCACATCATCCAGTTGCTCTCAAAGTCTTTGCACACTTAGTCTAAGGTCTTTTGATTAAGAAATATTCTCATCTAGTTAAAATATCAGAGCTAATAGTAATAAAATAGGACAAATAAGATATTTTAAAGCCCATCTTCCTTGAGAGACATTACATAGACCATTTCACACCTTGTAATTCATCAAATTTACCAGATGCTCTCCTGATTAAATCTCTTACCTCTCACACTTCCCCTCCTCTCCATACATACTTAACAAAATTATTAGAGTGTTAAGAAGTAGACCTGGAGAATTTGGGGTTTGGGAAATTAAAGTTAGGAGTATACAGAGGAAAAACTTTATGGTGGTCCACAGTATCACAGGCTACAGAGAAGTAAAGGATGAGGAGAATTTTTTAAACATCTTTAAAATTTGTAATTAGAAATCTTTTGATGACCTTTGAGTAAATTAGTTTTTGTAGAATGGTAGAAATACTAGAAATTTAATTGTCTTACTACTGTGATGTGTGATAAGCACTAGGCATACAATAGAAGACAAAAAGATGATTCTGTTCAAAATTATAGATTGAAGATATGTGTGTGTGTATATGTATGTATATATATATATGGAGAGAGAGAGAGAGAGAGAGAGAGAGAGAGAGAGAGAGAGAGAGAGTGAGAGTGTAAATGAAAAGTAATTGCATAGAGAAATCTTTAGTAGGAGGGGTGAGGAACATTTTCTGAAGAAGTGATTTGAACTAAGTCCTGAATTCAAAAGGCATACATGAGAAAGGAGAGTGTTCCAGGTATGGAGGGAAAACCAGTTAAAAAAAAAAAAAAAAAGACATGCAGGTAGGAGATGTCACTGTTGTTTTTGAAGAATAGCAAGAAGACCCAGGTCACTGTGTTGTTGTAACACTGTTGTTGTAAAGACTGTGGAGGAGGGTAAAATATAAGGAGATTGGAAAAGTAGGCAGGGGCTTATTGATGAAAAGGCTTTAAAAACCAAATGAAGATTTTACATTTGATTCTAGAAGTGGAAGGGAACTACTGGATTTATTATATTGAAGGGAGAGCATAGTCAAGATTTGCACTTTAGGAAAGTCACTTTGTCAAGCAAAGTTAAGGATGAATTGGAATAGGAAGAAACTTGAAGCAGGGAAATCTATCAGAAAACTTTTGCAATAATCTAATTTTTAGATTGAGGATTTGTGCCAATGTGTCAGCTGTATGAGTAGAGAAAATGAAATGAAACATTTGAGGCATTTTGAAACAAAACATTTTGTAAAGGTAGAAAAACATGACATAGATTAGACATGAGGTGAGTGCTAGTAAAGAATCTGAAATGATATTAATACCTTTGAGAATAAAGGGAAAATTTTTTAGTAGAAAGATATTGACTTCTGTTCCGCACGTTCTGAATACAAGATATGAAGAGAAAATAGTTAGTGAGGACATGGATTTATTCAATATGAATAACTTTACTGAGAAGTTTGGAGTAGAGAAGGTGAAATACAGTATGACATACCTTCATTTTTAGGCAGATAGAAGCTAATAAAAGTTAAAGATACATGAGAACTGGAGGATTGCTACTTAACTCTTACTGAAAGGGTAGACACACTGGAATGGAATAAGAAAAAAAGGAGAAAAAATTTAAGGGGTTAAGGGAGTTTCTAACCTTATGAAATATGAGGCTATCATTGCTGAAAGCATATGAATTAGCAATGAGATTAGAGACTTGAGGGAGAAAATATTTTAGCTCCTCTTGGTAATGAATCAGAGAAATTAAAGGCAAGAAGATTGTGAGAATATAGAATTTTAGAATTTAACATCTCGGAGGTAATAAGATTTCCTTTAAGGTTAAATGTTTTTAGTTTAAATATATGCTAGAATTTAAAATTAAGGTTTATTTTGAAAAATGCTGCATTCAGTTCAAATGTTTGCCACTTCCTTCTGGTTGGATGATATTCAGAGAGAGTTCCTGATCAGATAGCATAGAAAATCCTTTTTGGAATAGTCACATTTGCAGATTGTCTATTGATGAATGTCTTTGATTTAAATCTAACCAAAAAACTACAATTTTATGCTTTGTACATTTTCATTAAAATAGAGTTAATGAGTTTACTTAAAAAAACAATAACTCTTTGCCTTCTTAATATCAAATATTTATTGAATTCATATGATTTTTATAGGCAGTTGCTATGATCATTTCCTGAGTTTGCTAGGACATGGAAGATTTAGTTTTTTCTTCCTCAACCCAAGAGTGATCTTTAATGATTAAAGAATGATTTTTCTTCTCCCCTCCCTCCCACATAGCTCCTTCTCCTTCTCCCTCTTCCCCCCAAAAAATGTTGATTGTTTTTGATAGTGATGGTGAGGTTTAAGATGTGACTAAAGCACTTTTCGGTCAAGGTAGAGTAAAAAAGAATGATTCTTGGAATTTAGAAGTTCTAAATATTATTTGGTAAGGATGCTCCGTATTCTTGATAATAATCCATTTAATTCTCCAAATAAAGTTATAAGGTTCGATAGCTAGAAGGAACCTTAAAAATACTTTGTTCTTTTATTTTTGCAGAATATGAGATAAAAAAGGAAGATATATGAACCATTCCCAATGGGAATGGAAAGAAATTAAGATATGTGAGAAGAGATTCAGTGGAAATTGGTCCTTTTGATGCCTTAAAAGTTTACTATTATGCATAGCATTCTTTTTCATGAAAAGAAAAATTAGACATTTGAAATTATTGGCAATATCAAACTGTAATTTAGAGAATCTAGATTCTATTCTTGATTCTGCTATTGAAGTATATTTTCCAATGAATTCAAAAAGATCATAAGAGCAGAGACATCATTTTATATTTTATCAGAGAGGCTATTTTAGGTTCAGCAAACGTTTCCAAGTTTATTCTGTAAATATTTACTGGGCATTTATACTGAACCAGTTTTTAAGATCCTAAGGGGAATACCAAAAAATGTAACAAGATCACTGCTTTTAGGATCTTATACTGGAACTTGTAAGTTATTATGCTCTTATGTGAAAAACTTGAGGCTAATCTGTCTGTCAAATTCTCGGGGCCACACCTCCATCCTGTTTCTCATTTTTTAGGGCACCATGCTCTCACCAACCTCTGATGTCTTCCACTGACAGTGTCAAGGTTTTAAGCAGAAGTAGTTTCAGAGCATTCACTATTTGTAAGGCATGGTTTTAGGCATCAATATCTGTGGCCAAAAAAGAGCAGGAAGAAGGTAACTGGCTTTGGCCATAGGCATCAAGGGACTACTCTCAATTGCAAGTGGTGGTGATTGTTAGCAATGCCTAAATATGCCTTGTATGAAGTTGAAGTCTTGAGATTTGGATAGGTTTTGATGGATGAAGAAAACCTTGAAATTGAATCACTAAAAAAAAGTATCCCTAAAAAAAATTTTTAGTAACAGTTTTTTAAATGACTCACTCAACCACAGGGAAGAAAGAGGTGGATTGGGATAGACAAAAAATTTTTTTCAGACAAATAAAACTAGCAAATTATATAAATTCTCTTTTTCCACCACACTTAAATGTACACGGGAAAAAGGTAAGTTATCTCCAAAGAGAACTTAATTACGTCATGAGAATATGCTAGTATAAAGCAATTAAATTAGTTTTTAAACCCTCTTATTTTCTTCTGAAACAAAAATTGTATGCAGATTTTACAGATTTTTCTGAAAGTCAAACAAGAAGAAATAAGATTCATTGGTGGCAGCCCTGCCCTAGTGACATTATGTCCCTTTGCTATATGTATTTTCATATACTCTCACACACAATTTTGAAGATTCCTTTTTGAACACAGATTTCTTTTTATAAACTGAAATTGTATCCCTTAATCCAGGTTATTATCCTTTAAGGTTCTTGTAACAAGAAATTAATCATTATAGATGTTTCAGAGTGTATTGTGATTTATGAGATTTTTTCATGAATAATTGTGTGATTGGTAGCTATTTGAAAAATATTCAGCTTCATTGGAAAATTCATATCTACTGCTTTGTAGATTTTTAATAATATGGTACAGAAGGATTTTCTTTGAATTTCTATTATAATTGTCTGCATGACATTATCATCAACCTTTACAGATTTCCCTTTGAAATAGCAAAGGCAACTCATTAATTAGTATATATATAAATATGAAATAAGCTGATTTTTACATTATTTTAGTTCCTTAAGTTACTCTTAACTTTAACTCATTTGAAAGCATATAGTGTTTAAATAGTCTTATACTCAAATAATTCTAACAATACTACAACATTCATTTATAAGGGGAAGAACATTTAATAAAGTTGACAAATACTGATCATGATATGTATTTGTACAGAATCTGGAATCAACTTTCTTCCCCCTTATTATTCCTTCCAGTAAATTTAGCCACCCTCAGATTCATCAGGGAGGCCATAATGTAGAAAAGTAAAAAGATAACTGGCCTTGAAACCAGGAAAAACTTGGGGTCAGGCTCTGCCTTTTAACATACTGGTTGTGTGATTCTGGGCAAGTCACTTAACCTCTCAATGCTCTAGGCAACTCTTTTAAGACTATGAGCTGCAGAGAAGATGCTGACCCAAATTGGTAGAGGAAGCTTCTTTACCCAGGAGTTCCCTCTTTCATAGACGTCACAATTCCCAACTCTGTCTTAAATTAATCAGATTTAATTATTCTATAAATAACCTTGTCCAAATATGAGAGAGAGAGAGAGAGAGAGAGAGAGAGAGAGAGAGAGAGAGAGAGAGAGAGAGAGAGAGAGAGAGAGAGAGAGTTGTGTGTGTGTGTGTGTGTGTGTATTTGCATGGAATTTGTTATGACCTGGTTATTTTTGTAGCCCAATTTCAAAGTTTACTTGTTATTTCAAATATTCTGCATACTAACAAAAGTGTTTTATGTATCTGCTCTTCTGTCCTGTTTTTTGCTGTTTCTCTGCCTTAGAGATTCAGAATATTCAGAGAGCTTCTTTCTATGACAATATTTCTGGTCTTCATGATTTACCAGGTGAATGTATAAAAACTATAGGTCTTCTTAAGCCAAAGGATTGTATATCCACAGAAAGACCTTTTTTTTTTTTCCCCCCCTTTTTTGGGGGGTGGGGGGAAGTGAAGGGTGGGAGAGGGAGGAGGAATGGATTGGTTGGTTTGGTGGGGAGGGGGTTGGTTATTTTTTGCTCATAGATTTGCATGATTCTTTCATTTCATGCTCTGTTGTACTGCCTCAAAACAACTGTTTGAGTGCATACCAGTTCAATTGCTACTGCCTACATTTTGCTTATTATTTTATACACAGCTATTATAGTCCTGAAAATTAAAAGGTATGTGATTACCTTTTTGAATAGTGTCGTTTTGATACAATATTGATGTTAGATAGGTGTTTGGTGTATTATTTGCCTTTGAGCTAATTTTAAAGTGCAGTGCTGAGAAATTTTAAGAATTTAAACAATAAAATATGGTGGACGTGTAGTTTCAGATTTTTGCATCTCACCATTACATTGTAAGAATATATTTGTGATATTTAGCCAAACTTCTGGGTCAGGAAGACTTGAATCCAAGTCTTTCCCATTGTGTTTTATAACACACTGAATATGATTGTATAACTAGGAAAGTCACTTAACTACTTATTATCCCAAGCAACTTTCTATTGTGCCAATCTGCATTAGTAACGGAGAGTTGAGAGTTCTTTAGAGCTGTGATTACATAGGTCTGGTTAAAAAAAGCAAAAAGTTCTATTTGGCTTCTCTTAAACCACTGGGAAATATTAAAACTGGGTCTATGTTGGGGCTACCAAACTAAATGGAAATATGCTGTATTGAATTTTTATGTTTATGCTTGACTGTGTTGGATAGAGTTCAGAATTAGGACCTTTTAATCCTTGCTTCTTTGTAACACAACCTAATCAAGATCAGTGACATCAGGTTACTTAGAATTATAGTTGATATTTCTACAAGTGTCTGATATATTCTTGTTGATATTTACAATCTTTATTGTTAGTGTAGTTGTTATTTATCTCCCTTTGAGTTATTAGATATAATTAAGAAAGTTAACTAACTAGGAAAACATAATTGAGTTAAACTGATTAAAATTTCTCAAATGATTGAAAACATCTCAGATCTTTAAAAAAAAAATCACCTTATTTACCAAACATACTTTTTGGTGATTAAAGCCACTGTTTTTCCTTGTTAATGTCAAGTTCCCGTGTCCTATAGATCTTCTTTCCACATTCTTCAGGGGAAAGTAGGCATCAGGTGTGAAGACAAGGAATCTGTCAGAAGAATTGTAGTAACTCTTCTTTAGGAAAAGGAACAACTCCAAAGAACCAAAGATACTGATTCCAGAGAGTAGTAGAAATCTTGGGTAATTGAGTAGAAAACTTGGAAGTTGGAAATTAGTCTGCTTGTGATAGCAATGTGCTTAGGTGTTTCTTGAAATATTTCTTTACTCTTAAATTATTTATCTTACTTAGAAGCTCTTAGACTTCCTGGATTTGTGTGTGTGTTTTTTTTTTTTTAATTTCATAATTTAGTCACTTTCAAATACTATGAGAAGCAGTAATATTTAAAGGGCTTGTCTTGGTGACTTCAATCAGGCAACAAGTATTTTTTTTTTAATTAAAACTTTTTATTTGCAAAACATATGTATGGGTAATTCTTCAACATTGACCCTTACACAAAGCTTTCCATTACAAATTTTTCCCCCCTAGTCCCCACCCCTCCCCCAGATGGCAGGAAATGCACTACATCAGGCAACAAATATTAAGTGCCTGTTATGTGCCAGTCACTGCTAGGCATTGAAGATAGAAATAAAAAGAACTGAATAATTCCTATCCAAAAGATTACTTTCTAATAAGATTAACATCCTCTAAGATTCTAAGTTGCCAATCCACATTACTAGAGGGAATTTCCTTATCAAGAATTTTTACACCAATAATTATCACTGTCTTTTCCCCTAAATCTCTCAACTTAACCTTCTCTACTACTATTCAGGCCAACAGCAACTATCTTCCCAGTCCCTTGGGTTCACAACATAGAAGTCATTCTGAGTTCTTCACCACTTCACATATCCAAATTGTTTCCAAGGCCTGTCAATTTCATCTTTTCAACATCTTCTTCTTTGATACTGCCATCACTCTATTGGAGATCCTGCCAGTCAGGCTGACTGCCTCCAGTCTCTCCTCAATTCAGTTCATCCTCCATTTAGTCACTAAAGTGATTTCTTTAAAGCACAGGTCTATGTCACTGCCTTGCTCCCCAAACCCTGCCCCTGCAAGTGCGCGCGTGTGCATTCTCTCTCTCTCTCTCTCTCTCACAAAAGTCACCTGGCAGTCAAAGCCTTTTGTAACATAGTCATCTTTTCTGTTTCCAGTATTCCTTTCTCCCTATCACATAACTTTTCAGTCTAGCCTCCTTGCTGTTCCATGAACAAGACACTCTTTCTTAGTTCTGGGTATTTTTTCTGGCTCTTTCCCTATGCTTAGGATACTTTCTTTCCTTATGTCTACTTGGGCTTCCTTTAAGTTCAACTAAAATCCCATCTTCTACAGGAAGTTTCTACCCTAGTCTCTCTCTTTTTGTATCTCCAGAGCTTAGCACAATGGTTGGCACATATAGTTGTTACTTAGTCATTTCATTTGGATCCAACTCTTTTGTGACCCTCATTTGGAGTTTTCATGACAAAGATGCTGGAAAGGAAACTGAAGCAATAGGGTTAAGTGACTTGCCTAGGATTATATAGCTACTAAGTGTCTGAGGCTGGATTTGAATTTAGGACTTCTTGACCTGGTACTCTATCCACTGGGCCACCTAACTTCTCCTGGCACATATAGCAGGGCTTAATAAATGTTTAATGACTGACTGACAGTGAACCCACAAGTTGGAAAACACACACACACACACACACTCTTTGTCCCCAGAATAATACTACTATTAATTTCCTCTGATTTCTCCAATTATTGCCCTGTCTTAGAGCATAAGTTGTTCTCCATTATTGAAGTTGGCTCAATCTCAATACAACTATTCCTGATTTTGGGGAATCACAATTCAGTTACTAGATTCAAAATCAAAAGAATGTTGTTAACTCTTTACTATATACAACATTGTAGATCCCAGGAGAGACATGAAACCTTACAACAAAAGTATTAGTGCTTAGAGAAGCATTAAAATAGAGAAGTATTTTTTTAAGTGTTGTGTGATATCTGAGGACAAAGTCAAGAAAAACCATCATGAAGGAAGTGGCATTTGAGTTTTGACTTTAATAAGAAGGAATGCAGTCAGTAAAGGCTAGCAGTGAATATATAGGAAATACAGAAGTCTGGATATAGTGTCGTTTGGGCAGGACATCAGATGTGTGAAATATGGTATAAGGAAAAAAAGTATAATCTACCATTTTGTCCAGAACCTTACACGTCAAACAAATGAGTATGGCATTTGCAGGGTGTCTAAAACGATTTTGGAGCAGACTCATGCCTGGCATGGGTACAATGAAGAGGAAGGATGAATAGAGCAAGGCAGGAAACCATCTTAGGCACATGGTAAAGAAGACTTGAACTAAGCTAATGGTAAAAGGATGAAGATAAGAAACTAGAGCTGGTAGAATTTATAGGACTTGGTTGCCAATGAAATTTTAGAGGGGAAAGAGGGAGAATTGCAATATCAATATGACACAGAACAGTGAAAGGTTATGCCACTGACAGATAGGAAGAAATCAGGTTTAGGCAAAAAGATAAATTGGATCTATTGTTTGAAGGCAGAAAAGATATTTTTAGGCAGGTAAAAATTTGGGTCTTGGAATTCATTGGAAAGTTCATAACTAGGATTTTTTTTTTCTCTAGCAATATAGTGTTATATAGGTAGTAATTGAGTTATGGGAATTAATATAATGGTAAAAGGAGAAAATATAAGAAAGGAAAGAAAAGAGTAAGTTAACAACTTATCCTTTAAGGTAGGGATGGGGGATGTCTGTTCCTTGGAAATCATTTGCATAATCAACCACAAGGCAATGATGAATTGAAAGCTAGGTAGAAAAACCTCCCACTGCTTGAATTCTATAAGTTGATAATTTTGTATGGCCCGTGAATGATAGGGGTAAGGAAGAAGATGAGCCAGGTAGTAACAGACATAGGAAGATAATCAAGAGAATGTTGTGTTTCTGAAGCTAAGGATGGAAAGAGTATTTAACAGGACTGTTTCCTAGTGAAGGAAAACTGAAAGATGGTACTCTTGGATCAGTTCAAGGATTTTTTTTTTATATAATGGGAGACTTGTACAAGTTTTATAGGAGAATAGGAAAGAAAATAGATTGAAGATACAAAAAAGAGAATCATTGATAAGGAACTAGAGTAAAGAGGTAAGAATGAAATCAAAGATAAAGGTTCAGAATTATTTAGTAAGTCAATAAGGTTGTCACTTTTGTGACCACAAGGAAAGAATAGAAATGGGAAAGAGCCAGAAGGGGAGTGATAAAATAATTTTTTAAAATTTAATTAAATCAGTTGACTTTGTTCAGTAAATATTTACTTTTCTCTCCTTTTCCCACCCCTATTGGAAAAGTGGAGGGGAGGTGGGGAATCCTGTTACAAATATGTATAGTTGAACAAAACATTCCCTCATTTATCATGTGGATTTTTTTTGTGAGGGGAAGAGGTTTAAGTCTCAATTATGTGTCTCATTACCTGCCAGGAGTTGGATAGTTGGGTAGCCATTCTCTGGAATCATGGCTGATGATTGCATTAAACAGAGTTAATAATTCTTTCACAGTTGATTTTCTTTACAATATTGATGTAAAAATCATTCTGGTTCTACTCACTTCACTCTGCATCAGCTCATCTCAAGTCTTCCAAGATTTCTCTGTGATCATCTTTTTCATCCTTTGTTAAAGTACAATGGTATTCTGTCATATTTATGTATAGCCATTACCCAGTTAATGGGCATCAACTCAGTTTAGGGGAAAAAAATGTGAAATTTTGAAGAACAGGGATTTTTAAGATGTCCATCTCAATGAATTGAAAAGTTCTGAATCTACTGTGAATATGGAAACGATGCATTTGGCAGCTTGAGCAAAGGGAAGAATTTAGAACATAATTGCTCTAGAGACCATAATGTTTTAAAAGAGATTCCTGCATTTGATAGACTAGGTGGTCTTAAAGGCCTCTTTGACCCATTAGGATTCTGTAATCCTAAGAACCATTAATGTATTTGATCAAACAAACCTTAGGACTATTTGTGGGGAAGCTTTCTCCATTTATAGGTTTCTAAATAAGAGGACAGAATTATTACTTTGGAATTTAGCAAAGTTGTTTTTAAAATTCAAAAGAAATGGAAACTATCAATAAAAGCAGATCACTCAACTAAAAATTTTCTCTCCTAGGTTACCATAATTGTAAAATCCTGGACCTTCTTTAGTTCTCATCTTTGTTGATATTTCTGCTACATTTGACAGTGTTAAGCACCCTCTTCTCCTAAATACTTTTTTCTCTAGGTTTTCATGATACAGTTCTCTGCTTTCTATTGATAAATCTTCATTTTCCCTTTCCAGATCATCATCTGTATACCCCACAGTCTGGAACTGTCCTGGGGCTTCTTCTGTTTTCTCTGTATGCTTTCTTACTTAGTTTCTCATATCAACTACTATGCAAGTTTTATCTCTCTGCAGATGATTCCCAGATCCATATTCAGCTTTAGTCTTTTTTCTGAGTGCTAGTCCTGCATCAACAGCCCTTTGGACATCTCCAAAACATCTCTTATGAATTCCATTCTTTTCCACTTGTACAATCAGTTCATTAGATCAAGGCCTTATTGCCTCTCACCTGAACCACTGGAATAAGTTCAGAAAATATCAAATATTTGATCTTGAATAAGATCTAATAAGATCTGTTTAAATGAATTTATATTTGAAGACCTCAGATCTCTCCCCATTTTAATTCATCTTTAACATAGGTAGCAAGGGATTTGTCCAGAGCAAAGATATGAACATATTACCTCCTAAACTCATTGGATGTGTAATATCTCTGTGGTTAAACTCTTCTGATATTTAAAACTCTCCAGTCCCTGTCTCCTTACTATTTCTCTAGTCTCCTCACATCTCACTATGTACCCTGCAATCAGTAATTATTCATAATGAACCTACTCCTATGTGTTAAGCCCTGTTAAGCATTGGATATTGAGAAAAAGTCAAAAGAGTCTATGATCTCAGGGAGGAGACAGCGTGCAAAGAACGTTGTACAAGTAATAACCAACACAAGTCACTGGCATTTTCAAGAAAGGTTTCTCAGAGAAGGTAGCCAAACAATTCAATGTTGTCTTATGGCAGCTTTGTGTATTGTATGTGCTTATATATTTACATATTCTTACCTCTTTTAGGATATAATCTCCTTTTTAAAAAAAAGCAGGAGGAGGCCTGTCTAAGCTTTTATTGTTGTATGTCCATTGTCTAACTTGGTACTCAAAATGAAGGAAATACCAAAAAATGCTTTTCAGTTGATTAGAAAGAACTTTTCAGCTAGCATCATGCCATATACTTGTCCCAGATTTTAAGGAAGTTCTTTCTGCCATGCCCTGTAAGTTTAGTACTATGCTATTTCAGATGTGGTATGATTATGTTTCCATATAAATATTTTTATTAAGCCATGTACTTTTAGATTATGTATCTCCAAAAAAAATCTTTTCAAATATGATATATTCTTCATCTATTATATTCATAAAGGCTCTATTACCAAATAGTTAGTTAGGATTGATACATTATTTAATTTAGTGATAATATTATCATGTATTTACTCTTTTAATTGATATATTATACATTATGTACAAAATATAAAGAGTTAAAAAACCTATAGTAGTACTATTAGTCTGAATTTCTTTGTGGCATCTAGTCAGACTTAATAGAAATACAAGGGTTAGAATTGGGATTGGAATTCCAATCCAGAATTGGAAAAATTTCTTATCTGACTTGGGAAGCAGAAAGTCAGCTTGTTAGCTGCCAGACTGAAGTCATTTAATATCATAAGTTCTTGTTGTTGTAATGGTGGTAGCATTTTTAGTAAATGGAATAAATCTGCTTTCTTTCTGTCATCTGTTAACACAGGTTGCCCCAAGAAGTAATCACATCCCTTTTTTGTTATTTTTCTTTTGAACAGTGTTTTAAAAAGCTTTTTTTTTTTTTTTTTTTTTTTGGTCCTTTACCTGTTTTGTAGCTCATTTGGTACTTTGCCTTCCCAATGCTTAACATTACCACTTTAGAATTAGGCTGTTTCTTGTTTGTCTGTGTTCTTTCTTCTCTCTGCATATGTAATACATTTCTTCAAAAGTTTCACTTAACTCACAGTGATACCCAAAATTATGACTAATGTTTTAGAAGTAAGCCATGTATCCCTGTGAGTAGATTGGTTTTCCAAATTTTTCAAACTTGGTCATAGACCCTACGTAATATTTTACCCTTCATAGAATTATTTATCTGGAACTGGAAGGGACCTTAGACCATCTATCCTAGGCTTTTCATTTTATTTTATTTTTTTTTCTTTTTCTTTTATTTTTTATTTGCAAAACATATATATGGGTAATTCTTCAACATTAACCCTTACAAAGCTTTCTGTTACAAATTTTCCTACTCCCCACCCCTCCTCTAGATGGCAGGATATCCACTACATGCTAATTATGTTAAAATACTTGACAAATCGAATATATGTATACATATTTCCACACTTCTTATTGTTGTGCAAGAAAAATCATATCTACAAGAAAGAAATATCAGATAAAAGAAACACAATACAAGTAAACATCAATCGAGAGCATGAAAATATTATGTCGTGGTCCACATTTCACATCCCCGGCTTACTTCTAAAACATTAGTCATAATTTTGGGTATCACTGTGAGTTAAGTGAAACTTTTAAAGAAATGTATTGTATATGCAGAGAGAAGAAAGAACACAGACAAACAAGAAACAGCCTAATCCTGAAGTGGTAATGCTAAGCATTGGGAAGGCAAAGTACCAAATGAGCTACAAAACAGGTAAAGGACCAAAAAAAAAAAAAAAAAGCTTTTTAAAACACTGTTCAAAAGAAAAATAACAAAGAAAGGATGAGATTACTTCTTGGGGCAACCTGTGTTAACAGATGACAGAAAGAAAGCAGATTTACTCCATTTACTAAAAATGCTACCACCATTACAACAACAAGAACTTATGATATTAAATGACTTCAGTCTGGCAGGAAACAAGCTGACTTTCTGCTTCCCAAGTCATATTAAGAAGTTTTTCCATTTCTGCTAACCCTTGTATTTCTATTAAGTCTGACTAGATGCCACAAAGAAATTCAGACTAATAGTATTACTATAGGTTTTCTAACTCTTTATATTTTGTACATAATGTATAATATATCGATTAAAGAGTAAATATATGATAATGCTATCACTAAATTAAATAATGTATCAATCCTAACTAACTCTATTTGGTAATAGAGCCTTTATGAATATAATAGATGAAGAATATGATATCATACTTGAAAAGATTTTTTTTGGAGATACATAATCTAAAAGTACATGGCTTAATAAAAAATATTTATATGGAAACATAGTCATACCACATCTGAAATAGCATAGCACTAAATTTATAGGGCATGACAGAAAGAACTTCCTTAAAACCTGGGACAACTATATGGCATGATGCTAGCTGAAAAGTTCTTCAGTGAACAATTGAAAGTGGTTTGAAACATTTCATTGTTGAAGAGAGCCATGTCCATCAGAATTGATCATCATATAGTATTGTTGATGCCATGTATAATGAAATCCTGGTTCTGCTCATTTCACTCAGCATCAGTTCATGTAAGTCTCTCCAGGCCTCTCTGAAATTGTCCCGCTGGTCGTTTCTTATAGAACAATAATATTCCATAATATTCATATATCATAATTTATTCAGCCATTCTCCAATTGAAGGGCATCCATTCAGTTTCCAGTTTCTAGCCACTACAAAAAGGGCTGCCACAAACATTCTTGCACATATGGGTCCCTTTCCTTCCTTAATGATTTCTTTGGGATATAAGCCCAATAGAAATGCTGCTGGGTCAAAGGGTATGCACAGTTTGATAACTTTTTTTTTTATTATTAAAGCTTTTTATTTGTATAACATATGTATGGGTAGTTCCTCATCATTGATCTTTACAAAGCTTTCCATTACAAATTTTACCCCCAGTAGTCCCCTCCCCTCCCCGAGATGGGAGGAAGTCCACTACATGTTAATAATGTTGAAATACTTGACAAGTTGCGCAAGAAAAATCCTATCTAGAAAAAAAAAAAGAAAATCAGAGAAAGGAAACACAATGCAAGCAAACATCAATAAAGAGCATGAAAATCTTATGTTGTGGTCCATATTTCATATCCCTGTCTCTGGGTGTATATGGTTTTCTTCACTGAACAATTGGAACTGGTTTGAGGCAATTCTTTGTTGCAGAGAGCCATGTCCATCAGAATTGATCATCATATAATATTGTTGTTGCTGTTTATAATGATCTCCTGGTTCTGCTCTTTTCACTCAGCATCAGTTCATGCAAGTCTCTCCAGGCCTCTCTGAAATCGTCCTGCTGGTCGTTTCTTACAAAACAATAATATTCCATAACATTCATATACCATAATTTATTCAGCCACTCTCCAACTGATGGGCCTCCATTCAATTTCCAGCTTCTAGCCACTACAGAAAGGGCTGCCACAAACATTCTTGCACATGTGGGTCCCTTTCCCTCCTCTAAGATCTTTTTGGGATATAGGCCCAATAGAAACACTGCTGGGTCAAAGGGTATGCACAGTTTGATAACTTTTTGAGCATAGTTCCAAATTGCTCTCCAGAATGGTTGGATCCATTCACAGTTCCACCAACAATGTATCAGTGTCCCAGTTTTCCCACATCCCCTCCAACATTCATCATTATCATTTCCTTTCATTTTAGTCAGATTGGCTAATGTGTAGTGGTACCTCAGAGTTGTCTTAATTTGCATTTCTCTGATCAATAGTGATTTGGAACACCTTTTCATATGACTACAAATAGTTTTAATTTCATCCTCTGAAAATTGTTCATATCCTTTGACCATTTATTGATTGGAGAATGGCTTGAATTCTTATAAATATGAGACAGTTCTCTATATATTTTAGAGATGAGACCTTTATCAGAACCCTTAAATGTAAAGATGATTTCCCAATTTATTGCTTCCCTCCTAATCTTGACTGCATTGGTTTTATTTGTACAAAAACTTTTTAACTCAATATAGGCAAAGTTATCTATCTGCTGTTCAATTAAGAGTTCCAGTTCTTCTTTGGACATACATTTATTCCATCTCCATAGGTCTGAGAGGTAAAATATAATTTTCCTCTAATTTATTATAATATCATTCTTTATATCCAGATCATGAACCCATTTAGATCTTATCTTGGTATGTGCTGTTAGATGTGGGTCAAGCCCTAATTTCTTCCACACTAGTTTCCAATTTTCCCAGCAGTTTTTGTCAAATAGTGAGTACTTATCCCAGAAGCTGGGGTCTTTGGGTTTATCAAAGACTAAATTGCTATAGTTATTGCCTAGTTTGTCCTGTGATCCTATCCTATGCCACTGATTGACTACTCTTATTTCTTAGCCAGTACCAAATGATTTTGATGACCGCTGCTTTATAATATAGTTTTAGATCTGGTACAGCAAGTCCACCATCATCAGCCTTTTTTTTTTTCATTAATTCTCTTGAAAAAAAAAAAATTTTCTTCTTCCAAATGAATTTTGCTACTATTTTTTCTAGAACTGTAAAATAATTTCTTGGGAGTTTGCTTGGTATGGCACTAAATAAGTAAATTAGTTTGGGTAGTATTGTCATTTTTATTATATTTGCTAAGCCTAACCATGAGCATTTTATGTTTTTCCAATTGACTAGGTGTGATTTTATTTGCGTGGAAAATGTTTTATAGTTTAGTTCATATAGTTCCTGACTTTCCCTTGGCAGATAGATTCCCAAATATTTTATAATATTAACAGTTATTTTGAATGGAATTTCTTTTTGTATCTCTTGATGCTGAACTTTATTGGTAATATATAAAAATGCTGGTGATTTATGTGGGTTTATTTTGTATCCTGCAGCTTTGCTAAAGTTGTGAATTGTTTCTGGTAAATTTTTAGTCGAGTTTCTAGGGTTTTCTAAGTATACCATCATGTCATCTGCAAAGAGTGATAATTTGGTTTCTTCATTACCTACTCTGATTCCTTTTATCTCTTTTTCTTCTCTTATTGCTAAAGCTAACATTTCTAATACAATATTAAATAGTAATGGTGACATTGGGCAGCCTTTTTTCACTCCTGATCTTATTGGGAATGGTTTTAGTTTGTCTCCATTACATATGATGCTTGCTGATGGTTTTAAATAAATGCTACTGATCATTTTAAGGAAAAGCCCATTTATTCCTATACTCTCCAGTGTTTTTAATAGGAATGGGTGTTGGATTTTATCAAAGGCTTTTTCTGCATCTATTGAGATAATCATATGGTTTTTGTTAATTTGGTTATTAATATAATTGATTATGCTAATAGTTTTCCTAATATTGAACAAGCCCTGCATTCCTGGTATAAATCCTACTTGGTCATGGTATATTATCCTGGGGATAACTTTCTGTAATCTCATTGCTAAAATCTTATTTAAAATTTTTGCATCAATATTCATTAGGGAAATGGGTCTATAGTTTTCTTTCTCGGTTTTCTCCCTACCTGGTTTAGCTATCAGCACCATATCTGTGTCATAGAAGGAATTTGGTAGTACACCTTCTTTCCCTATTTTTTCAAATAGTTTATATAGTATTGGGATTAATTGTTCTTTGAATGTTTGGTAGAATTCACATGTAAATCCATCTGGCCCTGGAGATTTTTTCTTAGGGACAAGATTAATAGCTTGTTCTATTTCTTTAGGAAAAATGGGTCTATTTAAATAATTTATTTCCTCTTCTGTTAACCTGGGCAATCTATATTTTTGTAGATATTCCTCCATTTCATTTACATTATCAAATTTATTGGCATAAAGTTGGGCAAAGTAACTCCTAATTGTTACTCTAATTTCCTCTTCATTGGAGGAAAATTCTCCCTTATCATTTTTGAGACTAACAATTTGATTTTCCTCTTTCCTTTTTCTAATCAAATTAACTAAAGGCTTATCTATTTTGTTGGGTTCTTTTTTCATAAAACCAACTCTTAGTTTTATTTATTAATTCAATAGTTTTCTTATTTTCAATTTTATTAATCTCCCCTTTTATTTTCAGAATTTCCAATTTGGTATTTAATTGAGGGTTTTTAATTTGGTCTTTTTCTAGCTTTTTTAATTGTAAGCCCAGTTCATTGATCTTCTCTTTCTCTGTTTTATGCAAGTAAGCTTTTAGAGATATAAAATTACCCCTTATAACTGCTTTGGCCGTATCCCACAAGTTTTGGTATGTTATCTCATTATTGTCATTCTCCTGGATGAAATTATTGATTGTGTCTATAGTTTGCTCTTTCACCCATTCATTCTTCAGGATTAGATTATTCAATTTCCAATTAACATGTGGTCTGTTTTCTCCTGGCCTTTAATTACACGTGAGTTTTATTGTATCATGATTTGAAAGGGATGCATTTACTATTTCTGCTTTTCTTCATTTGATTTTGAGGTTTTTATGCCCTAACACATGATCAATTTTCATACAAGTTCCATGAACCCCTGAGAAAAAAGTATACTCCCTTCTATTGCCATTCAATTTCCTCCAGAGATCTATCATACTTAACTTTTCTAACCTTTTCTTTACCTCCCTAACTTCTTTCTTATTTATTTTGTGGTTTGATTTATCTAATTCTGAGAGAGCAAG
>JAJPUD010000599.1:251677-285052 GCA_023553655.1 Myrmecobius fasciatus | reverse complement strand
CAATTCTTTGTTGCAGAGAGCCATGTCCATCAGAATTGATCATCATATAATATTGTTGTTGCTGTTTATAATGATCTCCTGGTTCTGCTCTTTTCACTCAGCATCAGTTCATGCAAGTCTCTCCAGGCCTCTCTGAAATCGTCCTGCTGGTCGTTTCTTACAAAACAATAATATTCCATAACATTCATATACCATAATTTATTCAGCCACTCTCCAACTGATGGGCCTCCATTCAATTTCCAGCTTCTAGCCACTACAGAAAGGGCTGCCACAAACATTCTTGCACATGTGGGTCCCTTTCCCTCCTCTAAGATCTTTTTGGGATATAGGCCCAATAGAAACACTGCTGGGTCAAAGGGTATGCACAGTTTGATAACTTTTTGAGCATAGTTCCAAATTGCTCTCCAGAATGGTTGGATCCATTCACAGTTCCACCAACAATGTATCAGTGTCCCAGTTTTCCCACATCCCCTCCAACATTCATCATTATCATTTCCTTTCATTTTAGTCAGATTGGCTAATGTGTAGTGGTACCTCAGAGTTGTCTTAATTTGCATTTCTCTGATCAATAGTGATTTGGAACACCTTTTCATATGACTACAAATAGTTTTAATTTCATCCTCTGAAAATTGTTCATATCCTTTGACCATTTATTGATTGGAGAATGGCTTGAATTCTTATAAATATGAGACAGTTCTCTATATATTTTAGAGATGAGACCTTTATCAGAACCCTTAAATGTAAAGATGATTTCCCAATTTATTGCTTCCCTCCTAATCTTGACTGCATTGGTTTTATTTGTACAAAAACTTTTTAACTCAATATAGGCAAAGTTATCTATCTGCTGTTCAATTAAGAGTTCCAGTTCTTCTTTGGACATACATTTATTCCATCTCCATAGGTCTGAGAGGTAAAATATAATTTTCCTCTAATTTATTATAATATCATTCTTTATATCCAGATCATGAACCCATTTAGATCTTATCTTGGTATGTGCTGTTAGATGTGGGTCAAGCCCTAATTTCTTCCACACTAGTTTCCAATTTTCCCAGCAGTTTTTGTCAAATAGTGAGTACTTATCCCAGAAGCTGGGGTCTTTGGGTTTATCAAAGACTAAATTGCTATAGTTATTGCCTAGTTTGTCCTGTGATCCTATCCTATGCCACTGATTGACTACTCTTATTTCTTAGCCAGTACCAAATGATTTTGATGACCGCTGCTTTATAATATAGTTTTAGATCTGGTACAGCAAGTCCACCATCATCAGCCTTTTTTTTTTCATTAATTCTCTTGAAATTCTTGACCTTTTCTTCTTCCAAATGAATTTTGCTACTATTTTTTCTAGAACTGTAAAATAATTTCTTGGGAGTTTGCTTGGTATGGCACTAAATAAGTAAATTAGTTTGGGTAGTATTGTCATTTTTATTATATTTGCTAAGCCTAACCATGAGCATTTTATGTTTTTCCAATTGACTAGGTGTGATTTTATTTGCGTGGAAAATGTTTTATAGTTTAGTTCATATAGTTCCTGACTTTCCCTTGGCAGATAGATTCCCAAATATTTTATAATATTAACAGTTATTTTGAATGGAATTTCTTTTTGTATCTCTTGATGCTGAACTTTATTGGTAATATATAAAAATGCTGGTGATTTATGTGGGTTTATTTTGTATCCTGCAGCTTTGCTAAAGTTGTGAATTGTTTCTGGTAAATTTTTAGTCGAGTTTCTAGGGTTTTCTAAGTATACCATCATGTCATCTGCAAAGAGTGATAATTTGGTTTCTTCATTACCTACTCTGATTCCTTTTATCTCTTTTTCTTCTCTTATTGCTAAAGCTAACATTTCTAATACAATATTAAATAGTAATGGTGACATTGGGCAGCCTTTTTTCACTCCTGATCTTATTGGGAATGGTTTTAGTTTGTCTCCATTACATATGATGCTTGCTGATGGTTTTAAATAAATGCTACTGATCATTTTAAGGAAAAGCCCATTTATTCCTATACTCTCCAGTGTTTTTAATAGGAATGGGTGTTGGATTTTATCAAAGGCTTTTTCTGCATCTATTGAGATAATCATATGGTTTTTGTTAATTTGGTTATTAATATAATTGATTATGCTAATAGTTTTCCTAATATTGAACAAGCCCTGCATTCCTGGTATAAATCCTACTTGGTCATGGTATATTATCCTGGGGATAACTTTCTGTAATCTCATTGCTAAAATCTTATTTAAAATTTTTGCATCAATATTCATTAGGGAAATGGGTCTATAGTTTTCTTTCTCGGTTTTCTCCCTACCTGGTTTAGCTATCAGCACCATATCTGTGTCATAGAAGGAATTTGGTAGTACACCTTCTTTCCCTATTTTTTCAAATAGTTTATATAGTATTGGGATTAATTGTTCTTTGAATGTTTGGTAGAATTCACATGTAAATCCATCTGGCCCTGGAGATTTTTTCTTAGGGACAAGATTAATAGCTTGTTCTATTTCTTTAGGAAAAATGGGTCTATTTAAATAATTTATTTCCTCTTCTGTTAACCTGGGCAATCTATATTTTTGTAGATATTCCTCCATTTCATTTACATTATCAAATTTATTGGCATAAAGTTGGGCAAAGTAACTCCTAATTGTTACTCTAATTTCCTCTTCATTGGAGGAAAATTCTCCCTTATCATTTTTGAGACTAACAATTTGATTTTCCTCTTTCCTTTTTCTAATCAAATTAACTAAAGGCTTATCTATTTTGTTGGGTTCTTTTTTCATAAAACCAACTCTTAGTTTTATTTATTAATTCAATAGTTTTCTTATTTTCAATTTTATTAATCTCCCCTTTTATTTTCAGAATTTCCAATTTGGTATTTAATTGAGGGTTTTTAATTTGGTCTTTTTCTAGCTTTTTTTAATTGTAAGCCCAGTTCATTGATCTTCTCTTTCTCTGTTTTATGCAAGTAAGCTTTTAGAGATATAAAATTACCCCTTATAACTGCTTTGGCCGTATCCCACAAGTTTTGGTATGTTATCTCATTATTGTCATTCTCCTGGATGAAATTATTGATTGTGTCTATAGTTTGCTCTTTCACCCATTCATTCTTCAGGATTAGATTATTCAATTTCCAATTAACATGTGGTCTGTTTTCTCCTGGCCTTTAATTACACGTGAGTTTTATTGTATCATGATTTGAAAGGGATGCATTTACTATTTCTGCTTTTCTTCATTTGATTTTGAGGTTTTTATGCCCTAACACATGATCAATTTTCATACAAGTTCCATGAACCCCTGAGAAAAAAGTATACTCCCTTCTATTGCCATTCAATTTCCTCCAGAGATCTATCATACTTAACTTTTCTAACCTTTTCTTTACCTCCCTAACTTCTTTCTTATTTATTTTGTGGTTTGATTTATCTAATTCTGAGAGAACAAGGTTGAGATCCCCCACTAGTATAGTTTTACTGTCTATTTATCCTTGCATCTCTGTTAGTTTCTCCTCTAAGAATTTGGATGCTATGCCACTTGGTGCATATATGTTTAGTATTGATACCGCTTCATTGTCTATGGTACCCTTTAGTAAAATATAGTTTCCTTCTTTATCTCTTTTAATTAGATCTATTTTTGCTTTTACTTGATCTGAGATAAGGATTGCTACCCCTGCCTTTCTTTGTTCACCTGAAGCATAAAAGATTCTGCTCCAGCCCTTTACCTTCACCCTGTATGTATCTCTATGTTTTAGATGTGTTTCTTGTAAACAACATATTGTAGGATTCTGGCTTTTAATCCAGTCTGCTACCCGCTTCCATTTTATGGGAGACTTCATCCCATTCATATTCACAGTTAAAATGACCATATCTTTATTTCCTGCCATCTTATTTACCCAGAGTTATGATTTTCTCTTCCATTTCCCCTCTCTCCCTTCCCCCCTCCCCAGTACTTTATTTTTGATGACCACCTCCCTCCAACAGTCTTCCCCCTTTAAAACCCCTCCCTCCCCTTTACACCTTCCCCATAATCCTTCTATTAATCTATCCTTTCCTCCTTTCCCTCCCACCTTCCCACAAGGAGGGTCAGGCCTTTCTTTGAAGCTAAATGTGTCTGATATACTCTCCTAGAGCCCAGTCTAATGAGAGTAAGGTTTACACAATACTCATCGCCCTCCCTACTTTCCCTCAATTATATTAGATCTTCTATGTCTCTTTATGAGATTCTGCCTTATTTTACCTCTTTTTTTCAATATTTTTTGTCTCCCCCCCCCCCCCTTTTTTTTCAGTATGATAGCCTTTCTCTAGTTTTCTTTTTCATATTATCAAAGTAAAATAGAATTAGACCCCATTCTTTAAGGATACCCATAGTAGAAATATAGTTCTCAAGAGTTCTTTCCTTTTTACCTTTTTGTGCTTCTCTTGAGTTCTGTATTTGGAGGTCAAATTTTTTGTTCAGATCTGGTCTTTTCATTAGAAATAGGTGAAATTCTCCTGTATCATTGAATGATCATCTTCTTCCCTGGAAGATAATGCTCATTCTAGCTGGATAACTTATTCTTGGCTGTAATCCAAGTTCTTTTGCCTTTCAGAATATCTGATTCCAGGCCCTTCGATCCTTTAATGTGGAAGCTGACAGATCTTGTGTAATTCTAATTGCAGTTCCTCGGTATTTGAACTGTTTCTTTCTAGCTGCTTGCAATATCCTTTCCTTGGTGCGATAGTTCTGAAATTTGGCCACCATATTCCTTGGGGTTTTAATTTTGGGGTCTCTGAGGAGGTGATCAGTGAATTCTTTCAATGCCAATTTTGCCTTCTGATTCTAAAACATCAGGGCACTTCTCTTTCATGATTTCCTGGAAGATAGCATTAAGGTTCTTTTTTTCATCGTTGTTTTCAGGGAGTCTGATAATCCTTAGATTGTCTCTCCTGGATCTGTTTTCCAAGTCAGTTGTTTTTCCTAAGAGATGTTTCATATTTTCTTCTATTTTTTAATTTTTTTTGTTTTTGTTTGATTCTTGAAGTCTTATTGAGTCATTTACTTCTATTTGTTCAATTTTAATTTTTAAAGTATTATTTTCTTCAGTTATCTTTTTTAGCTCCTTTTGTAACTGGCCAATTGAATTTTTTGGTTCAATGCATTCTTTTTCCATTTTGCCAATTTTATTTTCCAGTGAATTGGTGATTTTTTCCAATTCACCAATTTTGTTTTTCAGTGAATTGTTGTCTTTTTCCAATTCACCAGTCTTTTTTTCTAGTTTTTCACATCTCTGTTGCAGGGTGTTATTTTCTTCTTGGCACTGATCTCAATTTATTTTCCCCCATTCTTCTTCTAGCTCTCTTTTGAGATTCTTTATGCAGTCTTCCAGGTAAGCCTTGTAAAATGGGGACCAGTTCATGTCCGCCTTTGTGACTTCTTCTGGGATTGTTTTCAGAATCTCAGGATCTGGGGACTGCCCTACTTTCTCTCTGTAGAAGCTGTCTATTGTGAGAGCTCTCTTCTGCTTCTTGCTCATGTTTTTGAGCTGAGGAACAAGTGCCAGACCAGTGGCTATTTCAATTTGCCCTGGGCAGTTCGCGGAGTTGACTTCTGGTGCAGGGTTGGTCGGCTAGATTCGCACTAGGACCACGCTTTCGCTTTCAGCTGCTCTCAAACCACCATTTACCAAAGGCAGATATGCCAAAGCACCTGCCCGCAAGCAGAGCAAAGTGGCCCAGGTGTCTCCCAGGGACTTCCTGGCTGCCTAAAATCCGCTGCTCTGTCCCTGCCCCATCTTCCGCTCCGGGGTGCTGGCCTCTAATCGAGGCCAGCTGCCGATCCCCTGCCCGTCTGAAACTGACCTTCTCCAGAGTTCTTTCAAAATAGATTTTTGATAGAAGTGCGTTGTAGTCCAAGTGTTTGATGGAGCCCTCACTCCAGAACCAGTTCAGAGGCTCAATTTGTCTGGGTCTGAGGGAAGGTCTCAGGAGCTCACAGAGAATGCTGTCTGCAGTTTGCCATCTTGGCTCCGCCCCCAGGAAAAGCCAGCTTTTCATTTTATATATGGGAAAATTGAGGCCCAGGAACATTCAATGACTTGTTCAAATGTGCACAGGTTTTTTGAACCTAAGTCCTCTGACTTCAGAACTAGTGTTTTCCTACTGAATTATTCTGCTTCATCCTCCTCTGTGGCCTTAATATCCTTTGTGTATATTGCCATATTTCTTTAAAAAAAATTTTGATCAGTTCTGCTCTTTTCCTTTTGAAAACTTGAAATTCTGCTATTTCATTGAATGATCATTTTTTTCCTTGAAGTATTGTGTTTAATTTTGATGTGTAGGTGATTATAGTTCTAGTTCCTTTGCCTTCCAGAACATCATATTCCATGACTTTCTGTCCTTTAATGTTGTAGCTGATAAGTCCTATGTAATTCTGATTATAGTTCCCCAATATTTAAACTGTTTCTTTCTGGCCACTTTTCAGTACTTTTTTTCTTGACCTGATAGTTTTATAATTTGGCTATAATGTTCATTGATTCTTTCAATGCCTATTTTACCCATTAGTTCCAGAATATTGGGGCAGTTTTCCTTTATAATTTCTTGAAAGATAGTGTCTAAGTCCTTTCTCAGATAGTCAGATACTCTGTATCTGTTTTCCAGGTTGTTTGTTTTTCCATTTCCAGGAATATAGTTTACATTTTCTTCTTTTTGTTTTTTTAATTTGTTTGATTCTTGATGTCTCAAAAAGTTACAAGTTTCCACTTGCTTGATTAAGGAATTGTTAGCTTTTGTAGTTCTTTTCCATTTGATCAGTTAGATATTTTAAGAAGTTTTTTTTTTTTTCAGTAGATTTTTGTATCTCTTTTTCCATTTGGCCAATTCTGTATTTTAAGCATCTTTTCATTTTCTAAGCTGTAGACTCTTTTTTCATAATTCTCTTGCATCACTCTCATTTTCTTTTCCCGTTTTTTATCCACCTCTCTCATGTGATTTTTAAACCCTTTTTGAGCTCTTCCCATGAATGCTTTCTGGACTCGAGACTACTTTCTGTTATTCTCTGGAGTTTTGCCCATACTGGGTTTGTATCTTTATCTTCCCTGTTGCCAGAATAACTTTCTATAGTCAGATTTCGTTTTTGTTGTGTGGTTTTAGTTTTGTTTTGTTTTTGCTCATCTTTTTTGGCCTTTTTTCTTTCATTTCAATTTGAGCTCTGCTTTCAGGCATTGTCTTAGGCTTCGGTGCTGCCCTACTATTGCCTAATACTCTAGGTTGGGGGTGGAAGATGGCTGATGCTGAGCCGGCATTCTGGTGCTGGTGTGTGCTAAGGCAGGTGGAATGGTGAGGTGTTTTCTCAAGACTATCCTGGAGCACTGGTGACCTGGCTGCTGCAGGTGGCTCTGTGTTTGCCCAGGGCTATGCTGAAGCAGGAGGTGGACCCAGCTTTATCCAATGCCTGTTTGTTTAGGCACCTTAGGGTTGGCTTCCACTAGTTTGCCTAAGGGTATCTTATGACACTTGGTGGTTCCCTGAGCTGGAATCTGTCTCCTGGCTATGCTAAGGAGCCCTGGTGTGGACATTTACCTGCTCTGCTGCCCTGGAGTTTGGGATCTCCCATGGAGAGCGCTTGCTGGAATGCTGCCTATCCTGCGCTACATTCCCCTTTTACCCAAGTGAGACAGACTTTTCTCACTGATTTTCCAAGTTTCTTGGTCAAAAAGATTGTTTCACCCCATCTTTATGCTGATGCTGCTGTTCCAGCATTTGTTTTGGATTATTTTGTTGTTGTTTGGAGGTAAATATGGGAAGGTTACAGTGATTTACTTCTTACTCTGCTATCTTTGGCATAATATGTAAACTATTGATAAACTAGACCTTTCCTTTTAAAAAAAATAAAATAGACAAATGATCAATATAGACAATGATCAAAAAGGAAAATGTGAAAAGCCAAATTTCCATTATTGAATATGAAAAATATGAAAATTAAATGTAGGAAATTATTACAAAATATTTTGCCCAATTTTTTGTCAATGAAAGTGGGAACTTGAATGAATACTAGCAAAACCAGAAAATGTCTATATTATTAGGACTAGAAATAGAGATCATATATAATACAATCACAGAAAATGAGATTTAGTCATAAATGTACTTTTTTTTTTTTTTTTTTTTTTTTTTTTTTTTTTTGCTGAGGCAGTTGAGGTTAAGTGACTTGCCCAGGGTCACACAGCTAGGGAATGTTAAGTGTCTGAGACCAGATTTGAACTCAGGTCCTCCTGACTTCAGGGCTGATGCTTTATCCACTGGGCCTCCTGGCTGCCCCTGTACTCTTAATCAAAAAATCTCCCAGGACCAGATGGATTTGTAAGTGAGTTTGATCAAACATTCAAACAACAAATACTAGTTTTATATAAGTTGTTTGAGAAAATGGGGAAAGATGATATTTTATCAGATGTTTTCTGTGCAACAATTATGGTCCCAGTAGTTGAACTAGGTAGGAATAAGAAAGAAATCTATCAGCCAAAAACCTTTTACAACATCACACAAAAAAGCAAAGAGTTTTCCACTTGATGGGAAAAAAATGAAGGTAACTAAGTCTGTTAAGCAAAGAATCAGAAATAAAGGGGGAAAGAATGAGTTAATTATTGGGGCATTAGCCTACCAAAAAATATTTACTAAGCTAATAAATGACACCCATTAAATAATTTTTGCAAGAATAATAATAGCTAATATTTATATAGCATTCAAAACTTGCAGATTACAAATTATCTCATGTCATCTTCCTAGCAGTCTTATGAGGTGGATGCTATTATAGCCACCATTTCCTAAACAAGGACCCTGAGGCTCAGGTAAGCTTAATAATTTGAGACAGAATTCTAACCCAGGACTTAAAAACTACAAGTCCAATGTTAATCCACCATTCCACATGATCTTTAATGAGACAATCAACAATTAGAACTGCTAAACAGTGATTTAACATAGCTAATATAGTAAAGATGGTTAACTTGACTTAAATTAATTTATAGGTAAAATGCAATTCTTATAAATTCCAGAGAATCATCTTGTAGGCCTATATTTTAAATATTAAATCCTATCAGTCAATCCATTGTCTTTTCTTGTATCAAAATCTAGACTTTGCCTGGACTTGTATTTCTTAAAAACTGTTAGCTAGTAGTCACATCTGCCATATCTTTTACTGTTGATCTTTCCTTTGTGATTTGAATTCATCAAGGGCAGCCCAGTACTCTCATGATTTCCCTATTTTTCTTAAGTGTCAACCTCCTTATTAATCATTTTGGACCTAAGTCAAAAAGAATTCTTCTTCCCCCTTCCCCCCAAAACAGAGGAACCTAATGTGTGTGATGTGAGACTATTCTCTAAATTCTTATTTAATTTTAACTAGTAATTGCTGAATAATAAATTTCTCCAATGTTTAGTAATCTTGAATATAAGAAACATTTTTGTTCTATTCATTTATTTCCAGACATTTTCTAAGCTGCTTAATTTATCTTTTCCTATATTTTATCACGTACCAGATAGCTTTGCCATTTACTGCTTTAGACTCTAATTAGAGATCTATAAATCTCTTCCCCTCCCCCCAACCCCCTGCCTCCCCATTCCATCTTCACTTCCTTTCTTTCCTCCAAAATTCTTGACCATCTATATGAATCATGGGTCCCCTTAGTAAGTCTGGTAAATCCTTTTCAGAATGATACTGTTAATACAGAAAATAAAATACATAGGATAACAAAGAAAATCAGTTGTAGTGAAATATGTTTTTCAAAAAGCAAGTTCACAGGCTCTTGGTTAAGAACTCCTGATCAAAAGTTATCCCTCAGTCTTACCACCTGATAAACCCATTTTGCTTTTTGATTATATATTTTTTCATTGGTGTGGTAGCATTGTATAAAAGAAGCAACAAGAGCAAATTCTATTCCAGGTCAGGAAAGAGTGGAAGATTGTGAGAAAATGCTCCGTGCTAAAGCTTGCCATAAGAGAAAGCAATATACAACACATGTAAGATTGGAGAATAAATAGGAACTTTTCTTGGGGTCACTGGAATGATATAAATGACAACAGAAAGAAGATAGATTTGTTTGATTTTGTTGTTTCTGTTTGAATGACTTTTGCATTGGGGATGACATAATAAAAATGACTAGATAACCAGAGAGTTGATTATGAAAGGTTAAGTAAGGAGATAGTAAGAATACATTTGAATTCAAATTATTTAGTCCAAATGATGTACATACTTAACTGTTAGAAGAACAGAAATATTTCTCTTCATATCCCAAACCCATAAGATTGGTAAAGTTGACCAGAGAGAAAGATGACAAATGATGAAGAGGCTATAGGAAAACAATACATTAATAACATGTTAGGCCTTCAGGAGTTACTAAGTTGTAGGGGACAGCTAGATAGCACAATGCCTGCCCTGAAGTCAGGAGGACCTGAGTTCAAATTTGGCCCAGACACTTAACTCCTCCTAGCTCTATGACCCTGGGCAAGTCACTTAACTCCAATTGCCTCGGAAAAAAAAAGTTACTAAGTTGTGCTTACTCAGCTATATAATTGCTAGGTGTATATTCTAGAAAGGTAAGAGAAGGAGGAAAAGGATACACACACATATATAATACACACACACACACACACACACACACACACACACACACACACACACATATGTACAGAGAGAGAGAGAGACAGAGAGAGAGAGCACTTTTATTAGGAGACCAGGACTGGGACTAGGAAACTAAAGTTTTATCCATCTATTAGGGATTTACCAACCAAATGTATGCTGTATAATGGGATACTTTAAGAAGTGAGTGAAATGGACAGTTGATTTCACAGGAGAAACTCTGAGAATTGATGCAGAGTGAAGTTAAAAAACAAAAAAACTAAAAGTTTACAACAAAAATATGACAACCGTTACCAAGAAAAACAACTTTAAAGACCTTAGGACTTCTACCAGTACAGTTGACAGGCTACAATTTCAGAGGACTGAAGATAAAGCATGCTATCCATCCACTTCTCGCTAGAGAATTGATGGGCTTAAAAGGCAGAATGAGAAATACATTTTTGGATATGGCCAATGTGGAAATTTATTTTCTTTTATCACGTATATTTATTACAGGGCATTTATTCATTCATTTATTTAGGCAGTGAAGTGGTTCAATACATAAAGCACTGGGTTTGGAGTCAGAAACTGTGTCTGAGACACTTAATTAGTTCTGTGACCCTGGACAAGTCACTTAATTTCTTTTTGCCACAGTTTCCTTATATTCAAAATAAAGGAAATGATACTACCCATGTTCTGGGGCTGTTGGGAGAATTAAATGAGATAATTAATAATTGTAAGATACTTAGCATAGTACCTTACACATAAGAAGCTCTGTATAAAGGTTAGCTGTTACCATTACTGCCATCATCATCATATTCGTTGTTCAGTTTTAGAGACAGGTGAGAGTGATAGAAAAAAAAATATTTTTTAATACAAGAAATTACAAATAAAAAATTTTAATATAAAATAAATTCTTCCAATCAGTGTTCTCTAAGGTATTGTGGTTAGTATAAAGGGTACTTATTTTGGAATCAAGGGACTTGGGATACAATCATGGCTATCTTGTAATTGTGTGGATTTGGACAAATCATGATTTCTCTGTGCCTCATTGTTGTCATCTGTAAAATATGGGGTTTGAACTAGATTATTTCTTGGATACATAAGAGCTCTTAACTGTGATCTTTGACCTATCCATGTAACTATTACTATTCATAATAGCAAAATTATAGAAATAACATGTAGTGAATAATGAGGACCAGCTGAACAGAGCGTGTTTTACAAATCAAAAATTAAATGTCTTATGTGCCATATGCATGAAGTAGAATAATACCATACATATAACAGGACATACTAATTTTTTTAAAAAGCGTAATGATTAGAATAATATGTACACTGATTATAGGTGTTTAAATAAAGACAGTAGCTGGAAAAACATGCACAGAATACTTCAACTGGGTTGACAAACAGAATGACTTTTTTTTTTTTAATTAAAACTTTTTATTTGCATAACATATGTATGAGTAGTTCCTCAACATTGATCCTTACAAAGCTTTCCGTTACAAATTTCCCCCCCCCCATCCCTTTCTAGTTTCTAGCCACTACAAAAAGGGCTGCCACAAACATTCTTGCACATGTGGGGCCCTTTCCCTCCTCTAAGATCTCTTTGGGATATAAGCCCAATAGAAACACTGCTGGGTCAAAGGGTATGCACAGTTTGATAACTTTTTGAGCATAGCTCCAAATTACTCTCCAGAATGGTTGGATCCATTCACAGTTCCACCAACAATGTATTAGTGCCCCAGCTTTCCCTTATCCCCTCCAACATTTGTCATTATCTTTTCCTGTCATTTTAGCCAATCTGACAGGTGTGTAGTAGTATCTCAGGGTTGTCTTAATTTGCATTTCTCTGATCAATAGTGATTTGGAACAACTTTTCATATGACTAGAGATGGTTTTCATTTCTTCATCTGAAAATTGTCTGTTCATATCCCTTGTCCATTTATCTATTGAAGAGTGGCTTGAATTCTTATAAATATGAGACAATTCTCTATATATCTTAGAGATGAGACCTTTATCAGAACTATTAAATGTAAAGATGATTTCCCAATTTGATGCTTCCTTCCTAATCTTGTCTGCATTAGTTTTGTTTGTACAGAAACTTTTTAACTTAAATAGACAAAATTTTCTATCTGGTCTTCAATTAAGAGTTCCAGATCTTCTTAGGACATAATTTATTCCATCTCCACAGGTCTGAGAAGTAAGCTATCCTGTGTTCCTCTAATTTGCTTACAATATCACTCTTTATATCTAGATCATGAACCCATTTAGATCTTATCTTGGTATGTGGTGTTAGGTGTGCGTCAAGCCCTAATTTCTTCCACACTAGTTTCCAATTTTCCCAGCAGTTTTTGCCAAATAGTGAGTACTTATCCCAAAAGCTGGCGTCTTTGGGTTTATCGGACACTAAATTGCTAAAGTTATTACCTAGATTGTCCTGTGATCCTATCCTATGCCACTGATCGACTGCTCTATTTCTCAGCCAGTACCAAATGGTTTGATGACCGCTGCTTTATAATATAGTTTTAGATCTGGTACAGCAAGGCCATCTTCATCTGCCCCCAAAGAGATTTCTTTTTATTAAAGCTTTTTATTTGCAAAATGTATGTATGGGTAATTCTGACCCATTATTGTCCCTTACAAAGCTTTCTGTTACAAATTTTCCCCCCATAGTCCCCACCCCTCCCCTAGATAGCAGGAAGTCCCCTACATGTTAATTTTATTAAAATACCTGACAGATCGAATAGATGTATACATATTTCCATACTTATCTTGCTGTGCAAGAAAAATCGTATCTACATGAACAAAAAATTAACTGAAGAAGGAAACATAATGCAAGCAAACATTGATAAAGAGCATGAAAATGACATGTTGTAGTCCATATCTCATATCCCTCTCTCTGGGTGTATATGGCTTTCCTCACTGAACAATTGGAACTGGTTTGAGACAATTCTTTGTTGCAGAGAGCCATGTCCATCAGAATTGATCATCATGTAATACTGTTGTTGCTGTGTATGATGATCTCCTGGTTCTGCTCGTTTCACTCAGCATCAGTTCATGCAAGTCTCTCCAGGCCTCTCTGAAATCGTCCTGCTGGTCATTTCTTACAGAGCAATAATATTCCATGACATTCATATACCACAATTTATTCAGCCACTCTCCAATTGATGGGCATCCTTTCAGTTTCCAGTTTCTAGCTAGCACAAAAAGGGGCTGCCACAAACACAGAATGATCTTTTTCAAATTTCTTGCATTAGTGTATAATTTTAAGTAGTTAAAACAGATGTCTACAGACAAATATGAGGCAGGGAAAGAGTTAGAATCTGGAGATATTGATTGTCATTTAGATGCTTTTTGAATCCAATTCATTCTTTTGAATTTTTGGATCTGAGAAGCTCTTTTTGGGCAAAGAATCTTCCAGTTTTGCTTTTATATCCCCAAACTCTAAAATACGGTCTTAATAAATTTTTGTTGATTGATTGAGTAGTGGTAGAAGTTCTTTAATTTGGTCAAATATTTATTTTAACAGTAACCATGTCCTGCGCATCTATATGAAGTGTGTTATGGGAATGGCAGATAGACCTGTGTGAAATTTGAAGTATTGTCAGCTAAAAGTACTTCAATTTATTTTTCTTGTATATTTTATTTATTTAATATTTCCCTCCAGTTATGTTCAAAACAAATTTTACATTTGTTTTTAAGATTTTTGAATTCTAGATTCTTTCTTATCCCCATCCACAATTAAGAAACCCACATGTGAAGTTATGCAAAACATTTCCATAAAAGTCAAGAATATATAGATCTCTTACCCTGATGAAAATAAATACTTTTTCTTGAGAAAAATTAAATTAAAAAGAAAGAGACAGAGAGAGAGAATGCTTCAATCTGTATTCAGATACAATCAGTTCCTTCTCTGGGTATTAGCTAGAATTTTTCATCTTAAATTCTTCAGAGTAGTTGTGGATGATTGTGCTACTGAAAATGATTTACAGCTGGTCATCTCAAAACATTGCTGTTACTTTGTATATAGTACATTGCACCTAGTTCATGAAGGATTTTCCAGAGTTTTTGTTTTTGTTTTTGTTTTTCCTGAGAGCATCTTGCTCATTTCCCAGAGAATGATAATATTCCATCACAAACGCACACCAGTTTATTGAGTCATTCTCTAATTGATGGGCTTCCCTTCAATTTCCAATTTTTTGCCCTGAGAAGAAAGCTGCTATGAATATTTTTTATACATATAGATCATTTTCCTTTTTGTTTTTTTCCAAATCTCTTTTGGTATTCATGCCTAATAGTGATGTTGTTAGGTCAAAGGCTATATATGAATTTATAGCCTTTTGGGTACAGATCATATCTTTTGATCATTTATCAATTGGGACATGGCTCTTATTTTTTTTATAAATTTGACTCAGTTCTCTCTGTTTGAGAAATGAGAACTTTGTGCTTCAAAAATTTTTTTTACAATTACTATTGCTAATTATACTTCCCACCCCCATTTATTCTCTCTTTCCTTTCACCCTGTCCCTCCTTAAAAATATTTTGCTACTGACCAGTAGTGCTCTCTCCCCCAGTAAGCTCTCTCTTTTATCATTCTCCCCCACTTTCCATATACCATTCTCTTCCTATTTTTCTACAGGGTAAGATAGATTTCTATGCCCCTATTGAGTATGTACGTTGCCTATTTGAACCAATTTTGATGAGAGTAAGGTTCACTCACCTAAATTCCCTTTCTCCCCCTCCACTTTTTCTTGCCTCTTTTTTTATAGCAGATGATTTGTACCGTTCCACTTTTCCCTTTCCCTTTCTCCCAGTACATTCCCCTGATTCCCTAATTCCATCATTTTAAAAAAAGATATTGTCCCTTCATAGTCAATTCACAACTATGCTCTCTGTCTATTTATATTCCTTCTAACTGCCATGATATAAGTGCTTCAATTTAAAGTGCTTTTCAGATTTGGAACACTTGCCCAAAAATAGCTTAGGGTCCTGGTCTGACTATTCTGTGGGTAAGGGATATCACTAATAAGCAAGATTGAAAAGTAGTACACATACTAAAATGAGCACATGTTCATGAATAGAGAAGAAAAGTGGTTGGTCATTAAGTAATATTTATTGAGTACCTATTGCATGTAATACCAAGATATACCATAACAAGCACATACTTGATAAGTGATAATAGGCCAAATGCTGTAGAAGTAGAAGTTAGGAAAGGATGCCTTAGTCAAGAAGTGACCAGGAAATATCACAGAGATGCATTTGAGCTGAATCTTGAAGGAATAGTTTAAAGGGAAAATAAGGCATAACTAAAAAAAATGTCACTGCATATTTGGATGAGCATTATGGTATGTTCCATCAGAAAGGATCAAAAACCCTAGATTCATATTATAGTTCTTAGATGGGTAGGTGATAGAATAATCATTTGTATATGCTAGCCCCTGTCCATTTGAGGAGGCCCTGAAAAAGAGAAACAGAGTCTTGGTGGAAATTTCTCAACTGAAGAGGGATTATTTTCCCAAGCATCCATGGTTGATTATCAGTAGTGTAGTCATTGACTCTTATTATAACCTAGTCTAGATCCCTATCAGTTTAATGCAGTTGTTCCCACTCTTCCTGGGTAACTGTCCAAAGCAAACTGTTTGAAGGTCATTGATTACAGGGATGATGGCCTAGTCTAGAATGTGGGAAGCTTTTTCCCCATCTTCAGGGGTCCTTTACAGATGAAGGGCTGTATCTTCAGCAGGCATGACTGCAAAGAAGAAAGGAGCCAGGAGCAACTCAGTCTGTGGGCTCAAAGCTTCTGTACTACTAGCCACATGTTATGAGGACCTCCCGATCCAGGGTAGCCATGCTTCATAGCCCAGACTCAGCCCTTCCCCAAGAAGCTTGTCTTCTTACTGGCTCTATGACCTTGGGAAAATAACAATCTATGCTGGACCAGTTTACTTAACTGTGCCCTGAGGGAACAGTGGGAAAATTACTGACTCCGGAGTCAAAGAAATCCATACCCTACTTTTGACACTGCCTGCTGCCTATTGACCAGAGCAAGTCAGTTTACCCATCTTGTACCTCAGTTTTCTTTTCTTTTGTTTTTTATTAAAATCTTTTTATTTACAAAACATATGAGTGATTTTTTCTACATTGATCTTTGCAAAACTTTTTTTTGTTGTTGTTCCAAGTTTTTCCCCTCCTTCCCCCCACCTCCTACCCCTAGATGACAGGTAATCTAATACATGCTAAATATGTTAAATTATGACAAATCCAATATATGTATACATATCTATACAGTTATCTTACTGCACAAGAAACATCAGATCTAAAAAGAGAAAAAAAAACAACAACCTAAGAAGGAAAACAAAATGCAAGGAAATATTCACAGAAAGTGTTAAAAATATTGTGTTGTGGTCCACACTTAGTTCCCTCAGGCCTCTCTCTGAATGTATATGACTATCTTCATCGATGAACAATAGGAACTGGTTTGAATCACATCATTGTTGAAGAGAACCATGTCCATCAGAATTGATCATCATATAGTCTTGTTGTTGCTGTGCGTTATGTTCTCCTGGTTCTGCTCTTTTCGCTCAGCATCAGTTCATGCAGGCTTCTCTGAAATCATCCTGCTGGCCGCTTCTTACCGAATACCTCAGTTTTCTTACCCAGAAAATGAGGGAGTTGGACTAGATATTTTCTGAAGTCCCTTCCAGCTCAAGTAGACAGTGTTGAAATTAAAGGAGTTCTTCAGTACCAGGCCACTGAATTTGGGTATCATAAAGATGTTAAATGTTTATTATTTTTTTTTTTTTTGGCAACAAAATATCTGAGAATGATCTGGTCAGAGTTGTGCATTAGGAAAATTAGTATGTGAACATTTTAGTTTGGGTAGCACAAAATCAGATTTAACAAGATTTAAGACCCTTTATAATGCATTTTTTGACATTGTTTTTGAAGCCCAGGTCCTTGGATTTGGATGTCCAACTTTGCCCCTTTTTTTTTTATCTTCAGTTTTAACATTATGTTTTACTCATATAAAGGGTCTATCTTAAATGTTTTAAGGATATGATTATATCATAATAACAAATTACAGAATTGAGTAATAATTAAAATGTTTATACTTATAAATGTAAAGGACAATTATCTACATTGTTCAAAATTAAATTTAAAAATTAAAGTTAGCTCTAAAAATAAAATTATTCATTTATTTTAAATGTGAATATGAAGACCTTTGAACTATATGCATGCAGAGAATAAGAAACCACAAGCATTTCTTAAAATTATGTACCCTTGAGAGGTACCTTGTACCTCTCACAAAAGCTTCTGTTTTCAAGAACATCACCTTAAGAAAGTTTCACCACTACCATTTATATGTCTGTGTCCAGCTTAACAAAGTGTATACCCACCAGAGCCAGGCATCATCGCCATTAAAGCAGTAGCATCACTTACCCCACTTTGTGGCCATTGTAAAATATAACCAAAAAAAAAAAAAAAAAAAACAATATAACCAAAAAAAATCAAAACATAATCGTTGTAATGAATTGATCATTCTGTTTCTTAGCATGCAAGAAATTTTGGCCTCCATTAATTTTTTAAAAGTTTTACATAGCAGAAAGGTCAATAAATTTTATATACATAGATCCATAAAATATATTGGCACCGGCTATAATTTTGGAAGGCAGTGTTTAATTAGCTCCTTTGTATCAGGAATCCACATTTGGTTACCAGAATAATATGATAAAAGTATACAAATCTGAAACATGAACCTAAAACAAAGATGGGCAGAGAATAAAATTAGTTTGTTTCCATAAAAGTAGTTTAAACTATCAAAGGACTTTCCCCCACCCCAAACCTGTTACAAATATTAGGCATTGCTGATAGTATGGTGGATAACACACTGGACCTGAAGGGAGGAAGAACTAAGTTCTGCTTCATTACTAATTGCATTTACATCGAATAAAATAATATTTGTAAAAGATGCTTAACATGGTTCCTGACACATGATAAATGCTATATATGCACATACTTCTCCTCTTTCTCCTTCCCTCAACCCCCCCTTCTTCAGATCAATAGATCTATAGGTGAATACCTGGGTATATCTCCCCTTTTCACAAAGCATACTTCTGGTTAGCAATGTTTTTAAATTTGTAGAGTTTTACCATAAAAAATATGACATGATAATTTTACTTTTGCATTAGTAATTTTTATAATGCTGACTAATTTTTTAAAGATTGTGACTTAGATACCTTATAGGTTAAAACTAAAAGGATTCTGCTGCTCCACAAAGTAATGTAGATTACTGAAACAAAGGATTTCATTCATATACCATCATCATGCAGAAGTCTAGTACCAATTGAATGGAATTCCTCTTATATAGGAATACCATAAAATGTTCCATAAATTTAAGCATTTGTTTGGATATTTCTTGTTGGAAATGCCAGAAATAAAAAATATTAAGAAGTGCTTTCTTTGATTATAATTCTAACAATAGCAATAACTATAAAAGTTGTTTGAGAACCCATAAGTAGAAAAACAGACTTCTCCCTAATCCCACTTCCCCCCCACACAAAGTTAATGTCTTACTATACTTTTAGCAACATAAGGTATCTTCAACCTTTTAGGACTTTAAATCTTAACTAATAATTTCAAAATAAAATAATAGACTAAATGTATTATCAGACATTAAGTTTTGCCATTAATTACTGAGGTTTGCTAAGTTGTTAAGACAATAAAAATGCTACCACTTCTACCTACCCTCAACTACTGCTTAGAATTAACGGTAGCCCCTTAGTGTATATAGACTGATTTCTCAAATAAATATGAATTAGCATTGTGTACATTTCATTTCCAGTTTGTGTGGTTAATAATTCTTTTTAGTTTTGTTAATAAAGGAAGAGATTAGTCTTCAAAAGTAGTTTTGGTTTTTTTTTTCCTGTTTTTGTGATGTTCATGGACATGTGAAAATCAGTACTGATTCAGCTACAGTTAGCTAAATGAAAGGGTAACAGTTCTAAAAAATTTGGATACCTGTCTCTTTCTTTGTGTTTGTGTTCTTCCCTCCCCCCCAAAAAAATCCACAAAGGAATTCTCTTTTTAAAATTTATTCACTTAAGAGTATATACTTATATTCTTCTCAGCTAGTGATCTAGAGATTCAGTAAAAGTATATATTGGAGTAGATTGCATAGATAATTATTGGCCATTACCAAGTCTAATGCTTTTTAAAAATCACTCATGATAAAGTTGCAATGAGAAATTTTAGCTAATACTCACATGGAAGACGCAGGCATTTGTTTTTTTCTTAAAGAAATAAAAAGGTGATTGAAAGCAAAAACTTTTTTCTGTGTTTTCATTTTCCTGCTCTTTGATTTTTGTATAGCACTTATTCTTTCCTTTTATCTAAATCTTTCTAACACTTTTGAAATATTGATGAAATTTATACAATTAAAATATTCCCAAACTGTTTAAATTCATCATCTTCCCAGATTCACTTTTCTTTCTGAAAAGTAATGATTAAATGGAGAAAATCTGTGGTCTCTGTTTCATGGGCATTTTCATCGTTCATTTTCCTAAGGATTCTCTTTCAACCTTTTTTTCATAGGTTCTTTTATAAGGCAATTTATATCTTAGGGCTCTAGTAAAAGTAAGTTGAATTTTTATTTCAGTTTGCTTACATAGTTTCAGGCAAGATAATTTATTTAAAATAGTGTCCATGTGAAAAGCATTTCATGTGACTATTAACTAATGTTTTTAAAAGTTAATCACAAAGTTATCAAAGCACTAAGACATCTTGCCATGGAAGTTTGTGGCTTATGATTCCACTGCTTGTACCCAGTGTCTGGATATGCTGACTGCCTTCCCTTGATGGCATCCCCTTTTACCATCTCTTTCACAAAGCTTGTGCTGCTCCCCTATTATTCTCTGTCCTGTTGTTTTGTTTTCTCATAAAAGTCATAATTGGTTTGATTTTATATTTCCTTCTTGTTTTTACCAGTGGATCGTATTGTGGGTCTGGATCAAGTCACTGGGATGACAGAGACTGCTTTTGGTTCAGCATATAAAACCAAAAAGGGCATGTTTCGTACTGTTGGGCAATTATACAAAGAATCTCTCACTAAATTGATGGCCACTCTTCGAAATACTAACCCTAACTTTGTTCGCTGCATCATTCCCAATCATGAGAAGAGGGCAAGTACTAAGTGAAATATTATATTTATATACAAAATTATAAGCATTTTTAATTGTCAATTTCATTGATAGTTTTAAATTTTTATTTGTGTCATTTTATAAAGGACAACTTTTAAACTATTGTTTACTTGAATCAGGCTGGAAAATTGGATCCTCATCTAGTTCTTGATCAGCTCCGTTGCAATGGTGTCTTGGAAGGAATTAGAATCTGTCGACAGGGATTCCCGAACCGGATAGTGTTCCAGGAATTCAGACAGAGGTACCAGGACTTCAGACTTCTTTACATGTGCTTCACTACTTACTGAAAAAGTGATGGTAATCCTCAAGAAATAGTAAGAGAGTAATAGTTAAATAGAATCTTCCTATTTTTCATTCTTTCTTTATTTTTTTTCTGCTTTTTGCTGAGGCAATTGGGGTTAAGTGACTTGCCCAGGGTCACATAGCTAGGAAATGTTAAGTGCCTGAGATCAGATTTGAACTTGGGTCCTCCTGACTTCAGGGCTGGTACTCTATCCACTGCGCCACCTAGCTGGTACTCTATCCACTGCGCCACCTAGCTGCCCCCCACCTAGTTTTCTTAAAATTAATTAAGTGTGCTGCCGAAGCACAGGAAAATGATGCATATTGAGATCAAGCATCAATCAGTGTGTCTTTTAGAAAGAAATTCAGTTAATCAGTAAATTTACTGAAACTTTATTATGGTTCAGATAGGGTCCCTGCCCCCAAATATATGGTTAATAGAGACAAGGGCATTCAGAGTAAGAAATATTAATTTAAAATATATGTTCAATGAGATAACTCTGTGAACTATCAATAAGATTAATTTGTATTTGTTCTAGCCTTTTAAGTCTCTCCTTTAACTGAATTATATAAAAAAGGAAAATTGGGTCAGAATCTAATAGGGTAATGAAGAGAACAGAGTAGAGAGCTACAAAATGATCTTGGAAGAAGAAACAAATATTTTAAAAAATTCAAAGTTAATATGGTATAAAGGGCAGAACTGACTTAGTTTAAGTTCAGAGTTGAAACAAAATATAGTACAACAGTTATCAAAAAGCTATTTAACAACAGTAACATTTATCTCTAATAGACAAGTTTGGTCCACAGGACAAATGTTGTCTTTGGGACAATTTCTACCATGAGTGAAATGCCCAGACTCCATGGGTAAGTCTTTCTATGCCATTAGGAGAACAGCAAGCTATATCTACATAAAGAAATAGGATTTCAGTTTTAGCTCCCAGGGCCAGTCAGATCTCATGATCAGCTTCTTTGCCTTTCAGAGAAATAATTCTGATTTTGGGAGGGAAGGGAAAAGGGTCGTATCAATAGGAATAGTAGATAGTGATACTATCAAAGATGAAAATTCATTCTTTATTGTTTAGGCTTCTTTTTCCTTATAGTTTTCCTTAGGAAGAAAGTTTTCAAATTTATTATTGATGCTCAAGTTGAGTCATGTTCTTGCACTGTCTACTGATAAACTGCTCTTTGTTCTACCTGATCTAAAAATCGCCATGTTTTCCTTCCTTTGGATCATATGTCCACACTAGGAAGTCTTCTTAACCTTCTTTGTCATAGACCCCTTTGGCAATCTAATGAAGTCTATGGGCTTCTTATCAGAATAATATTTTTAAATATATAATCTACAAAGAATTACAGAGGAAACTTAATTACATTGAAATACAGTTGTCAAAATATTCTTAAAAAAAATAATTCTTGGATCCCAGGCTAAGAGGTCCAGCTCTATAAGATATTGATCAAAACATACTATTTTACAAGGAAAATCTAATTTAGAGTTCACCAATTCTTAGGCCTTTTTTGGCTACCTGTATCCTGACCCTATAGATGTGGCATATTAGTGACATTGTATGCTAAATAGTGTAATAGACAATTCACTTTGTATTCCTTGGAACAGAAAAGACATGATTAGTATTCAGGAAACTGAATTCTTTGAATGTTCTACCCATGCCTCATTCATATGCTAAAGGTAAAAAAGCAACATATTTATCATATTTGAATTAGAAAGTCTAAAATCTATGTTTTATAACTAAGGGAGAAAAAAAAGCAGAAAAAAAATCATGCAGCTAGCCCCTAAAAATGGCAAACAAATTGTAAATTGTAAAATTTTTGAAATTGTAAATTAAGAAATTTTCAGTATTTTCAGTGACACTGATTAACTATGACATGACTTCTCTTGTGTGAAGTATTTGTCCCCTACTGCTGGGCATATAAAACATATATTCCTTTCATCCCTAGAACCATTTTAATTTTATGATTATCATAGGAAGAGGATTAGTCTTTGTAGTTAAAAAATTGGGTTCAAGGGCTATCCCAATCCATGCAAACTTTGGCAAAGTTTTTGGTTAATTTCTCTGAACCTCAGATTCCTTGTATATAAGAGAATAGTAGTCCTATGCCTTGAGAGTAAATGAGATAAAATATGTGAAAGTGTTTTGTATGTTTTATAAAGCTATAGAAATATCATTTTTAAGGATTCACTATCCTTAACTTCATTGTTCAAACCAAAGAAACGACAGTAATTTTGGGCCTTTCAGGCCAAGTAGGTAACCATCATCTTTAGAGTCTGGGATAGGAAGAATTAAACATGATCTTTTTCAAGTTTTCAATCAACAAGCATTTATTAAGTACCTCCAACTTGTCCGGCTCTGGGAATACAAAGACACCAAATGACTTCGAGGGATTCACATTCCAATGTGGGAGGGTAGGACACAAGAAATATAGATTTTATATAATTTGTTATATATTTATAGTGGGGAATTTTCAACTGTACCAAATGTAGTAGACTATAATATGCTTGCCAGAGACAAAAAGTTGCTGCCAGTAATGAACAGATATATACTAAAAATTTATCAAGTTCTCTTTGCTCTGTACTTTTTTTAAAGATATGAGATTCTAACTCCAAATGCTATTCCAAAAGGCTTTATGGATGGTAAACAAGCTTGTGAACGAATGGTAGGTTTTCCTTAAGTTTTAAGTTATTATTTGTTGTTATATATTGTTGTTTGTGCAGAAACTAAACCAATTTTTGTCTTTTAGATCCGAGCTCTAGAATTAGATCCTAACTTGTACAGAATTGGACAGAGTAAAATATTCTTCAGAGCTGGAGTTCTGGCCCACTTGGAAGAAGAACGCGATTTAAAGATTACAGACATCATCATTTTTTTCCAGGCTGTTTGTAGAGGTTACTTAGCCAGAAAGTAAGTTGCTAGGGAATCTTATAATAACAACAGTTATTGGCATTTGTTTAGCACATTAAAGTTTTCAAAGATGTTATAACCCAGAAAGGCTCAGCTTAGGTGCCACTTTCTTTTAGAGGCCTCTCTCCTGATTCCCTCAATTCTTAGTTTCCTTTTTTTTTTTTTTGCTGAGGCAATTAGGGTTAAGTGACTTGCTCAGGGTCACACAGCTAGGAAGTGTTAAGTGTCTGAGACCAGATTTGAACTAATGTCTTCCTGATGTCAGGGCTGGTGTTCTATACACTGTGCCATCTAGTTGCCCCTTAGTTTCCACTCTTAATCCTCTCTTCTACCATTAGCAAACCACTGTATTTATTTTGTGTGTATCTTGTATGTACTTAACTGAAAACTTGTTATATGCTCATATTAGAAAATGAGATTCTTCAGGGCAGGAACTGACTCTCTTATGCTTATAGTTACTGGCACATTGTGGGTGCTTACTTAATGAATATTTGTTATATAGACATATTTGGATCCCTGTACTAAGAATTCATTATGGTTTTATCATTAAGTATATTTTACAATGTTCTCATTCTTTGAAAATTGATAATCTTTAAAAATATTTAAAATATATGTCCTATGTTACATGCTAAAAGAATAATTCAAAACCTCTGTACTCAAGAAACCTGAAATACAATCATGGTAAATAAAAGAATAAATGCATTTTTTAAATACCTATTGCATGGGGCACTGAGAATCTAAATATAGTCTCTTTCCTTTAGGGGGTTTATAGTCCATCAGGTAATATAACATCCACATATAAGTATATACCAAAAAATCCATGTTAATTAGGTAGAGGAGCTAGATCTAACAGCCTGAGAAAGGTCTCATGTAGAAGGTGGTATTTGAGCTGGGCTTTGAAAGAAACTAGGAATGCTAAGAGGTAGAGTTGAAGAGGAAGCTTGTTCCACACATGAGGGACAACCTGTGCAAAGGCAGGAAAATATGGGAATTTGAGTATTATGCATGAAGAACAGTAAGAAGCCCAATTTGACTAGACCACTATGTGTCATGGGGAATACTGCATAATAATCTTGGAAAGTTAGGTTGGAGCCAGTGCTCTAATTATCAGACAGAAGAGTTTATATTTTCTCCTAAAGATAATGGAGTTTAATTAGTAAAACAATGACAGTGGTATCTTTAGACCTTTGCTTAAAGGAAGATCATTTTAGTGACTATATTTTGGATAAAATAGAGTGGAGAGTTGAGGCAATAAACAGGCTCTTAAAATAATCCTGGTGAGAGGCAGAGAGAGTGTGGCCATATGAATAGAGAGATGTCTTAAAAGAAGACTTCATGACATGAGTGAGGTCTAATTGGACTTCAAGAAGGCAGAAGATAAAAAAACAGCATTGTGAGACAGAATGACAGGAAGAAAAGGGCATTATTGGGAAGAAGGAAGTTAGGAGGGAAACCCACCTACTTTGGTAAATCAGGGAAGTGAGGATTTAATTAATGAGTTCTCATTTAGTTTTTCTAAGTACAGATATCCAATACATCTGCAGTAAAAGATTTCAGGACTATTGAATGAAAAGTCAGGATTACATGTGTAGTTTGTGGTCTTAATTTGAAGCTACAAGAGTAGATTTTTCTAGCAGAAAGGGGAAATAAATGACTTTGGGGAAACACATGTTCATGGGATGAGAGGGAAGAATAGTCATCAGAGGAAACGTAAGCAGCAGCTAAGGTGATTTTTAAGTCTAACAGGATGATAGAAACCATAGGAGTAGAGGGAAGATAAACAATATAAAATATTGTAGAGAGGTCCAGGAAATAAAGAAAAAGACCATTGAATTCAACAATTAGTAAGTCAAAATGACCTTGAAAAGAGTAGCTTTAGGAGCATGAACTGAAGGTAGAACACAGATTGTAGAGATCTAGGAAATGAAGGCAGTAGAGATTAAGTCATTTATTCAAGAAGTTTTATCCATTAGAGAAAATTCCACAATAGCTAATAGGGACATTACAATCAAGAAAAATTTTCAGAATAAGGTAAACCTATCCTTTTTTTTTTTTTTAATTATTATTAAAGCTTTTTACTTGCAAAACATGTATGGGTAATTCTTCAACATTGACCCTTACAAAGCTTTCCATTACAAATTTTTCCTCCCTAGTCCCTACCCCTCCCTTAGATGGCAGGAAGTCCACTACATGTTAATTATGTTAAAATACTTGACAAATTGAATATATGTATGCATATTTCCACACTTATGTTGCTGTGCAAGAAAAATCATGTCTACAAGGAAAAAAGAATCTGAGAAAGGAAACATAGTGCAAGCAAACATCAATACAGAGCATGAAAATGTTATGTTGTGGTCCACATTTCATATCCCTCTCTCTGGGTGTATATGGCTTTCTTCATCACTGAACAACTGAAACTGGTTTGAAACATTTCATTGTTGAAGAGAGCCATGTCCATCAGAATTGATCATCATATAGTATTGTTCCTGTGTATAATGTTCTCCTGGTTCTGCTCATTTCACTCAGCATCAGTTCATGCAAGTCTCTACAGGCCTCTCTGAAATCATCCTGCTGGTCATTTCTTATAGAACAATAATATTCCATAACATTCATATACCATAATTTGTTCAGCCATTCTCCAATTGATGGGCATCCATTCAGTTTCCAGTTTCTAGCCACTATAAAAAGGGCTGCCACAAACATTCTTGCAAATGTGGGTCTCTTTCCTTCTTTTAAGATCTCTTTGGGATATAAGCCCAATAGAAACACTTCTGGGTCAAAGGATATGCACAGTAAACCTATCCTTTTTTAAGGATAAGGGTATGCATACAATTAGCAATAAGAAATATAGTTTGCTGGAAAGGAAGAGAAGTTAAATTGAAAATCAAGGTAAAAGTGGGAGAAAATACCTTCAAAAAAATAGAAACACATGACTTTCAGAGTAGTATCTAAGATAGATTTTTCACACAGATGCTTTCACACAAGGCAGCTTCTTGTTGAAGTGAAAAGTGGAAAGGAAATGAGGTCTGAGTCATAAACATGGACAATTAGAACAGTATCAGTTCAAAATACACTTTAAAAATCCATAGAATGAATAAAGAAGAGATTGGTTTGGCAAATGTATAAACCTTGACAAAGTTAGGTGGCTTGCATTTGTAGTGATCAAGGTTTCCCATGCTAAGGTCATGAGTAAGTGTGTAGGAGCTAAAATATTTTATTAACTAGAATACCCTTTTCTCTGACCGTATAAAGTTAGAATTTGCCATATTATTTATTTCAAAAAAACTTAGTCATTCCAAAAGCTATAAATTTTGTCCCAATTCTTATCATAAATATGCTTCTTTCTTCCTTTTTATTTCGGTTCTAAGGGCATTTGCAAAGAAACAGCAACAATTGAGTGCCCTGAAAGTCTTACAGCGTAACTGTGCAGCTTATCTAAAATTACGTCATTGGCAGTGGTGGAGAGTTTTTACTAAGGTTAGTTGCTTGTATGTTTTTGAATAGCATTTTGATTATGTATTGTGTATTACATGATTATATAAAGAAAACAAAAACAATGCTAAACTTATCTTGCCACAGGTGAAGCCTCTACTACAAGTTACCCGCCAGGAGGAGGAGCTTCAGGCCAAGGATGAAGAGCTGTTGAAAGTTAAAGAGAAGCAGACAAAGGTAGAAGAAGAACTTGAAGAAATGGAAAGGAAACACCAACAGGTATGTTTATTGACAACTTGAAACTTCTGCTATCGTGTTGTCTTTATTAAAAGAATTTCACTGTTATATTTGGAATTCATGGTAAAATTCCATTTACTACTGAAGAATAATTCACGTATTTATTTTTAATATAATTATATTAGTAATTAGCCTACCCAGAGGCTTTAAAATCTTTAAGAAATAGTAATGTTTAATATCTTATTTCATAAATACAACTAGAATTCAAATATAGATGTGATTTAAAGACTGAAATGTGGCATTTTGTCTAGCTTTTCTTTCTCCTGAGTTCCTACATTAAAAGGGTAAAATATTCATCTGTTTCTCTTATCTTTCTTCTGTGTCACCTGTAACTATAAGCATTTATTGGATGAATATCTAGTCTGTATTCAAACTGGCACTAGTTAATATCTATGAATCTGTTCTGAACAAAAAAGTCACACATTCTTGGGAATTAACTCATCTGTATACTTTTGTGACAATTACAAAATTACTCTTGTGTTAGTAGATAATAAGTTAAACTCTTACATAAAAATACCCAGTGAGCATAAGAAAAATAAGCTGGGAAAGATATTTTTGTGCATATCCCTTCTTTATTCATGCTGTGGATTTTTTAAATGTATTGTGACCAGATCAGTGTGTGTGTGTGTGTGTGTGTGTGTGTGTGTGTGTGTGTGTGTGTGTGTGTCTAAATGAACCGAGTGGGCAAAAAAATGAAAAGTATATTGAATCTAATTTATGAACATTTTATAAATTGACATTCATAAATTCATTTTTATGTTGTTTAGAAGTATATCTGTCTAACTTGATTTTATTGTTATTTTGTTGTGTACAACCATTTAACAAATAATTGTTACCTAAGAAAAATGATTATTATGTATCTAGAAACGTAATTTCTTTTGATGCATACTGATAATTGTAAATACTAGCTATATGTCTTTGACATAAAGTTTCAGTACTTATTATAATCCTCTCTAATAAATGTTTTGCATGAACAACAGTACTATATGACGATCAATTCTGATGGACATGGCTCTCTTCAACAATGAAATGTTTCAAACCACCTCCAATTGTTCACTGAAGAAAGCCATATACACCCAGAGAGAGGGATGTGAAATGTGGACCACAACATAACATTCTCATACTCCTTGATTGATGTTTGCTTACATTATGTTTCCTTTATCTGATATATCGTTTGTGTAGATAAGATTTTTCTTGCACAACAATGATAAGTTTGGAAATATGTATACATATATTCGATTTGCCAATATTTTAACATAATTAACATGTAGTGGATATCCTGCCATCTAGGGGAGGGGTGGGGAGTTGGGGGGAAAAATTTGTAACAGAAAGCTATGTAAGGGTTATTGTTGAAGAATTACCCACACATATGTTATGCAAATAAAATTAAAAAAAATTAAAAATAAAAAAAATAAATGTTTTGCATGGATATATGGCATCTTATTAGGTATTTCCCTATGTTGATAGCTTTTAGAGGAGAAGAACATTCTTGCAGAGCAGTTGCAAGCAGAAACAGAGCTCTTTGCTGAAGCTGAAGAGATGCGAGCCCGTCTGGCTGCAAAAAAACAGGAGCTAGAAGAAATTCTTCATGACCTGGAGTCCAGGGTTGAAGAGGAAGAAGAACGAAACCAAGTTCTCCAAAATGAAAAGAAAAAAATGCAAGGGCACATTCAGGTATCTGTAAATGTTTTTTAAGGGTCATGTGGCTCAAAGCTGATCAGATTTCTGAAAGAATTTTTTAACTTTAAAGGCCTGGGTCAGCACAAGCTGTAGGATTCTTAAAATTCTCTACAAGTTCCTTGGTGATGAGGCTTGCCCCACAGTTTCTCTAAAATTTCTTCCAACAGAATGTAAGCTCCTTAAGGATGGATTCCTACATTTTTATTTTTTATCTCTTTTGCTGCCACAAAATCAGTGTTTAATGAATGTTTGTTGAATTGATTTGGATTATATGCTCTTTTGACCTGAGCTTGTTTAACCACATATAATAGAATACCATAGTGAGGCCCTGGTCGTAAATCAGGCCTTGAAGTTTTCCAAGTGCCTTTGTGGAATAAATAGAAGTTGTAGATAACAGATTTATATGTGTGTGTGTGTGTCGAGTAGGAAGGGATTTGTTAAAATAATTACAATTAAACTTAGAAATCTAGTGATAGTGATGTTTTTAATCATGTCTTCAAAAGTTATTTCTTTTCTTTGCAGTAGCATTCAACAGTAACATGGTATTATGTTTAGAACTTAATCTGTATTTTACATTCTTAAGTAGCATTTTACCAATGCAAGATGACTTATGATATCATAAATGAATAATGAATGAAAATCAAGTAATCCCTTTGTGCTTAGTTCTTTGTTAAGTAGCTGGTATATGATAGAAGCTCATTACTTAATTGTTGAATAAAACACATGTAGGAGAATTTAGGTGCAGAGCAGATAAATTAGAGAATTTAGCTGCAGGCCTGGATATCCTAAGAAATTAACTCCAGGATATTTGCTCCCCAGGAACAGCAGCAACCTTTGGGAATAAGGGAATGGCCCTACAGATTAAAGTGAACAAGGGATTCTAGGTTCCCTCTGGCAGGATTTAAGAGGCCTACTCAGGAAAGGGAAAAGGGGCCTCAGCAGGAAGATTGGGGTGGCTTTTATGGCAGAGGGTGGTGGAAGTAGGGTCTTACTGGGGACCAGTTACTGCCAGAGTTCTCCAGATACCCCTAGGTGAAGTCTTGAGCAGCCTGACAGCATGGAGCAGAAGTAAGGTCCTGTTCACTAGGTGCCAGTTTTGACTGGTCTTGAGGAATTGTATAATGAACATGACTTTCTCTTTTTTAGTCATTGTAGTCATCTAACTTAATCTTCATTCAACAAAAATTTATTAAGCACCGCTATGTGTGGAGCACTAGAGTACAAAGGTAAATATTAAAAATAATAGCAGATTTTTATATAGTGCTTTAAGTTTAGCAGAACATTTACAAAATAATATATCATTTAATCTTCACAACATTCTTATGAGGTAAGTACTACAGGTATTTTTTATCTCTGTTTTACAGATGAGAAAACTGAGGCTCAGAAGTTAAGTGATTTGCCCAAGGTCAAATATCTAGTAAGTATCAGAGTCAGGATTTCAAACCCAGGCCTCTCCTGATTCCAAGTCTAGCACTCTTTTCACAACACCTGATGCATCATTTTTTATTTCATGATAAGATATCCTTGAGAACCCTAAAATGTAGTGTAGTACCCATTTGGATAAACTGGTATAGTCACTGTGTAACACCTCACACATCTCACCTGAGTGAGATAACTCTCACTCACTGGGCTGATTATTTCACTAACCTGTCATCACACTAGTCAGGTTAATGTTACTCAGGAAGGACCATCATCATGAAGCTACATCTAGATTCTTAGGTTCCTGTAAGTGTATCTTTTACAAAGTAAACGCCCCTTCCATGCTCATCACTCTTAAACTTAAATTATTCGTCCATCTATATTAACCAGCTACTCTCAATCATAAGACATAGCCATTTATTTACCAGTAAAGAAAAATAACAACAAGTTTTTGCATATTAAAGCAAATTCAAGTATAATAAATCCACATTTAAACTTGAGGTACATTCTTTTCTATCAACACACTCTGTAGCTGTGAAGAAAAGTGAACATATATTTAGAAAATGCAGGTACTTAGAATTGATAATTTTTTTTTAGAATTGATAATTTATAATTGGGCCTCAAGCTTTGATGACAAAAATCACTTCACTTCTAACTGTCCTCATAGCTCTATAGCTGAGCAAGTTAACTAAATGTAGCCAGCTCATCTTTCATAAAGATTATGTATTGTCCATTAGATTTCAGCATCTCTTTTTCTATTACAAAGCCTCCTTCCCCTTTCTGCATTTTCCTTGCAAAGCAAAGGGAGTATCAAAGAATAAAAAATAATTCTGAGATTCTTCCTCTCTCTGTGTGTTGATGAAGGCGACATCTGGAGCCAAAACTGTCTCCAGTGAGCTTTTAATCTTGATATTTACAATCATTAAGTAGAAGCCAAAGTTTCTTTGTCAGCTGACTTGACTTCTGCTCTTTCTTCAAATGCCTTGGAAAAAGCTGCTTTGAGAAACTGCTCAATCTTCTCTCCTGCCAGTTTTTCAATTTCTTCACCAAAGGCTCTCCCCCTTAGACTAAATGTTTTCAGGGGCTTAAATTGAAATCTCACCTTTTACTTATGTGGTAATAACTCAAGTGATTTCCCCTTATCATTCTCCCTTTCTCTAGATCATTTGAGTTTTACAGTTTCTTGAGACTCAAAAGTTGGATGCAAAGAAGCTGTGATCACAGGGCCCTGCAGCCCCAACTATAAAGGAGTTCACAAAATAGCCATCTATCACATTGTGTCCTTGAAACGGTTTCACCAAAAACTAGTAAATATAGTAAATAAAAAGTTCTTTGTCTGAGTCTTTAAATCATTCATTTTTTTGCATACAAATAAGGCATTCCCTCATATCCTTTACAAAGTGATTAAAGTCTTTATAATTATGGCACATTCATTTTCTGTCTAAAACCACTTAGATCCAATCTGATATCTCTGTCTTCACACACACATTTTAGCAGTTGTTATTAACCCAAAGTTCTTATCCTTTTCCTTTTAGGCATCATATGGTTCATCCATTTAAAAAAAGGCAGTACTCTTTATGTTCTTCACAAGTCAACTTAATTCTTTCTTAATTCTGCATAAGATCAGGATCTTCTAGTAATAGACATTCTTTTTAATATGCCTTGTCTTCATAAAAACATTTAATAAATATTTTCTGAATTTGAGAGTGTGCATCCTTTTTTTTTAAGCTATATACTACTTAGCACAATGCCAGTTCATCCAGTAAGAAAGAAACATGATCTCCACTCAAACTACTTGTATCTTTTTTTCCAATAGTATTTCATTTTTCCAGATATATGCCAAGATAGTTTTTAGCATTCATCTTTGTGTTCCAAATTTTTTTCCTCCTTACTACTCCTCAAGACAGCAAGCAGTCCAACATATGTTGCAATTCTTCATCAAGACTATTGGCATTTGAGCAAATAATTATCAATTCTTTTCATTACTACCAATGAATCAGTTTTCATTTCACATAGAATCCTAGAGTTTTAGAATGGACTTCAGCAACTATCTTGTTTAACCTAGTTCTGAATAAGAATTCTTTTTACAACCTACTTAGCATGTAGCCAACATCACCTTAACTTGAATGCATCAAGTAAGAGAAAACCAAGTCTTTCCCGGTGGTGGCCCATCTACTCTGCAATAGTTGAATCAGTAGGAAATTTTTTGTAATATTAAATCCTTAATTTACCACTTTGAAACCTGTTGTTAGCTATTAGAACAAATAAAACAAGTCTAACGCCTATATGACAGTCTTTCAAATACAATTTTCATGCCCTTCCTTAGTCTTTTCTTCTCCAGGTTAAACATCCCCAGTTCTTTTAGCAAAGGCCCTATTAGACATGATTTTAAATCTCTCTAACACTGTGTCTGTGACCTTGGGCTGATCATTTTAAGCCTTCCTGGCCCCCAGTTTCTGAGGAGGTTGAACTAGATGTCTTCTGAGATCTCTTTCAGTTCTAGATCAATATATCATCTTATCTTTTTCTTACTAAGAATATGTAGATAGATAGATAGATAGATAGATAGATAGATAGATAGATAGATAG
>JAJPUD010000599.1:211790-251667 GCA_023553655.1 Myrmecobius fasciatus | reverse complement strand
TAGATAGATAGATAGATAGATAGATAGATAGATAGATAGATAGATAGATAGATAGATAGATATTGTGTATGTGTCATATTGTAACTTGAGATTGCATTTGCATTTTTTGGCCACCACATCACACTTTTAACTCTTTTTAAGTTTATGTTAAGCTCTCCAAAACTTTTTCAAACTATTGTCTAGCCATATTTCCCCTGTAATTTTGAAGATTTTTTTGATCCTAATAAATGTAAAATTTTCCTCTGTTAAATTTTATATCAATAGATTCAGCCCACCATTCTAGTCTGTTGAAAGCATTTTGCATCCTAACTGTATTCATTGTGTTAGCTATTCATCCAAAATTTGTTGTTGTTATTTTTGTTCTTTACAATCTGCAAATTTAATGAGAATTCCATCTAGTACACTGATAAAAATGTTAAATAGCACAAGGCCAAACAAAGAGACCTCCTTCAAAACTGAAGTATTAATGATTACTTTTTCAGTGCAGTCATTTAACCATTTCAGCTGTAACTCTGCCATCATTTAGTCCTCATTTTTCTCTTGGCCAAAAGAATAGCATGAGATACTTTGTCTAGTACTTTACTGAAACTATCAATATAATTTCACTAATTTTACAGTCTTATAACCCTGACAGAAAAGGAAATTGAGATTAGACTAGCATCACCTGTTATTAAAGAGACCATGTTGCCTCTTTATGATTACAGCTTTCTTTTCAGGATATTTACTTTCTCTAATTCCAGAATTTTTCCTGAAATTGAAGTCAGTTTTCCTGGTGTATAGTTTTTAGACATTTTCCCCTTTTTAAAAATTCGGACAATATTTGCCTCTCCCTATTCCTTGTAGGATTTTTTCTATTCTTAAAGATCTTTCAAAGATTACATTCTCGGATTCTTTCATCCCAGAATAATGATGACTTGCTTGGACAGTCCCCCTTGTTATAACTTTTCTTATCTGTGATATAATCTCCATTTAGCTATTTCCTCCCCTAACTATTACAATCCAAAGATTTTTCTTCTTGGCAGATAAAACAAAAGGAAAACAAAAATTGTACATCTTCCCCTACTTTCTTTTGTCCATTATTATCAACACATGCAAAACACAATAACTTTTTTAAAAAATCATCCTTTTTATGTATCAATTTTTCTTTGACACACTGAACTCACTATGATTCATGCTGCATCATCCATTGCCTTCCTTGTGTCTTCTTTGTTTATCTTTTTTTTCTTTTGGCAAGGCAGTCAGGGTTAAGTGACTTGCCCCAGTTCACACAGCTATTAAGGGTCAAGTGGCTGAGGCTGAATTTGAACTCAGGTCCCCCTGACTTTTGGGCCAGTGTGCTATCTAATAGGCCACCTGACTGCCCCTTATATTTATCTTTTTAAAATCTAAATTTGTCAGATTCCCTATATAGCCACATCTATCTGATATATTTTTTCTCTTTGTGTTATCAGAATTTTGTTCTTAAGAACTTTCCGTCCCTTCTAGGCCCACTTTCCCAATAGAATTCACTAGACCATTCTGTCTTAACTAAAACCTTTGGAATATGCTCTCATAATATCTGTGGCACAAAAGGACTTTTCCTCTACTCCAGCACAATACAAAATTCTAAAATTAATTGGTTACTTTGTTCCACAGGTCTCATCATTTCCACCCTAGTAGTTCATGCCTTCTTACTGAGAATCAGGTCTACAATAGAAGTTCTTTCATTGGTTCCTTTACTTTCAGAGACATCTGAAGTTCTCATTAAGGCAAATTAAGCAATTATTGACTTCTTTCATCAGAAAATCAAGTCTAGTAGATGTCCAGATAATTGAAGTCCACCAATGAGTATCCCATGCAAGTGAAATTTTTAAATGCATAAAATAAAATACATAAGATTACAAAAGGAAACCAGTAAATTGAATAAGTTCTTGAACCTCAGGTCAAGAACCACTGAACTAGCACATTCATCAATCTATCAAAAAAATTTATTAATCACTAATGTGCCTTTTACTGTGTCAAAGTCTCTTTTCAAGGAACTTATATTCTAGTGGGGAAACAACATGTGAACAACTAGGTAACATGTGCAAGATACCTTGAGAAGATGAGAGTTATTCTCTGATGCTACATATAGTGTTCTGTACTCATTGTTCATTCCCAGTTCTGCAGCGCAGGGAAAGAAATGGGGTTGTTCAGTTCTTTCTTTTTACCCTTTTGTAATTATGCAAATTGTTTTCCTGATTCTTTTAACTTCATTGTACATTAGATTATGTAAGTCTTCTCATGTTTTTCTTTTTCATTTATTGTGTTTGTATCCCCAGTATCTAGTGGATAGCTTAATAAGTGTTTATTAATTGATTCTTATCCATCTTTTTAATGCTTTCTTTCCAAGAGATCTGAAATATACTTAAGTGCTTGCATAATTTCTGTTCTTGTTTCCATTGCTCTCTCCCATGTTTCCCACCTTTGATTCCTAACATGTATATACCTTCTTTATATATTCCCTCATTATTTCTTTTGACCTTATAACCATTTAGAAACATATTCTAGTCATTGGTTATATCCTACGAAGTCTTAATGAAACTCAGGAGATAAGATTTGTCTTCTTGCATTATGAACTATCTCATTACCCTGTTTGTTACCAATCCTTTATGTATTTGTATATTTACACTTGAGATCATTACAGTTTTTTCCTGGCTCCTTTGGATTTTTTTCTCTTATGAAATTGTGTCTTCACTACTACACTTTACTTCCCTCATTATAGGGACTTTCTTTAGTATCTTTCTTAGTGGATATATGTAGGCATGTTTTCCTTCCCACCTCTTCTCATCCCTTCCCTTACTTTTATGGTTACAAAATTTTTAATTATGTTTGTGATGGGGATTTCATTCTCATTAGCCCTTTCTAGGTGTGTGCCATATTGCTTGGGAACCAGTCATTCCTATATTTTAAGCCTTGGTTCTGAAATCTCAATCCTATTGTCATACCAGCTGTTTACTTCCTGAATTTAATGCAGAATCCCAAAAGAGTGAGGATTTCACTTCTTATAAAATGCTGTGAAGGAGCATGGAATAATAGAGAAAGGGCTGGACTTGGATTCAGAAAGACTTGGGTTCAAATCCCACCTCTAACTTACTAGCTGTGTGACAATGGATTAGTCACTTATCCTATCTGAGCCTCAGGTAACAGACTATAAGCTTTGTGCAAACTGCTATCTACATACGTATAAGGAGTTTAAAACATTTTGATATTGACAAAATGTATTTGCACAAGGCGGGAAAATTGCTTGTACCTTTAATGATTTATAATCAGTGATTTATAAGCATAATTTACAGATTCCAAATGATTTAAAATGTGATAGAGATGAATTAAAGGACTTTTAATTCAATGATCTTTAAATATGGGTGATCGATTGCAAATTCCATTGTGTACTTATTTTTAATTCATCTTTAGCTAAGTAGCGGAATTTGAGACATGTCATTTAATGTCTTTAAGGAGTTTTAATACATTCAAGACAATTTTGAAAAAAAGAGTAAATGCTAACTTGGTAATTGAAGATACACTAGATAATCTTATGCATTTTTCTATGTATATTGCTTTTAACCAGGCTTTAACTAATTTTTTTTTGTTTGATTCTGAGATGTTATTTTGTAAGATATAAGATTGTACTAGAAAAAGTGAGCAAAATATGTACTAAGTATGCTTCTTCTGTGAAGGACTTAGAAGAGCAGCTTGATGAAGAAGAAGGAGCTCGGCAAAAATTACAATTGGAAAAAGTCACAGCAGAAGCCAAAATCAAGAAAATGGAGGAGGAAATTCTACTTTTAGAAGACCAAAATTCCAAATTTATCAAGGTATCCCTTGTTGTCAACTAAGCTTAGAATTTGAAAAGGATATTTTTCATGTCCATGCAAACTCCCTGAGTTTTATTTTGTATTAGTTTATGTATTGTTCTTTCAGAGATTACGTTTTCATTTTTGTCTTTGTAGCTCAAGAACCCCTAGCAAAGTACTTTCCACATAGTGTGTGCTTAATACATTTTTGGATTATATTGAATCGAATTTTTTTTTGTCCTGCCTACTTTTATAGACTTCTCAAGTTGTAGAAATTAGCAATTCCAACTAAATGTATAAACTATTTCAGTTTTACTTATTTTAATCATTTCAATGAGAAATATACATTATATCAATTTTTAGCTTCAGTTACTCCATTTTAGCCCTATTTTATGATATCATTAATGCCAGTGCTTGGTACCACTTGTAAAAGTTTTATTTGACATTTTGAATTTATTTTATAAATCAGTCAATTAATTATTCCCTAATAGGAAAAGAAACTGATGGAAGATCGCATTGCTGAATGTTCTTCTCAGCTGGCTGAAGAAGAAGAGAAATCCAAAAACTTGGCCAAACTTAGGAATAAGCAAGAGGTGATGATCACAGATTTAGAAGGTGAGTATTTTGTAACCATGAGTGTTTAGTGCAAAGCTTCCTAAATTGTGGGTCACAACCCCATATGGGATTGCCCAACTTGCAGATCATGAAAAATTTGCAGTTGTAAAAGGTATCAAATATTCCAAGATTTAATTTTTTATGTATAAATCAACAAACACATCCATCTCATTAGTATGCAAATTTGTTTTTGTCTTTAATATATGGTAAAATTATGCATATACCAAAGAATTGTTTTAAAATAAATTTTATTTGTTTGTGGTTTTGTTTGTTTTTGTTGTTGTTGTTGTTTTTGTTTTTTGCTTTTTTTGCTGAGGCAATTGGGGTTAAGAGACTTGCCCAGGGTCACACAGCTAGGGAATGTTAAGTGTCTGAGATCAGATTTGAACTCAGGTCCTCCTGACTTCAGGGCTGGTATTCTATCCACTGTACCACCTAACTGCCCCTATGATTTGTTTTCAGTAAATATTTGACTTATAATAATTGGAGTCATATAAAAATTTCTTAAGTGAAAATGTGTTATGAGTCTAAAAAGTTTAAGCACCGTATTAAAATATATGTAGTAGAAGCTAACTTATTTTTATGCTATCTAATTTTGTAGAGAATGCCCACATAGTTTTCTAAGACCATAAGTTGGTTCTGTGTTTTTAGGAGTTTTCTCTAAACCAATTAATATACAATTCCATTACAAAACCCAAAAAACTTTGATTCTTAATGAGTCATTTTTGAAACTGCTAAAAAACAATTTTTGAATAATTAAAGTATTTTGAACATTGTTTTGTTCTAGTCTAGTGTTTAGCTGTAATTTATTTTTCGTTCTGAAAAGATAAAATCAGAAGAAAAAAAAAGGAATATGTAAAAAAGAGAAAGAGAGAAGTCAGATTGAAAACCTATTTAGTGGGGAGTGCCCTAAGGTGGAGTTATTTAATGGTTGTGACTGCCCTAATCTCTACCCCTCAAGAAGAGCAAATAAGAAGCTAAAGCAAGAATCCAGTGAATAGAGCCAACTAATAGAGCAGTGACTTCACCTGGAATCAGGAAGTTGAGTTAAAATCCACAATATTGTTTGAACCTGAGAAAGTCATTTAACCTATTTGCTTCAGTTTCCTCAAATGTAAAATGGGGATAATATTGCCTACCTCACAGGTTTTTTGTAAGAATCAAATGAAATAACAATTGTAAAATGCTTGGCACAGTGCCTGACACATAGTAAACACTGTATTAATTTAATATTGGTATAATTGTTTTCTTTTATGATTTTTACTTATGTTTTGAGCTATTCTGAGACTTTTTTGTTACAATTTCACTGGTGAGGTCAGGAGGTATTTGGCTTTTAACATCTTACTGTTTGCTCTCTTTAATCTCATAATATTTGTTAATCATACTTCATGTTCTTTTTGTAATTATTAATTTTTCTTCCCAATTTTAGGATCTTCTCTATTAGTTTCTGTGTTTGTCTACTAGATTTTTATCAAGGCCTTTTTGATGCCTTAGGTGATTGTTGTAAATCTTATCATTTATATCCCTCCCTCTTTACTGGTGCTTCAGACCCCTATCCACTGCACTACCTCGAAGCCTTAATGAATTAATTAATTTAGGTAATAAATTAGGGCTCAATGCTGAAAATAGAGCATGTGGTACCTTCTACTTGATAGTCAAACCTCCTCCTCCTCCTGCCCCCAAATTAAGCAAATTATTATTATTTTTTTCCCCCTGAAGCAGTTGGGATTAAGTGACTTGCCAGAGTCACACAGCTAGGAAGTATTAAGGGGCTGAGACCAGATTTGAACTCAGGTCCTTCTGACTTCAGGGCTGGTACTCTATCCACTGTGCCCCATTAAGCAGACTCCTGATGGAGAAATTGTCAATAATAGTATTTCAACTTCCCACTTTTATGGTTATCATTAATTAACAGAAAGGTAGTGTTCTTTTCTTTTTTTTTTTAATTGAACCTTTTTATTTGCAGAACATATACATGGGTAATTTTCCTTTTCAATTTTTTTTATTATTAGAACTTTTTATTTGCAAAGCATATGTATGGGTAATTCTTCAACATTAACCCTTACAAAGCTTTCTCTTAAAAAATTTTTCCTCTTTCCCCCCACCCCCTCCCTTAGATGACAAGAAGTTTAATACATGTTAATTGTTAAAATACTTGACAAATCAAATATGTATATACATATTTATACAATTATCTTGCTGTACAAGAAAAATTGAATCTACAAGGGGAAAAAAAAAACCTGAGAAGGAAAACATAATGCAAGCAAACATAAGTAGAGAGCATGAAAATGCTATGTTGTGGTCCACACTCAGATCCCACAGGCGTCTCCCTGGGTGTATATGGCTTTCTTCATCACTGAACAACTGAAACTGGTTTGAAACATTTAATTGTTGAAGAGAGCCATGTCCATCAGAATTGATCATCATATAGTATTGTTCCTGTGTATAATGTTCTCCTGGTTCTGCTCATTTCACTTAGCATCAGTTCATGCAAGTCTCTCCAGGCTTCTCTGAAATTATCCTGCTGGTCATTTCTTATAGAACAATAATATTCCCTAACATTCATATACCATAATTTGTTCAGCCATTCTCCAATTGATGGGCATCCCTTCAGTTTCCAGTTTCTTGCCACTACAAAAAGGGCTGCCACAAACATTCTTGCACATGTGGGTCCCTTTCCCTCCTCTAAGATCTCTTTGCCCAGTAGAAATACTGCTGGGTCAAAGGGTATGCACAGTTTGATAACTTTCTGAATGTAGTTCCAAATTGCTTTCCAGAATGGTTGGATCCATTCACAGTTCCACCAAGAATGCATCAGTGTCCCAGCCTTCCCACATCCCCTCCAACATTCATTATTATCATTTCCTGTCATTTTAGCCAATCTGACAGGTGTGTAGTGGTACCTCAGAGTTGTCTTAATTTGCATTTCTCTGATCAATAGTGATTTGGAGTACCTTTCTATATGACTAGAATTAGTTTTAGTTTCTTCATCTGAAAATTGTCTGTTCATATCCTTTGACCATTTATCTATTGGAGAGTGGCTTGAATTCTTATAAATTTAAATCAATTCTCTATGTATTTTAGAAATGAATCCTTTATCAGAACACTTAAATGTAAAAATGATTTTCCAGTTTATTGCTTCCCTCCTAAGCTTGTCTGCATTAGTTTTGTTTGTACAAAAACTTTTTAACTTAATATAATCAAAATTATCCATCTGGTGTTCAATTAGGAGTTCCAGATCTTCTTTGGAGATAAATTTATTCCATCTCCATAGGTCTGAGAGGTAAACTATATTACGCTCCTCTAACTTGCTTACAAAATCACTCTTTATATCTAGATCATGAACCCATTTAGATCTTATCTTGGTATGTGGTGTTAGGTATGGGTCAAGCCCTAATTTCTTCCACACTAGTTTCCAATTTTCTCAGCAGTTTTTGTCAAATAGTGAGTACTTATCCCAGAAGCTGGGATCTTTGGGTTTATCAAACACTAGACTGCTATAGTTATTGTCTATTTTGTCCTGTGATCCTATCCTATTCAACTGATTGACTACTCTATTTCTTAGCCAGTACCAAATGCTTTATAATATAGTTTTAGAGCTGGTACTGCAAGACCACCTTCATCATCCTTTTTTTCATTAATTGCCTTGAAATTCTTGACCTTTTGTTCTTCCAGATGAACTTTGCTACTATTTTTTCTGGATCTATAAAATAATTTCTTGGGAGTTTGATTGGTATGGCACTGAATAAGTAAATTAGTTTGGATAGTATTGTCATTTTTATTATATTCTCTAGGCCTACCCATGAGCACTTGATATTTTTCCAACTAATTAGGTCTGTCTTTATTTGTATGGAATGTGTTTTGTAGTTTAGTTCATATAGTTCCTGACTCTTCCTTGGCAGATAGATTCCCAAATATTTTATACTATCGACAGTTATTTTGAATGGAATTTCTTTTTGTATTTCTTGCTGCTGAACTTTATTGGTAATATATAAAAATGCTGATGATTTATGTGGAATTATTTTTTATCCTGCAACTGTGCTAAAGTTGTGAATTGTTTCTAGTAACTTTTTAGTTGATTCCCTAGGATTGTCTAATAACAATTAGTTGATTCCTTAGGATTGTCTAAAACCCTCATATCATCTGCAAAGAGTGATAATTTGGTTTCCTCAAAGGTAGTGTTCTTTAATCATTTGGTAACACCATTTATTTTGATGTTTGTTACCTTTCTACATTGTCATTACTTAACATTCTGGTCATTTGCATATTGTTCTTTTGATTCTCCTTTCTTCATTGTATGTGATTTTACACAGGTTTTCTTCTGTTTCTCTGAAATCTTCATATTCACAATATTATTCCTTTACATACCACAAATTGTTTTCCCATTCCCTGATCTCCAGGACATGTAATTTGTTTCTAGTTTTCAGTTATGTATATAGTCCTGTTTAGACTGGACTTAAAAATTCATTGATTATAGGAAACTCCCTCTACTGTAGTAAGTAGGCACCTGCTCTACATGTAGTCATAGAGGGTCGTTAAGTGATATGTGAAGGTCACATAACTAGTTTGTGTCTGGGCACAGGATTTGAGCTAAGGTCTTCCACTTTATAATGTTGCTGTGAATATTTTTGTATGTGTGAATTTTTTGTTGTTGTTTTGTACCTCCCTGGATTATAGATCCAGTAGTAGAAACTCTGATTAAAATAAGTTGAGTATTTTTGTGGTGGTTTTGGGGGGGAAGAGGGTTTGGTTTTTGTTTTTGTTTCTGTATAATTTGAAATTGTCTTCCAGAATTGTCTAACAAATTAGCTATATCAACTGTGGATTTCCATACCTCTCTTCTCAAATCACCCTAAATAGCAAATTTTCCCATCCTTTCTACTTTGATAGATATGAAGTCATGCCTCAGAGTTTTTAATTTGCATTTTTTTTATTATTGAGAATCTTCCACTGTTTTTCAGATGATTCTTAGTAGTTTGCCTCTTTCTCTCCCCCCGCCCCACTCCCACCCCTTCAGAAATGTAGGTGTATCCTTTGCCCACTTATCCTTTTGGGAATGTCTTCTAACCTTACAGATTTGTTATTTGGTACCCTTCAAATTCAAAAGAACACTAGATCTTACATTGTGTATTGCTGCAAATCACTAACATCTGGTTTTTAAAAATAGAACTGATTAATGCAATAGTTATAGTAACTTAAAAGCAAAAACAAACAGTATTGTAGTGTTTGATAAATCCAAGTACACAAACTATTCGAGAAAGATATTAAGTTTACAAAACTGCTAGGCAGACAAAAACAGTTTTATAGAAAATGGATTAGGCCCGCCACATATATCAAATAATGCCACAAGAAATTCTAAGTTGATAAGTAATCTAATAAAAATAGATTACACCATAAAAACCTTATCCCTCACAACTAGAGATTGAAGAAGTACTTATAAGAACTAGCAGGACAGTGGAGACAATAAAAAATAAATTTAAAAATTTTGATTATGTAAAACTTTTTTAAAGGGGCAAAAAAAAAGTCAACACAACTAGAATTCGAAAAAAGATACAGAATTGGGGAAAGTCCTTTATTTCTCTGATAGAAGTCTGATACCAACATTGTTTTATAAAACCATATAATTGGAGAAAAATAATCCCTACTTTTATTCTCCTTGCTCTGGGTCCAAAGACACCCTCCAGCACTGTGTCTGCTTTTCTGACTATGCCATCTATATTAATACCTTAGTATTCCTCTTCACACAATTCCTGTCAAACTCATACCTCCTTTTAAATTGTAATGGGTTTCAAACATTCAGACATCTTATAAAATGTAACAGAGGCCCTGTCATGTTTTTGAATAATAAAATAAAAAGCTGCTTATTCTTGAAAAAATTCCAACTTGGTTGTCTTGATGTGTTCAGTGTGTTGAAAAGCCCTCTTATGTCTTGCCTTAGAGCGCTTAAAGAAGGAAGAGAAAACTCGTCAAGAGCTGGAAAAAGCTAAAAGAAAACTTGATGGTGAAACTACAGATCTGCAGGACCAAATAGCTGAGCTACAGGCCCAGATTGAAGAACTAAAAATCCAGTTGGCCAAGAAAGAGGAGGAGCTACAGGGTGCTCTTGCCAGGTCTGAGATTAATAAGATCATTGTGTTTAGTCATGTTCATATGGATTTTATTCCTGAAGAGGTTGGAGAGGAATTGTGGAGAGATGTTTGCAGATGTCAGCTACATATGCCAAAGTTAATATAACACCAAAATGCCTGGCTTTACTATAACAGAATTGCCAGTATTCTGTTCATTTTAATTTGTTGTAAAACTTGGGGGAGTGGAGGGATGATTTATTTTTCTCAATTTCATCCCTATTTATAAGATGTTCTGTTTTTAGAATGCAGACATATTTAATTTATATTCTAGAAATTATGAAGTTATGTAGCAATAAATAAAAGTCCTTACAAGGGTTCAAAAAATTGACCTCATAAAAAATTGGGAGTACAGTTCATAGTTAGATAGCAATTCATCTGAATAAGTTCTAGGTGTTTTAGTGGACTACAAGCTCAATATGAGTCGTGTCAAAAAATTTTCCAGATTGTCCATTTTATCTTTTTAAGCCAAGTGTAAATTTGTTTCTATTGAGTTACATCTGATTAGACTCATCCCAGTCTTCCATTGCATAAAGATTTATCTGGGTCCAGTTAACTATCCTTTCCACCTTTGCATAATTTTCAGTTTTGATATACATGCCATTTGTGCCTTTATTCAAGTAAATGATAAAAATATTAACTAATATAGGACCAAGTACAGATCCCTGGTACAGTCCACTGGAGAATACCTGTCAAGACGGGAGAGAACCATTAATAACTATTCTTCAAACCCAGCCATTTATGCTTTTCAGAATCTAGTTAAGTTATACTGTCATCTTTACCCTATCTCTTCATCTTTTCTACAAGAATGGCATGAAATCTAATTATTTACTAAAACATAAATTATATCTGTAGCATTTCCCTGATCAACCAGTTTAGGAACCTGTCCAAACACACATACACATGACTTACTCTTGATAAAGCCATACAAACTCTATAATCACTAATTCTTTTTTCTTCCTGCTTACTTTTTGCTTTAATTCTGCTCCTTAACTTGCCTTACTATTACTGGTTTAACCTCCTCCCATCCACCCATCTTTCCCCCATATTTCTTTATAGATTTTGGAGGGTGCTATACTCTTCATGATACAGATGTAATGTTGCCTATTTAACCCATTCCCGATGTGAGTAGGTTTTCAGAACTACAAGCCCTTCCCCCCCCAATGCCTCTATGTCTGTTCTTCCTCTGCACCTCATTTGTATAACATGATTATTACTTTTTGCCTTAACTCTATCCCAAACTTTCTTTTGAGCTACCTCATTGTTGATGTCAAACATAAATATATGGTATACATTTCCTATATTAAAAAAACAAAATTTGTCCATGTTGAGTTCCTAGAAATTAATCTTTGATATTGTTAAATTTTCTTATATGTTAAAATTTCTATTAAGTTAGGGATTGGTTAATAGAAAGTCCTGAAAATCTGCAGGTTCATTGAATGAGAGAAGAGAATTTCTTCTTGTTGGTTCCTCACCTTTTGAATGATGAAATTATTACTGAAGCAAGTCAGGAAGTGATTAACCGTGCAGTTGTTTGAATAACTAAAGGCCCCCATCTCTGCTATATCTTTCCTGTGGACCAAGTTTCTCACAAATTTCCCAAACTTCTAATTTTCTCTTTCTGTCCAAGTGGTCTATAATATACTCAAATAACATGTATCTGTATTGTGTTATGTTGATAAAAAGTGCATATCCTCTAGTCTGAATACACTGTATTCAACATTGATAGAGAATAGTTTATATGTGTTATATGGCATTGTGTAATTGACCTGGGATTTACAAAAAAAAAAAAATTATATATGATGATAGTTATATATTGGTGGCAGACAATTGACTGAATAATGTCCCCCCAGCACTGTTTAGGTACCCAGTTCACTGTCTTCAGGGCTCACCAGCCAAAGAAAGAATGAATGAGCAACTGGAGTACTCTTCTGAGAGCTCCACTGATTGGTATTGTTTAAGAAAACACTTCATATATATATATATATAGATACATGTGTGGAGATCTGATTTCATGTTATATCTGGATTTTTAACAGAGGCGATGATGAAACACTTCATAAAAACAATGCACTGAAAGTTGTACGAGAACTACAAGCTCAGATTGCTGAGCTCCAAGAGGACCTAGAGTCAGAAAAGGTCTCCCGAAACAAAGCAGAGAAGCAGAAAAGAGACTTGAGTGAAGAACTGGAGGCCCTGAAAACAGAACTTGAGGATACTTTGGATACTACTGCAGCTCAGCAGGAGTTAAGGTGATTCTACTGTGTAACCCAGAAACAGGATTTTTAAAAATATTTTTTTATTTTTCAACATATATACAAAGATAGCTTTCAATATTCACTCTTGAAAAACCTTGTATAACAAATTTTTCTCCCTCTTCTCTCCTCCCCTAGATTTCAAGTAATCCCATATAAGTTAAACATGTACAATTCTTCCAAACATATTTCCACATTTATCATGTTGCACAAGAAAAATCAGATCAAAAGGGAAAAATGAGAAAAAAAAAAAACCAAAGAAGCTAAACAACAAAAAAAGATGAAAATATTATGCTCCACATTCCATCTCCATAGTCCTTTCTCTAGATGCAGTTGCTGCTCCATCACAAGTCTATTGGAATTGTCCTGAATCACCCTCATTGTTGAAAAGAGCCAAGTCTCAGAGTTGATAATCAGATAATTTTTTTTTGTTGCGTACAATGTTTTCTTAGTTCTACTCATTTCACTTAATATCTATTCAAAACAGGATTTTTTCAGTTCTCCCTTTAACTCATATTTACATAGTGCCTCAGAATACAAAACATACTCCATACATTTAATCCTTTGCTCCTCGCTGCTTACAATTGTCTGAGATGGACAATGAACATAGTACAGAGGTGTCAAGCTGGAAGATATCATCTGCTCTGCTGCCCTAATTAAATTGGAAATAGAGGCCCAGGAAAGTGAAACCGTTATTCCCAAGTCACAATTATTGTACATGTATAACGTTTATAATCCTTTTTTAAAAAAATTATTCATCGCTAGATTAATTTTCCTGTTGCATTAGTGTTCTTGTGTTATATTGTTTTATAATCCTAAAGTGTGAGAAGGATTTGGAAAAGTGAAAGTCCCTGCTTTCAAGTTGCTTAACCTTGTCATGTTAAGATACAACAGGCATATAAAAGTAAACATGAAGCCACAGGTAATGCTAACAACTAGAATGATCAGAAAAGGAGATGACCTATGAACTGAGATTTAAGGAAAGTTAGGGATTCTAAGAGATTATCTTTAAGAGAGATAATAGAGCTGGAACTGACATATCAAGTTTGAAGAATAATTTAAAAAGGTCATCAAAACCATTTGGTACCGGCTGAGAAAAAGAGCAGTCGATTAGTGGCATAGGATAGAATATCAGGACAATCTAGGCAATAACTTTAGCAATTTAGTGTCTGATAAACCCAAAGACCCCAGCTTTTGGGATGAGTACTCACTATTTGGCAAAAACTGCTGGGAAAATTGGAAACTAGTGTGGAAGAAATTAGGGCTTGACCCACACCTAACACCACATACCAAGATAAGATCTAAATGGGTTCATGATCTAGAAATAAAGAGTGATGTTATAAGCAAATTAGAGGAACATAGGATAGTTTACTTCTCAGACCTGTGGAGATGCAATAAATTTATGTCCAAAGAAGATCTGGAACTCCTAATTGAACACCAGATAGATAATTTTGATTATATTAAGTTAAAAAGTTTCTGTACAAACAAAACTAATGCAGACAAGATTAGGAGGAAAGCATCAAATTGGGAAATCATCTTTACATTTGAGGGTTCTTATAAAGGCCTCATTTCTAAAATATATAAAGAATTGTCTCATAGTTATAAGAATTCAAGCCACTCTTCAATAGATAAATGGCCAAGGGATATGGACAGACAATTTTCAGATGATGAAATTAAAGCCATTTCTAGTCATATGAAAAGATGCTCCAAATCACTATTGATCAGAGAAATGCAAATTAAGACAATTCTGAGGTACCACTACACACCTGTCAGATTGGCTAAAATGACAGGGAAAGATAATGACTAATGTTGGAGGGGATGTGGGAAAGCTGGGACACTAATACATTGTTGGTGGAACTGTGAACGGATCCAACCATTCTGGAGAGCAATCTGGAACTATGCTCAAAAAGTTATCAAACTGTACATACCCTTTGACTCAGCAGTGTGTTTCTATTGGGCCTATATCCCAAAGAGATCTTAAAGGAGGGAAAGGGCCCCACATTTGCAAGAATGTTTGTGGCAGCCCTTTTTGTAGTGGCTAGAAACTGGAAACTGAATGGATACCCATCAATTGGAGAGTGGCTGAATAAATTATGGTATATGAATGTTATGGAATATTATTGTTTTGTAAGAAACGACCAGCAGGATGATCTTAGAGAGGCCTGGAGAGGCTTGCATGAACTGATGCTGAGTGAAACGAGCAAAACCAGGAGAACACTATACACAGCAACAACAATATTACATGATGATCAATTCTGATGGACATGGCTCTCTTCAACAATGAAATGTCTCAAACCAGTTCCAGTTGTTCAGTGAAAAAAGCCATATACACCCAGAGAGAGGGATATGAAATGTGGACCACAACATATCATTTCCATGATCTATACCGATGCTTGCTTGCATTGGGTTTCCTTTCTCAGATATTTTTTGTTCACGTAGATAAGACTGTTCTTGCACAGCAAGATAAGTATGGAAATATGTATACATATGTTTGACTTGTCAAGTACTTTAATATAATTAACATGTAGTGGACTTCCTGCCATCTAGGGGAGGGGAGGGGACTGGGGGGAAAATTTGTAACGGAAAGCTTTGTAAGGATCAATGTTTAGGAACTACCCATACATATGTTATGCAAATAAAAAGCTTTAATTAAAAAAATTAAAATAAAAAAATTAAAAAAGAAGAATTAAAAAGCTAGAGTAGCATGAATTAAGTTTGTAAAAGTGGAACCAAAAGTGTTAAAGGATTTAAATGTCATGCTGACAGGTTTTTTATTTTATCCTCGAGGAAATACGATTTTAAAGAGCTGAATAGGATGATAATATTTACATACTTGAAGTAGAGTAATAATAAAGTACTTTCTTTCTGTATATGTGTGTGTATATATATACATATATAAACATACATGTATATGTATGTTTTTCCTTTTTCTTCTTTATTTTTTACATTGATTTAAAAAAATTTTTGATTTCCAAATTCTCTTTTTCCCCTAACCATTGAGAAGGCAAACAATATAATTTCAATTTTATAAAGGAAGTCATGCAAAAAAATTTCCATAGTAAACTGTTACTACCATCACGCCCCAAAAAATGTACATACCCTTTGATCCAGCAATGCTATTACTAGATATGTATTCCAAAGAGGTTTTTTTAAAGGGGGAAAGGGAACACCTATATATGCAAAAATATTTATAGCAGCTGTTTTTGTAATGGCAAAGAATTGGAAATTCCAAGACTTATAATGAACAGTGCTATCTACCTCCAGTGAAAAAACTAAAGCACTTTTTTTGGGGGGGGAGTGCTTTTTACTAAGGCATTTGGAGTTAAGTGACTTGCCCAGGGTCACACAGCTAGGAAGTGTTAAGTGTCTGAGATCAGATTTGAACTCAGGTCTTCCTGACTTTAGGGCTGGTGCTCTATCCACTGCACCATCTAGCTGCCCCCTAATTCACTCCTGAATGCTGGTCAGAGCATAATGTTTTTCACTTAATTTTTTTCCTGGGTCTTTTTTTCTCTCCTTTGGTCTGTGTTTTCTTTTGCAACTTGACTAATATGGAAATATGTTTTGCATGATTGCACATATATTACCTATTTCAACTTGCTTGCCATCTCCAAGAGGAGGGAGAAATTTTGGAACTCAAAATTTAAATTTTAAATATTTTTAAGAAATGTTAAAACAATTTTATTTTTAATTGGAAAAAATATTTTTAATTCCATTTTAGCTGTATTTTTTTAAAAATTAAAAACAAGAAACATAAAGAAAATAGAAGTAATATGTTTCCATCTTATACTCAGTTTACCAGTTTTCCTCTCTGCGGAGATGAATAGCATTTTTTCATCATGAATCCTTTGGAATTGTCTTAGATTGGTGTATTGATCAGAACAACTAAGTCTTTCACAATTGATCATCATTACAATGTTGCTATTATGTGAAGTGTTCTCTTGGTTCTGCTTACTTTACTTTTATCAGTTCATATCCATCTTTTATGTTACTTAAAAATTTTAAGAGACATAATTTCTGGGTAGTTTAATCATTTTATTAATAATGTCAGCTTGGTCAATTGGCCAGGTTGCTCATTTGGCTATCTCTTAACCCAAAGACAATCATGGCAGTAGGCTCACAGTTTATATGCCCTTTGAAAGAGGGGTGTTCTGGAGGGTGACAATCAACTTTGATTGGTTTAACAATGAATGAGAGAATGAACATTACGGTGAGAGGGCTGAGAGTGACATGTCAATGAGAGATCATTTCTATATCTAAACCACTACCAGTCTTGGACAGTCTGTTGAAAGAATTTATCTTCACCCAAACCTAAGTAGAGCACAGTGGTTTTTCTACCTGGGTGGATCAAGAGATTAAGAAAATTAGTCCAATTTCATTGCTTCAAGACACTTACTTTTGCAGTGAGAACCTGAAAAAGAGGGTTTCCCCAAATCGTTTGTTATTAATAATCATTTTTGTTACTTTTCAGGTTTTTTTGAAATCCAGTTCATTATTTCTTATAGTACAAAAGTATATCATGACAATTATGTGTCATTTTGACCTTATCTTGCTATATGGTATAAGATGTTTGTCTACATCTAGTTTGTGTCATTTTTCCCAGCAATTTTGTGCATATGTCTTTAAACACTTCAAAGAGTTTCCAGTGAATTTCCAGTGTAGATGTATTATTTGAATTAGTGAACCAACATCAGAGAGCATTCTAGGCAAAGAAATTAACATAAGCAAAAAGTCAAAAGCAAAAAAAATGTAACTGACATGAGTAGGGAATATAGTAAGAAGATCCAGTTCACCAGAGTAAAAAATCCATATTGGGGAATAAAAAGAAATAAATTTGAATAGCTGTCCATCAGTTGATTGATGTTATTAATAATAACCAGTGATTTGGAGGAATCCCTATTTTCAAGTCTTGATTGCAAAAATTAAATCTCTTGAAGGATTTCATTGATAATGAGATTGGACTAACTTTAACTAACTTATTCAAGACCCCACCCAAGTGAGAAAGCCATTGTGCTCTACTCAGGTTTGAATGAGGATAAATTCTTTCAACTGACATTTATCCAAAAAGAAAGAAAGGACAGAAAAGACTTTAATTGAGATTCTGAAATAGAGAAAGCATTAATGCCTTTGATAGAACCAGGAGTGTTGAATAAGAATGCCAAATAATGTTATAATGTGTAGAGGGAACATGAGTTCAATTTTTGTTATGTTCAATTTGAGGTGATATGAGATGTCTTCAAATTATCTTCCATTTACTTTGCATTTCTCTCTGTTGAATATAAGTTCTTTGTGAATTGGATATTGTTTCATTTTTGTGTCTGGGTTTCCGAGTCTAGTAGTATGCCATATATAGTAAATAGTATAATATATATTTGTAACTGTCTCTCTAAAAGGTTCTAGTGCATTAGACTGTGCCTGTGTGCTACTATTCTCTTGCCTCAACCCCCAACTCTATCCTGCCTAATTTAGTATACTTTGAAATATGCCTAAAAGCATATTAAGACATTGGATGAGGATTCAGAAAACTTTCATTCTCATCCCAGCCCTATTTAGTACCTCAGTCTTATGCAAGGCCTTTTTATAAAGTTAAAGTACTAATCTGTACTCAGCTCACAAATGTCAAGTGAAAACTGAAGCTTAATCCAAATTTATGATTACCTTATTACTCAAACACTGTTCCACAAAAGTGATAACTGTTTGCAAGAAGTATATATGTAAGCTCTGAGTGGGAGTCCCTATGTTTGACACTAGGGAGAATACATAGGAGAGCCCTAAGGAGCTCAAAATATTTTCTTTGATTCAAAAGGCACCATATTTAATATAGGTTCTCTTCAAATTTTGACAATCCCATAGGTACTTTTCAAATCCTACTCTTATCTCCAAACTATTATAGACTGATTGTGTGAGCTTTCTTGTTTCATAAACTGTGGTTGCTGTGCTCCAGAAATCCTGTTCTATACCTTTATGCTCCTCATATTATTCAACAAACATGAATTAATTATCTGCAATTTCACCATATCATCATTCTGTGGGTGTAGACTGCAGGGAAATTCTGTTGAATTTGTACTATATTATATCCTGAATGTTATTACTGTTTTAATGTTTCTTCAATGTCAGCTTACTATTTGCTTTTTTCCAAATAAAAGCAGAATGTAGAATGAAAAAATTTATAGGAATGTAACAACTAGAAATTTCTAGCTTGTAAAAATCATAGATTTCTAAGGTTAAAAGGAAACCTAATGTATTCAACTCCTTATATAAAGAGAAAGTAACTGAGGCCCAGAGAGGATTAGTCATTTGACTAAGTCTGCCTAATTATTGAATGATTCAGGTATTGGTCTTATAATTAATCATGTTCTGTGTCCCTCAAAGTACTTTGGTTACCTATTTCATAGGTTTGGTGTGAGTAAAATACATTGAGGCCCAGGTGACCTTACCCAAAATTATCCTGATAGTAAAATACAGACCTGGAATTTCAGTCTAGCTTTGACTGCCACTTACATTGCACTGGTTCTTTTCATGGAATGCCAGATAAAGTAACCTTTTTATTATAGCTTGTTATAATACAATATCTGAGGAACTGAAACTTTTATAAAAGGATGTATTTTTATACTACCAGTTCTTAAGTGTACTAGGAAAATAATTCTGGGTTTCTTTCTGTTAAAAATTGCTTTCTCTAGGACAAAACGTGAGCAGGAAGTAGCTGAACTGAAGAAGGCTATTGAAGAAGAAACTAAGAACCATGAAGCACAAATCCAAGACATAAGGCAGAGACATGCTAATGCTCTAGAGGAACTCTCTGAACAACTTGAACAAGCTAAAAGGGTAGATAAAAATTTCAGTCCTTTATGTATGTTTCAAAAACAGTTACCAAATTATATTTCTCTTTGTTCTCCTACATTAATTTTTATTTTAAAAAATATTTTTATATCACCAAAATTTTTCTAGTACACCTCTTCTCCTTTCCCAAAGAGCCATTCCATATATATATTTTTAAAAGGAAAAGAGGTAGAGGTGGAAAACCAGCAAAAACCAATATGGTGTGAGATGTTGATATAAGTCTAATTCAGCCAAGTTATTTTCCATTTTTCCCAGCTATTTTTATAAAATAGGGAGTTTTTCCCTAAGTAATTCATATTTTTTTATTTCATCTCAATAAATGCAGGAAAAGGCTTTGACAATGTAGCTATTCATTTATGCTAAAAACTGTCAAAGTATAGGCATTTTATGGTCATTTTCAGTGTGATAGTATCTAAAATCAAAGGAAAGTATTATGTGCAATGGACATAGACTAAATATTTTCCCAGTAAATAAATAGGAGTAAAGCAAGGATGCCTAGTCTTCCTTACTGTTATTTGAAGTAGCTCTAGAAATGCTAGCAATAGCAATATGACAACAGAAAAAAATTTTTTTAATATATAGGTTTTTTGCATGTCAGTATTTACTGTATTTACATTATTCTTTTGACTCTGCTTTCTATTTGTTAAGTACCATAAAATTAGAATTGTATATTCATTTTGAGCAAAATATGCTAGTCTGTCTCTAATATGTATCTTTGAATGTATTTCTATGTGTATGTACGTATGTGTTTTCAGTATACATTTTTAAGTACCTACTAAATGCTGAGTACTCTTACACTCTGAGAGATTAAAATTTTACAAGATATGGGTGCCTGTGTCTTTACATGTAGAAATAAACTACTTATTCAAAGAAGAGTTTACTTGGTGAAAGCAGCATATTCTCTATGTAGTGTTATAAAAATAGAAGCATTTATGAAATAGTTTTTACTCATATGGGTTTTTTCTGTCAGTTCAAAGTAAATCTTGAGAAAAACAAGCAAGGTCTAGAGACTGATAACAAGGAGTTGGCCTGTGAAGTGAAGGTACTACAGCAGGTCAAAGCTGAATCTGAACACAAGAGAAAGAAGCTAGATGCTCAGGTACAAGAACTTCATGCCAGGGTCACAGAAGGAGACAGGCTACGGGTAGAACTTGCTGAAAAAGCAAATAAGCTCCAGGTAAGTTAGAAAACCTTCATTCTTTAAACTCAAATCTGTGAAACACTAGCATTTTCTGTTTTTTTAACCAAGGTAAAAATACTATATTATGCTGTATATTTGAGAAAGAGATATGAAGACTGTCACAACTTGTAAATACTGATATTTTAACACTTGAAAGACATTTCTAATTCTTAAAAGCAAGTTGATATTAATGGTGCTTACCAACATGATTCTTGGCTCTGATTTCATTATCAGTACTTCTGATAATTTCAGATCAGGGTCCCTCCACACCATGCATCCTGTGCTATTCTTTTTCATATTTTTATAAATCTTGCTTGGGGGAATCCAAATATTTTGAATATAGTAATTTTTGACATTTTATCCTGCTTACTGTTCTAAATTTGGACTTTTATTCCTCTCTACAGAATGAGTTGGATAATGTGTCAACTCTCCTGGAAGAAGCAGAGAAAAAGGGCATTAAATTTGCCAAAGATGCAGCCAGTTTTGAGTCACAGTTACAGGATACACAGGTACATTTGTGGGAACAAAAATCTCTTTATATATACTAGTATTTAGATGTGTTATACACTAATCCTTGAATTGTATCTGCCAAAAAATTAAAAGCAGCTTTGTGTATTTATTTTGTATTATACCTGTTTTTTGCTTCATTATAGGGTCAGTACACTCTTGATAATTCATAGAATGTTAGCACAGACAACCCAAAAGAATAAATCAGAGTATCTGTCTGTTTATCTATCTTGCATACATTCATGTGCACAGGTCCTTAACAGTATATGATATTGGTGGTCATAGAAAGCAGTTGTTACTTTCAAAGGAATGTCCTTGATATCAGTAATTATGTTTTTTTCTGTTCTTTTTGCCAAGAATTTTGTGATCTGATTTTATAGCCATTATCTTACACTTACACATGTAGAGTTATTTTTTGTGATATAAAGATCAGGAAGTGACTTTCTTATTACTGAAATTTAGATTAATTCATATTATGTAGCCTTGGAATAAGAACTTGAAAATTTTTCACATATACAGAAAAACAATATAGCATAATAGAAATCAAGAAGTACTTTGCCAAGACACTTTTTAATATGGGTAAAAATTAAGTAGATGGTTATTAATTCTTATTAATTTTTCTTGCATGTTTTTGAAGCTTTATTTTAAATCTGTTATACATTCTGTAGGTCTCAGTTTGAGACAGAGAATGTGTGTTTCACTACAGATTTGTATATTAGAATTATCTAAACTCAAAATGGTTCCAAAATGGATGTATATCATAATTTTATGTTGACTTTTCTAACATAGGAGTTGCTTCAAGAAGAGACACGCCAAAAGTTAAACCTTAGCAGTCGAATCAGGCAATTAGAAGAGGAGAAGAACAATCTTCAGGAGCAGCAGGAAGAAGAAGAGGAGGCTAGGAAAAGCTTGGAAAAACAAGTGTTAGTCTTGCATTCGCAGGTGTGCTGTGCTTTTCTTTCTAAGGCAATAATGTTATTGGTCTGGCTATGTAATACTTAAAGTCAATCATATCACAAGGAGACTGAATTATTTCAGCTCCATTCAGGACAGTTAATTAGGGTGTACTAAATTAAGAATTAAGTACTTTTTTTTACCTAGATTATTTTAGTACAGTACTGGAAGTGTTTTAAATGAAGGAACAGGAATCTGAGTTGTGTAAAATCATGTTTTTAAACAAAAACAACCATTTTAAACTTAAATCTTAGCTCATAGACTTTTTTTTTTTTTTTTTGCTGAGGCAATTGGGGTTAAGTGACTTGCCCAGGGTCACACAGTTAGGAAGTGTTAAGTGTCTGAGGTCAGATTTGAACTCAGGTCCTCCTGACTTCAGGACTGCTGCTCTATCTACTGAGCCACCCAGCTGCCCCTCTCATAGACTCTTTAGAGTAAATTTTTTCTCTTTATAATACTATGATTCTTTAGCTGTTGATTAACATTTGAATTCTTTAATAACAATACCTCTTTTTCTTTATAAAACCTAGTTGGCTGATACTAAGAAAAAGGTAGAAGATGATTTGGGAACAATTGAAAACTTGGAAGAGAGCAAGAAGAAGTTGCTGAAAGACATGGAGGCTTTGAGCCAGCGCTTAGAAGAAAAGGCACTAGCTTATGATAAGCTTGAAAAAACCAAGACACGCCTACAGCAAGAGCTCGATGACTTAATGGTGGATTTAGATCATCAACGCCAGATTGTTTCCAACTTAGAGAAAAAACAGAAGAAATTCGATCAAGTAGGCAATTTGTTTTGTCTCCTTCTAAACTTGAGATCCAACAGAATGGATTTCATAATTCATTTGTTAATTTATTACTTATGTAATAGTTGATAGAAGCATACTTTAGGGTAATCTTTTCAATATATTAATATGTTGCAGCTCCTGGCAGAAGAAAAGAATGTTTCTGCTCGATATGCAGAAGAAAGAGATCGGGCTGAAGCAGAGGCAAGAGAGAAAGAGACCAAAGCCTTGTCCTTGGCCCGAGCCCTGGAAGAAGCATTAGAAGCAAAGGAGGAATTTGAGAGGCAGAATAAGCAGCTGCGCACTGATATGGAAGACTTGATGAGCTCAAAGGATGATGTAGGAAAAAATGTAAGTTTCATATTTCTAAAATAATGGCACTATTTGGGGCCAAAGTGGGGTTTTGTTGTTTTAATTTTTTAATCACCAAAAAGCTCTCCCACTAAGAAAAGGAAACAATCTCTGTTTCAAAAATGTATAGTTAAGCAAAACAAACTCCTGCACTGACCATGTTCATTCATATATGTATGAAACATGTCACATTCTGACAGAGAGATGATGGATTCATCATGCATACAGATATAAATACATAGCTAAAGATATAGCGCTATCCATCCCTCATGCATATCACCTCTGTCAGGAGATAGCATATTACATCATGATCTGTCATCATGTTGATCAGAGTTTTTCCAAAATTATTACTGTTATTTTATAAATTTTGTTTCCTGGCTCTGCTCACTTTATTCTGTATCAATCAATCAATTCATTCAAGTCTTCCCAGATTTCTCTAGAACTATTCTTTTCATCATTTCTCAATTTTCTTGTCATTCCTTTTATTTATATACCATAACTTAAACAGCTATTCCCCAATTGATGACCTCCCTTCAGTTTTCAATTCTTTGCCACTACAAAAAGAGCTGCTATAAATACTTTTAACATATATGTCTTTTCCTCTTTCTTTAATCTCTTTAAGGGCAAAATCCTACTAGTGATATCTTTTTTTTTTTAACTTTGCCAATCTCGTGGGTGTGAGGTGAAATGCCAAAATTATTTTAATTTGCTTTTTTCTAATTATTAGTGGCTTAAAGCATTTTTATACTGTTATTAATATTCTGGATTTTTTCCTCTGAAAAAAATGTCTTTAGACCATGAGTTGGGAAGTGACTTAGTCTTAACAATCCTTTCCCCATATAACTTAGAAATGAAACTTTATCAAAGAATTTTTCTGGAAATATTTTTTTACCCCATGTTCCTGCTTTTTTTCCCCTCATTTTAGCTGCATTACTTTTGTTTGTGCAAAAGCTTTTTAAATGTGTAATCACAGGTGTCTGATGCCCTTCTTTAATCTTATGTCTTTTGTCTCATTATACAACTGTCTTCTCAGCTATGACTAGCAATTTTTTCCTTGTTCCTCTAATTCATTTATAGTATCATCCTTTGTATCTAAATTATGTGCACATTTGGCATTTATATTAGTATATGATATTAGATTTTGCTCTATGCCTTGTTTCTACTGGACTATTTTGCAGTTTTCCCAGCAGTTTTTGTTGAATAGTGAGTTCTTATACCAATAACTGGAATAATTTGCTTTAACAAACATTAAACTACCATGCTCATTTGCTTCTATGTATTATGTACCTAATGTGTTCACTGGTCAACCTTTCTCTTTGACTAATATCTAATTGTTTTGATGATTTCTGTTCTATAGCATAGTTTTAAGTTCTAGTACTTATAAGGTAGAATACCTTGACTGATAGTTATGGTGTGGACATTGAGGACTTTTGAGCATGAATTTTTAAAGAATGGAAATTTAAGAAAAGAAATTCAGGAATAATTTAGTTTGAGTCATGAGGATTCATGAACTTGTTTCAAAATTTTTTTTTTTGATAACTTATTTCAACATAATTGGATTCCTTTGTTATCCTGTATATTTTATTGATTTAGAAACACTGTTCTGAGAAGGCATATATAAGCTTCAGCTAGATTAAGAAGCTTTCTAAAAAAAAAAAAAAGAAGCTAGAAATTTGTGATTAAATTGTTAGGCTTTTTATGTAAAACAGGTCTTGATTATTTATGGTGAATCCTGAACTAGAGTTGATCTAGCTGAGAACTTTTCCTTACATTTTACAGGAAAAATTGAGGCCATCTGCCATGAATTCTCTTTTCTTCATTTATATCATTCATATGCCTTTTGTTACTGTCTCCTCCTTCATTCTTTTCTCATACAGTGAAGTATCCTTAACCCCTCTACCTGTCTAAGTGATCTCATTCTATCCCATATTCTTCAATAGGTCCCCACTGTTTTTCCTCTGTAGGGACACTCATCACATTTTCAGTTACTACCTAACTTGCTCATGTCCCCCCCATCCTGAAAAACTCCTCACGTGATTCTTCCAACCCTACTGTCACCTATATCTCTTCTGCCCTTTATAAATAAAGTCCTTGAAAGGGCTGTTTATAATAGATGCCTCCGATTTCTCTCCTCTCACTCTATTTTTAACTTAACAGTCTGGTTTCCAACTTCATCATTCTATCAGCATTGCTCTCTTCAAAGCAAAGTTGCCAAATCCATCTCTTTGCAGTCTTTTTTGCTGATTATGACCCTTTTATCCTTTTTTTTTTTTCTTTTTCTTTTTTGCTGAGGCAATTGGGGTTAAGTGACTTGCCCAGGGTTGCACATTTAGGAAGTGTTAAGTGTCTGAGGCCAGATTTGAACTCAGGTCCTCCTGACTTCCAGGCTGGTGCCTGAAGTCACCACTGCGTCACCTGACTGCCCCGACCCTTTTATCCTTGATAGTCTCTTCTCTCTAGTTTTTTGGGATATCATTTTCTCAAGATTCTTCTAATTGATTTTTCTCTGCTGAATCCTCATCTGAATAACATCTTTTAACCATAGGTGCCCATTATGGTTCTGTCCTTTTTTTTTTTTTTTTTTTAATTAAAAGCTTTTTATTTACAAAACATGATTTTCTACATTGACCTTTGCAAAACTTTTTTTTTTGTTCCAAGCTTTTCCCCTCCTTCCCTCCACCCCCCACCCCTAGATGACAGGTAATCTAATACATGCTAAATATGTTAAATTATATGACAAATCCAATATATGTATAGATATCTATACAGTTATCTTACTGCACAAGAAAAATCAGATCTAGAAAGAGAGAAAAAAAAAAACCTAAGAAGGAAAACAAAATGCATGGAAATATTCACAGAAAGCGTTAGAATGCTGTGTTGTGGTTCACACTCAGTTCCCACAGGCCTCTCTCTGGATGTATATGACTATCTTCATCGCTGAACAATAGGAACTGGTTTGAATCACATCATTGTTGACGAGAATATGGTTCTGTCTTTGACTCTTTTCTCCCTTTATAATACTTCACTTGGTGATCTTATCAGTATTCATGACCATGTCCATTCTGACTATTCTCAGATTTTCCTATCTTGCCTAACCTTTCTACTGGTCTTTAATATCACATCTCCAGCTGTCTTCCTGGATTAAGGTGGTGGATAGTGAAGAATTGAGAATGACTTCTGGTTATAAGTCTAAAAGATTGGGAGTGTGATGTTGCCCTCTCCAGGAATAGGGAAGGTAGCAGCAGGGTAGAGTTTGGGAGGAAAGATAAATGAGTTTTGCTTTGAACACATTGACTTTAAGGTGTCTGCTGGACTCATTATCTTTCCTCCTAAACTGTACCCTGTGCTACCTAGGTGTCATCCTCAGCTCTTCACTATCTCTCACCCCTCATATCCAATCTGTTGTAAAGATCTCTTGATTTCACCTTTACAACATCTTTTAGATATCCCCCTTTCTCTCTGATCCTGCCACTACGCTAGGGTAGGCCCTCATTGCCTCCTGCCTTTATTAGCTTGTTAGTGAGTCTGCCTGCCTCAAGTCTCTCTTCACTCTAATCACCAAACTCCTTTCAGCTACCAGAGTGGTTTTTCTAAAGTATACCTTCAGTCATGTTCCCCTTGAATCAACAAAAAATCCTACTGTCTTGAGGTTCAAATAAAAAAATCCTGTTTGGCATTCAGAGTCCTTCATAACCTAGAGTCCTCACCATATACTCTTCATTTCAGTAACATGCGACTTCTGGTTATTCCATGGACAAAATCCTCCATTTCTTAACTCTGGGCATTTTCTCTAATTGTGACCCATACCTGGAACACCCACTCCTCATCTCTCCGTCTTCTGACTTCTAATTTCTTTTTTTTTTTCTTTTCTGCTGAGGCAACTGGGGTTAAGTGACTTGCCCAGGATCACACAGCTAGGAAGTGTTAACTGAGACCAGATTTGAACTCAGGTCCTTCTGACTTAAGGGTTGGTGCTCTGTCCACTGCACCACCTACCTGCTCCTCTGGTTTCTTTTAAGTCTCACCTCATTTTACAGACTATAGATCATCTAACAGAAGCCTTTTCCAACATCTCTTAATTCTAGTATCTTCTCTCTATTAATTATTTCCTATTCTGTATATAAGATATTGTTTGTACATATTTGTTTGCTTCTTGTCTCTTCCATTAGACTCTGGGTTCCTTGAGAAATCTTGTCTTCTGCCTTTCTTTCTGTCTTCAATACTTAGCACAGTTCCTAGACATAGTAGAAGTTTAATAAATGTTTATTGACTGACTACAGAGAGAATTCTAAGTAGAAATAACATCTATAAAGAGGCATTCCAAAACAAAATGTATTTTTTAACTTTAAGAGACAATATGTAAACAAATAAGTACACAGAAGATAATTTGAGAAAGGAAAGACTACTGACAAATCAGGGGTTCCAGAAAGGCTTCACTTAGAAGGTAGTATCTGCTGGTAAGGAGAGGCTCTTCTCCAGGTACACAAGTACATGCATATAGAGTGGCAGGGAGATGGGTGATGGATTGTCAAGGAGAAGAACAAGTGAGGGGAGTAACATGGAATAAACCTAGGAAGGTAGACTGGAGCCAAATTCTGAAATTAGTTCTTTGCTGAATCAGTGAGCTCTCTGGCCCTTTCTAGCTCTAAATTTCTGATTCTGTGACTTCTCATGGCATAGGTCCATGAACTTGAAAAATCCAAACGGGCTTTGGAACAACAAGTTGAAGAAATGAAGACACAGTTGGAGGAGCTAGAAGATGAACTTCAAGCTACAGAAGATGCTAAACTTCGTCTGGAAGTCAATATGCAAGCCATGAAGGCCCAGTTTGAGAGAGATTTGCAGACCAGAGATGAACAGAATGAAGAGAAAAAAAGGTTACTGATTAAACAGGTAGGCCATAGAAAATCCCTCCAAAGCTTATTTCTACCTGTGGATCCTGAGACAATATGTAAACAAACAAGTACACCTAAGATAATTTGAGAAAGGAAAGACTACTGACAAATCAGGGGTTCAAGAAAGGCTGCACTTAGGAGGTGGTATTTGTAGGTTAGGAGAGGCTCCTCTCCAGGTATACAGGTACACACATATGTAGTAGCAGAGATATATCTATTCCCATTCCAACTACCCAGCTGATGAGAACCATTATAAAACATGAAAGAAACCATGCTCTGTTTATATATTAACCAAGTATAAACCCATGTCAGGTGCGTGAACTTGAGGCAGAATTGGAGGATGAGCGTAAACAAAGGGCTCTTGCAGTTGCTTCCAAGAAGAAAATGGAAATGGACCTGAAGGATCTTGAGGCACAAATAGAGACAGCAAATAAGGCAAGGGATGAAGTGATCAAACAGCTTCGAAAACTTCAGGTATGTGAAGCCCGGGCATCATCCTCTTAGCGTGTGCACCCTGGCTGGGAGTCAGTCTGCTTTTGGTGCACGTCCCTTGTGGCAAATACTACCAGTTGTAAGACCCTGAGCACTCTGCCCCTCCATGGGCTCAGTTTCCTTCTTTCTAAAGTAGAAATGATAATAGCAACTACTAAGAAACTGTGTTCCCACAGTTATAATGTCTGCCCACGTTAAAAATGGAGACCAGGCAAGTTAACTTGGTACAAAGCAAATTTCATACCTGTTTAGATCATGATTTTCTATATAATACATAATGCGCTCATCCCCAATTGAAGGTGCAGCAAACAAAACTGGAAATAAAGCTATCTGACTTCTGGGCTCTCTGGCATTTCTTCATAACCAGACTTTTAGACCTTTGACATGATTCTGATAGAAGTGGGCCAGCTAAAAACATTTAATAATCCAGAAAGGAATATTTTAATCTTTTCACTTTTATTACTGCTTTATATTAAGGATTTTTTCATGCTACTCATTTTAACTATCAAATTGCTCCCCAAAATGTTCTTCTTAAAAAACAGGCACAAATGAAAGACTACCAACGTGAATTAGAAGAAGCTCGTGCCTCCCGGGATGAGATCTTTGCTCAGTCCAAGGAAAATGAAAAAAAATTAAAAAGTCTTGAAGCAGAAATACTTCAACTACAAGAGGTCAGATGCAGTCCTGAGAAATTGTGTGGTTTTATTTTTGCAAACAGCAGCATCTTGTTTCCATTTAATTAATAATCTCCATCATCATTGAAGTATAGCATTAAGCTATACTTCTCTGCAAAATTTGGCTCATATAAAATCTGGATGTGATCAGTATTCTTTTTCAGTTATCTATAAAGAAATTTCATTATGCAGAGTAGAATATTCTAAACTGGTTATTTATTTATAATTTCTATAGCATCTTTTTTCAATATTCATTATAGACTAAACATCTAATAAATGATGCTGATTTTTTTTTTCAAGTTGTGCTATCCAGGGATTCAGTGTCAAATGCTTGCAACTGAGCCACAATTGCTATGAAAGCCATGATTGTACATTTCCTTCTTGGAAATACATTCACTGTTACAACTGGGGACTTTTTTTTTTCAGTTTGATAAATACAAAGGAAAACTGTACATTTTACTGTTAAATATTGTATACTTGGTCCTTCATTTGAATAGTGTAATCATTTTGAGTTGCTTAATAGTCTTACTTTCAGGGGCAGATCACTTTCAGACAGATTTTTAGGAATGGGTTTCTATATATGGTATATTTTGTGGTACATATGAATAGAAAGAAGCCTTGATCTTCTGAGGGTCAAATTTTGTCAATTGGGTTTTTTGTTTGAAAATTTTTTTTAAAGTTCTAGAACTCTTGTCTAAAAATATCTGTTTGATCCAATAAAAGGGAAAAATGCCTATTTGTATAAAAATATTTATGGTAGCTCTTTGTGGTGACAAAACCTGAAAATTTGGGGAGGGGGTTAATATGGCCTACTATTGTGCTATAGGAAATGATAAGCAAAATGCTTTCAGAAAAAACCTGGAAAGGCTTACATGAACACAAAGTAAAGTAAGCAGAATTGGGAGAACATTGTACATAGTAACAGCAATGTTTTACAACGATCGATTATGAATGAATTGTATGGATCATTATAATGCTGAGAAGAGCTAAGTCATTCAAGCTCTTTCAAAAGACTTTAAAAAAAAAAAAAAAGCTGTCTCCCTCAGGAGAAAGAACTAAAGGATTTTAGATGCAAATCAAAGCACACTGTATTTCATTTTCTATAATTTTTGTGGTGTTTTTCTTTTTGTTTCGTTTTGGCTTTTGGCATGATTGCACATGTATGACCTATATCAGTTTACTTATGGCATCAGGAAAGAAAAGAGGGACAGAATTTAAAAGTTAATTTTTTAAAATTAATGTTTAAAATAGTTTTTACCTGTAATTGGGGGAAAAAATAAAATATTGCCCAAAAAAGCCAAATAAATAATAAATAGAAATATCTTCATCTGAACATTTTTAGGAACTTGCTTCTTCTGAAAGAGCCCGCCGACATGCTGAACAAGAGAGAGATGAACTTGCTGATGAGATAGCCAACAGTGCTTCTGGAAAGTAAGTCAACTACTTCTCCCCTCCCAGGCAAAGTTTAGAAACTAATAATAAAACACAGTTGTGTTCATTTGGGTAGGATTGTTGATAAAGCCTGTTAATATATATTTGCTTTTCTTAGAAAGAGTAATTCTACTTATAAGTCTTTTGAAGTAACCCAAAAATAGTGATTTGTGTTTAGATTTTAGTTTGATGATATATTTATGCAAAAAACCCCACTGGATTAGGATACTCATTTCACTGTATCACTGAGTAGCTCTGTGACTCTAGGACAGTCCTCTAGCACATGTGCTGATATAGCATGTTAAATGTCATACATTTGGGATTGTACCTAGCACATGGTCACTTAGTAAATGTTGGTTGATTTGATTGGTTGTTAAGTCAAAATTATATATTAATCTCAACATTTCAACTATTGTTTTTAATCTATAAAAATTCATAGGATTTGGTACTTGAAAATTATCCCTCTAGATTCACTTTTCATAACGTATCCTTTTCAAACTTATTCATTTAAAGATCATGACTCTTTCAATATAACACTGAAAATAGAACCATAGAACTTAAAATATATATAGCATTTATTATCTCCACTGATTTGCTAATTAAACAATTTTTTTAAAAAGTCCAATACACACCCCTTACCACTTTACCTCACCCTTCCCCCCCAAAAAATACTTACATTACCTGCAAATATGCATAACTTATTCTGAACTTTAAATCCATCAGCTCTTTAGCAGAAGTTGAGTGGTATTTATTGTCTTTGGTGCTCTGTGGGTCAATGTATGTCATTGCATTAATAGTAAGAGTTCTGAAGTCTTTCATAATTGTTTTTTTCTATGATATTGTTATTATGTAAATTTTTTTGGTTTGATTGGTCATAGAACCTCAAAGCTATAGGAGAGGGGACCTTAGATCATCTGTTCCAACCCATTCATTTTTTTCAATGAGAAAAAAAGGGATTTTGGTCACATCTCTTTATGGAGTGCTGTCATAAAGAACCAACTGGTTTTATTTTCAGTGGTCTCCCTTTATCACTTTGTTAATGCACTCTCTCTCCATCTGCCTCTCAGATCCTCTTTACTGGATGAGAAACGGCGCCTGGAGGCTCGTATTGCACAGCTGGAAGAGGAACTGGAGGAAGAGCAGAGCAATATGGAGCTCCTCAATGACCGGTTCCGTAAAGCCACTTTGCAGGTAACCTGACCTAAAGATGGCTGTGTAAGAGTTGGCTTCACTTTCTTAGCAAAAGGGGTAAAAGGATTCTCCTGATATAACATGGCTGATGGTCCTTCTTCCCCTTCTGCAGGTGGATGCCCTAAATTCTGAGCTGGCTGGAGAGCGTAGTGCTGCCCAAAAAAGTGAGAGTGCCCGTCAGCAGCTTGAAAGACAGAGCAAAGAGCTGAAGGCTAAATTGCAGGAGCTGGAGGGGTCGGTAAAGTCCAAATTCAAAGCCACCATCTCTGCTTTGGAAGCAAAGATTGGACAGATGGAAGAACAGCTTGAACAAGAAGCCAAGTAAGAGTCCCAGCTTAAATGTGACTTCACTCTTTCACCAACTCATTATAATAAGGAGTTAGTCAAAATCTAAGCCATACTAATTATGTGGTAGTTTTTCTAGCTCCATTAAAGTTCCATTTCTGCTTAGAATTCAACTTCATTAAATGTGTATTTATTTACATATTAGATATTTATATTCATCTTGCAAATATGGAAGAATTCTAGTTTAGGAACTTGAGACATCTTCAAAAATGTTTTCTCTCCAAGTATAGACTGGAAAAAGAACCTTAGAGATTTTCTAGTGCTCCAATGCACTCTTTACATAAGGACTCTAATTAAGGTCATGAAGAAATAAATGACTTATCCCCACGCATAGGCTGTAGTGAATAGTAGAACTAGGTCTCAAACTGAGGATTTCTGGCTTTATTATGTAACTGTTAAAAAGTAAACCTCTGGTAATTAAAAAAAATTTTTTTTTTAATTTTTTTTTCACCTAAGCTTTTGCAAAGATTAAAAATGGAAGGGATTTTAATCAGCTCTTCCCATCCCTATCCTTTACCCCATTTGCTGATAGAGAAACTGAGATCTGGAAACCTAAATTAACTTAAATCTAAACAGTTCCAAAGCTTGGGCTTACATTCCAGAGATTATGGGGAAAACCCAGTGTAAGTCTAAAAAAAGTATTTGAAGTGTTGTCTTTATTATTTCCATTATACCATGTTATTCCATCAAATAAAAGAATTGGAATTAACATGGGTTGCTCTATCATGGAATTTCAGAATAAAAAACTGCCTCAGGGATCATCTAAAAGCAAGAATCCCTCTACAGCATATCATACAACCTTGGACATCAGTGAATGTGGGCCCTTTCAGGGCAATTCATTCATTCAGAGCAGAGCTCTTGAGTGCTAGGAAGCATTTTTTAACCTTAAACCTAAAATTGCCTGTTTATAGCTTTTTCTTGTTGCTTCTAGTTTTGCTTTTCGGGGCCAAGCAGAGGAAGTCTGATCTGTCTTCCACAAGGAAGAATTTACTTACTTCAAGTTACCTTATATCTTCCCTAAATCTTTTCATCGTCAGGCTAACCAGCCCTGACTCCCTAAGTCAAGGCTGCCATAGTATGAGTTAGAGAGCCCTCAACATGCCTGGCTGCTCTCTTCTAAATGCTTTCCAGATCATAAAATAACCTTCCTAAAATATGGTAGCCAGATTTTTTTTTAAGCACTTCAGATGTTGTCTAGCCTGGGAACAGCACAAGATATCTTTCTCTCCCTTCTCCCCCGCCCCCCACCCCAAACACACACAAGACACTATCTTCTTTTAATGTACCTTAAGATTACATTAGCAATTCACTAAAGACTACATAATTTTTAGATAATCTGCTCTTTAGTCATACCTTCCTTATAGTCCTTATGGACTTCTGAGGGGTTTTTTTGATTTGTTTTTTATTTTAAGTGAAGCATGCAACTTGAAATTTTATAGAGATAAATGTAATGTCACTGGATTTGAGCACTATTACTTAAAGAAATTCAGGCAGGTGAAAGATTTGGTCAGGGTCACTAAGCACAGAAACGTCTTTTCAGGATTCAGAACCAAGTTTCTAGCCTTTTGTCCACTCTGCTACGTTTGATGAAATGATGCAATGACAAATGCTGTCCATTTACAAATTTTTTTTTATTTTTTTTTTTTATAACTGGTGGTTAGGAAGAACCAAAAAAGACTTACCAATTAGATGTTCCCTATATAGCAACCCATTTTGGAATTTCATTTGTATTGCTTTCATTTGGAATTCATTGAGAGGTCCTTCTGAGCTGTACATATCTAGAAACAGATCAAGGCTGATGGAGTGTTAAAATATAAAACTTTCTCAGAAATCTTATTTCTAGAATTTCAGCATGGACATGTCATTTTCACAGGGAACGAGCAGCAGCCAATAAGCTTGTTCGTCGTACAGAGAAGAAACTAAAAGAGATTTTCATGCAGGTAGAAGATGAACGTCGACATGCAGATCAGTACAAAGAACAGGTAAATTAAGGAACATTCCCAGTGAGAGTGTTTCTGAAGCAGTTCCCTAGATTGCTATCTGGTTGTTCATGTTGGAAGTCATTGGCATAAAAATGAAAGTTGGTTTATTCATATTGATATGGTTCACTTTTTATATCACCTCCATACAAGATAACTTAAAGACATTCATCTGGTGGTCTATTAGATGTAATTAGGTGATAGTTCATTGTTATTTTTCTGTTTTCTGTCCCCAAATTGAATTGTAGTAATTTCCTTTTTCCTCTCAGCAGGTTTCTAGAGGGTGGTGATGACATACACATAAGTTTCTTTTTAAAACAACAGCAATATAAATAGAATCTCATATTGCCAGTCACCTCTATGGTGATATGAAGTTGACTGGATGCCAGCTCAGTACAAACTTTAATAACTCTCTAAAGTACAAGACCAGAGACAAACTATATGGCTTTAATTTAAGGTCCAATTCCAGTGTTGTGATCTGTGTAAGTGAAGGAAATTACTCACCATGATGAAAATTGTTAAACTCTTCCTATGTGCCAGGCATGTGCTAAGCACTGGAAATATTTTCCTCATGTATGAAAACACATGTATGGAATTGAGTATATTTATATAAAACTTTGCTGTATTCAAAACACTTTCCCACCAACAACCTAGTATGGTATAAATATTTAATTTTCTCTCTTTGATTGCCTTTCCAACAGAAGGAATGAGCTTAGAAAATAAACACCAATTCTCTTAGAAATTGTTTTCTGCTAGTAATTTGTTGCACTTCCAATATTCATGGATTCTATCAGTCCAGAGCTAATTCAGAGGCTGGATTTGGTATTTAACCTGAGGGTAGTAGGAGAAAGTCAGAAAGAAATGTGTGTCCTTTCCACCATCTTGGCTCCACCCCAATAAACACCAATTATCTCCAATTTGTTGAACGTTCTGAGAAACTGTGCTCTCTTTCATGAAAAAGGCAAGAGCCTGAAGATAGCTTCTGCCCTTCCTATTCTCATCTTTTCAGGCTGGCTTCATTATTTTGCTAAAAGATCTAAGGATTTCCAGAATATCTGACATAAAAGAAAACTAAAGATTCCATGCTCCCTCAGAAATAGTGTTCCAGCTGCACTCAGGGTCTTAGGTTGAGGGGTTCTGGCCCCCAAATGCCCTAAAACTAGAACTGGGGAGCATCTACCTCTCATCCGATCAGGCAGAGGACACATTTATATAGAGACAAAGGTATTTACTAAAATAGCATAGCATGAATCCTAATAATAAAACGTTAACTTTCTATCTCAGTAGTTTCCTGGATACTGACACCACCAGCCAGAGTGCACACATACTGATAGTCTGCCAGCAGAGATGCACACAGCGAAGTCCCAAGTGGTCCAGGCCATTTACAGCCTGCAGTATTGTGGTGTTTTCTCTCTGCTGCGAAGGCATCAGCTAGGTCTGATCTTCACTGAGTGCAGTATATCTCTCATGCTTAGTGTGAGTTATGGTGTCCAGCTTTGGGCTGAGCTGACATCCTGACCCCACCAATCAGTCCATCAACAATTATTTATTAAGCATGTTGTGCACAAGTATTGTGTTAAACACTAGGGATATAAAGAAAAGACAAAAGTAACCCCTGCCTTCAAAGAGCTTACATTCTACTATAAATAGATATTTGCTGGGAAGGGTTGGGGATAAACATCGAGAGATATCTCTTACAGTAAATGTTCTTAAGGTGAACCTTGAAGGAAGTCAGGGATTCTGGGAGTAGATCACTCTAGACCCAGGGGATAGCCAGTACAGACAGCAAGATGAAGTGTGGTGGAAAAAAAAATATCTTGTCCCTTCTTGCCTCCTCCTTTGCTGTATTCTACATGAGGTGTACAAGGGAATGGACAAAGAGTGAACTTTTGACAGGGGACTCATCTTGGCCAGCCAACCTTTTTTTTTTTTTTTTTTTTTTTTTTTTTTTTTTTTTTTTTTTTTTTTAGTGACTTGGGTAGGACTGATCCTCATCAATTAAAACATGACTAACATTTGCTTTATAACTTATTCCTTATTCTCAGGAAGTACCTTAACTCAGGAATAAAAATTAAAAATATTGCTTTAAAGTAATTCTTTTTTCCATACCATCATTCCACTGTTAACACTAGATCTCTTCCTTTTTATGATCAGATGTATCATTTATAGAGCAAATATTTTCAGTTAAAATTTTTTCAATAAAAAAGTTTCCATTTCTTCAGAGCACTTATGCCCACAAATTCATATGGTCTATTATAAGTGATCAAATCCTAACTCTTTCCTCCCTAAAATCTTTGGTAACAATAATAATAATTCTTCATAGTCAGTCTAGTCATTTCATAGTCACTATCTGACTTGTATCTCATAGCAACCTGAGGTAAGAAGACTACTAACTTCTGGAGTTTTTGCCTCCTCTTCCTCTTTCGTCTGAAAGCCAAGTGCTTATTGAGACTTCTCTGGAGTCTCCTAGCCTGGGTGTGTGTCCCACTCCCTGAATTTCTCTCCTTTTCCAAGTTCTAATTAGGCTGAATGTGAAAAATGGTCACTTTTTTACTCTTCCCACATATTCCTAGTGATTTTCTGATTTAACCACTTGGGATGAATTCTCTTTATTAGATGGAGAAGGCCAATACCAGAATGAAGCAGCTCAAACGCCAGCTCGAAGAAGCAGAAGAAGAGGCCACCCGGGCTAATGCCTCTCGGCGCAAACTCCAGCGTGAACTGGATGATGCCATAGAGGCCAATGAAGGCTTGAGCCGGGAAGTCAGCACTCTGAAAAACAGGCTGAGGTCAGTGCATTCAGACAGATGGGGTGGCCTAACGTTGGGTGGCACTTTTCAGGTTCAAACTTAACGTTGGTAGCTACCATCTGGTATAAGGTAATGCCCATCCAGTACCTTGTACCCAGTAAAAGTTTTGGGAAGCTCTGGTAATATTTAAAGGTTTAAGAAGGAAAACACAAACCAGAGCTTATGAGAAGAATACCAGACTTAATATACTTATGGAAACTACAAATGTGAAACAGGCAGACAACTTTCCGACAGATAATGTCACTCATGATATCATCACATCAAGCTGTGGGGCCATGGTTGTTAACTGGTCTAATGCCTTTCATTCTGGGTTTTGGCGAGATGCCTTTACATCAAGAAATAATTACCTCTGTTCTAATGACATCAAGCAGATATGCAAATGAAAAATCGGCACCATTTGTCCAGAGAGCCTTGTTTGGCCTGATGTGGACTAGAATTAAAGTGATATTATTACATCTGAAACCATTACAATTGAAATATCTGATCACTATTTGGGATTTCTTTTCTGAGTACCCTAGTGGTCTAATCTTCTCAAACAGGATGTGATACGAGAAATTTCTACACAATTTGGATAATCCCTTATTGTTTCAATAATAATAAACTTCTTTATATAGCACTTTATAATTATAAATCCTTGGTATATAATTTGATTTTCACAACAGCCATTATGAGGTAAGGTGGGAAATTCTTGGTCCAAGTCACACAGCTTTTTGATGTTCAGTTAAAATCACCTTTCTTCACTATAAATGGCTCCTACTCACAATCCTATTTCAACTTAAAAATTTCTCAGACCCCCTTTCTGATACTAATAGTTTCTATAAGTTGTTTTAATCTTGTCTGACTCTTAGTGACCAAATAGGGACTTTTCTTGTCAAAGTTCATAGAGTGGTTTGCCATTTTCTCTCCAGCTCATTTTATAGATGAGGAAATTAGAGGCAAATGGGGCTACCAGAGTCACACAGCTAGTCAGTCTCAGAGGCCAAATTTTAATTCAAGATGAGTCTTCCTGACTTGAGGTCTGGCACTCTCTCCACTGTGCCAAATGGCTGCCCTTATGATAATATTATTTGAGAAAACACAGTGGCAAAAGGCTAGTAGGAATTTAATAGTTTTTAAAGTAGTTTTTATTTTACCGATCACAATATCTACTTGTATTTTTTTTAATATATATAATACATAGTACAGAATAAAATAGTATGTTGGTTTTTATACCAAATCTTACTGAGTATTTTGTGGAAAATCAGAATGATGATACTCAGTGCATTTATAGACTTTACTTCCCTGAGGTCCACAGCTCTATGTCAGGCTACCTTGAAGTTGATTAAGATTTGACAAGTAACCTTACATCAGAGCAGAAAGCTTGGAAGGTCATTTAGTTCATCTGAGACCTACTGAGGTGAAGAAATTAACTTGACAGCCATTTGTCCTTGTTTATCTGTTCAAGATACCTATGTTGTTCAGGTTAGTGTCTTTTAACCTACATTCTGGTAAGATGAAATAAGAAACAGATCCTATATTTTGCCTTTCAATTTAGTACTCTTAGAACAATTAAATATGGGCATAAAAGTAAAAGAAGACATTAGATTGATGTCATCTTAGATCATAGTAAGGATAGGTTCATCGTCCAGATTGAAAGAAATGTTAGCATCTATTTTACACTATTTGCAGCCAAGTTTAACTAAGCAAATATTATCACAGCACTACCAATCACCTGATTCTGACTGCATAGCAAATTTTGCATATCCAGAGGGAGAAAGCCAATACCAATGACTTGCTAAGCAACAGCTTACTGATACATGCTTATTAAAAATAACACTTTTTTGCTGTATAGGTTATCCATCATAACCAAAACTTTAGGTTATTTGTCCTGTTTCTTCCCTTATCCCTTAACCATCACTACCACTATCCAAAAAAAAAAAAAAAATCTGCCACTAATAGACTAGTATCACTTCTTTGTAGTTAGTGGTATAGTTTCATATGACATTGGTTTATTTGGTTCTTCTATCACAGGATGTGGACTCAGCCTAGTTCCTAGTTCTTGAGGCATTGACCTCAAGAAAACAGTTTTCTATGAATTGGTTGAAATGATTTTAGCTGCCAGAGAGAGAATGTGTCTACACCCCAAACAAACAAACAAGCAGCAAATTTTAGTGCCCTAAGAACATATGAAAACCAAGGTCTCAACTTTAGCATTAAGTCAATGTTCCTGGTCTTCCTAATGACTCTTTCTGTTCCCTCACCAGGAGGGGAGGTCCAATCACCTTCTCTTCTAGTCGATCCAGCAGGCGCCAGCTACATATTGAGGGAGCATCCCTTGAACTCTCAGATGATGACACAGAAAGCAAAACCAGTGATGTCAATGAGATGCCACCTGCACCAGTGGAGTAGAGAGAAACAGCTGGAAGCCAGCTGGGATACTGTGGAGTAAACAAGGACTTCCCTGACCACCAGTCTGCCTTGTGGCTACTAATCTGCAGAGGAAATGGGCAAATTATAAGGTTATTTACTGATAGGTCAACTGTGTCTTAAGGCTCTCTAGTCTCCCCATAATATACCCCCTTCTTCAAATATAGGTACAAATGCTCTTTATAAGTGTGTGTGTGTGTGTGTGTGTGTGTGTGTGTGTGTGTGTGTGTGTGT